>JAJEJO010002955.1:95461-269060 GCA_020662805.1 Glaucomys volans | reverse complement strand
CTATTGTTTCACTGGTTGTACACAAAGTAGAGTCACACCATCTGTGCATTCATGCATGTACACAGGGCAATGGTATCTGTCACACATTGTTATTAATTTTACCCCCCACCCACCCCCAACCCTCCCTTCCCTCTATGCTAGCTATCTTTCCTACATTCTTGCCATCTTTCCCCCCCACATTATGCATCATCATTCATATATCAGAGAGACCATTCGGCTTTTGGATTTTTGGGATTGGCTGATCTCACTTAGCATAAGAGTTTCCAACATCATCCATTTACCTACAAATACCATAATTTTATTCTTCTTTATGGCTGAGTAATATTCCATTGTGTATATATACCACAGTTTCTTTATCCATTCATCTACTGAAGGGCATCTAGGTTGATTCCATAATCTAGCTATTGTGAATTGAGCCGCTATGAACATTGATGTGGCTGCATCACTGAGGCAATCTGATTTTAAGTCCTTTGGGTATAAGCCAAGGAGTGGGATAGCAGGGTCAAATGGTGGATCCATTCCAAGTTTTCTAAGGAATCTCCACACTGCTTTCCAGAGTGGCTGCACCAACTTGCACTCCCACCAGCAATGTATGAGTGTACCCTTTTCCCCACATCCTCGCCAACACCTGTTGTTGCCTGTGTTCTTGATAAAAGACATTCTAATTGGGGTAAGATGAAATCTTAAGGTGGTTTTGATTTGCATTTCTCTTATAACGAGTGATGTTGAACATTTTTTCATAAATCTGTTGATTGCTTGTAGATCTTCCTCTGTAAAGTGTCTGTTCATTTCCTTGGCCCATTTATTGATTGGGTTATTGGTGTTCGTGGTGTAAAGATTTTTGAGTACTTGGTAGATTCTGGAGATTAGTGCTCTGTCCGAAGTGTGTGTGGCAAAGATTTTCTCCCACTCTGAAGGCTCTCTCTTCACATTGCTGATTGTTTCCTTTGCTGAGAAGAAGCTTTTTAGTTTGACTCTATCCCAATCATTGATTCGTGCTTTTATTTCTTGCGCTTTGGGAGTCATGTTAAGGAAATCTGGTCCTAGGCCAACATGATGAAGATTTGGACCTATTTTCTCTTCTATTAGGTGCAGAGTCTCTGGTCTGATTTCTAGGTCCTTGATCCACTTTGAGTTGAGTTTTGTACAGGGTGAGAGATATGGGTTTAGTTTCATTTTGCTGCGTATGGATTTCCAGTTTTCCCAGCACCATTTGTTGAAGAGGCTGTCTTTTCTCCATTGCATGTTTTTGCCTCCTTTGTCAAGTATGAGATACCTGTACTTATTTGGGTTTGTCTCTGTGTCCTCTATTCTGTACCATTGATCTACCTGCCTATTTTGGTACCAATACCATGCTGTTTTTGTCACTATTGCTCTGTAGTATAGTTGGAGGTCTGGTATTGTGAAACCCCCTGCTTCGCTCTTCTTGCTAAGGATTGCTTTAGCAATTCTGGGTCTCTTATACCTCCATATGAATTTCATGATTGCTTGCTCTATTTCTATAAGGTCCATCATTGGGATTTTAATTGGAATTGCATTGAATTTGTATAGCATTTTTGGAAGTATCCCAGCCCTATTTTGTATTTTATTTAGAGACAGGGTCTTACTGAGCTGCTTAGGGCCTCGCTAAGTTGCTGAGGCTGGATTTGAACTTGCGATCCTCCTGACTCAGCCTCCCAAGTTGGTCGTTTAACTTTTCTATGCCTCAGTTTTTCTTTCTGTTCACTGGGGGTAGTTAGTGATAGACCTACCTTGTATGTTTGTATGACTGATTGAGATGATTCAGGAGAAGTTGAATAGCCAGTGTCTGGTTTGACCTGGGTGGTGGATCAATGGGAGTCACTGTAGAGTCCTCTTCTTTATTATTATCCTCACAACCACTTCACATAAGAGGAGACAGTTACGTACCTTGGCTAAGGTCACAGAGCTGACAGATGATGGAATGGCTGGGTTTTCATCTTCCTGTTGAGCAGAGGACACTAGGGGCCATCTGGGTAGAAAGGAGAGAGGAGAAGGGGCTCAGGGAGGGTAGCATGATATTTCTCGTTGCACTGTGTGCAGTAGGTAAATGGGATGAAATAGCAACTGATCCAACCCAGCCCCAAACCACAAATGTCAACAGATATTTTATAGCAGGGAAGGTGGCAACGAACATGTCACATACTCTTTTGAAAATAAATGAAGCCACATAGGGACTCTAAAGTAAAAAAATAAGATCTGGGCTGTTTATGGATCTCCTCTGGCTCTGGTTTATGGTGTTCCAAATGCCGGGCGGGAGCAGGCACCGTAGGAGGAGCGTCTCGATGTGGTTGAGAGGTCATCTAATTGCATTTCCCCGGGCAAGTCATTGAGGGCCTCACTGCCTGCTGCATCGTTAGAGGCAGTGGTAATAAAACTCCTGCTCATGGGTTTGTTAGGAAGCTCATGGGTTTGTTAGGAAGATTGTAGGATCCAAGTCCTGGTTTTGTTCCTGTTCACAGGGGAAGTTCAAAAATGTGCTTGAATTCTATTTTGAAGTCTATTTGTTTTCTTTGCTTCTACTTTCAGACAAGGATGGGATCTACTTTTCTTTTCTGATTTGGTTTACACCTGTCAACCTCTTAAATAAAATAAACATGTCGGGCAGTTCCCCCAAAGATTTGATGCCTACAATCTGGGAAAGCCAGGCAGAGGTGCCATGTGGAATCAGAGTTGCAAGGTTACTTGGAGATTATCTAGTGATCCTAGACCATTGATTTTCAACTCCCCTACCTCCATAGTGGAGCTTATTTCGCAGAGGAAATTTAATGTTGAACCTAAAAATATATGAAAGTGAATTTCCCTAGTTGAAACAAGAGTGTCCTCAACATTTGCCTTACCCAGAGGCAAACTCTGTGGGCCTGTATGGAACTAAGTACCCTGGACACATATTTTAAAATGTACTCTTAAGGTCTTGTGGGCATGGACTCCATGCTGGATGGAAAAAAACAGATGCCAAAATGATTAAATCGGTGTCTGGAGTTTCAATGAGATCCCTACGTGATTCTGACTCCCTAAAATTTGAGAACCAGTGATCTCTTCCAATGCTTTCATTTTTATAGGGGAAACTGATACCTAGAGTAGAGAGACTACTGTTCCATGGTCTCATAGGTAGGTAGTGATGGGGCCAAGCCTTAAGTGCAGGGATCTTGGTCTCACCTCTAGTTTTGGCTCCTTAGTTGCAAGCAACAGAAATAGTGACTAACCTAAGCAGAAGAAGGAAACTCCATAGTTCATCAAATGGAAGAAAAAGCACAAGAGCCAGAAGTTAGGACAGCCTCATTAGAGTAGGAAACAGGAACTAGCAGAATCTCTTCAGGGTACCTCTTCCAGGATAAGTTGGGTTCCACAATATTTTAGCCCTCTGGCATTTTATTAGTAGTCAAAATCTTGGGAGAAAAATCTGATTGGCTCAACTTGCACAAGGGGCTGTCCTCGGCCAGGGACCACAGAGAACCTTGGCCAGCAGGCCTTTGAAGACCTCAGGCAAGAGGTGTGGAAGGACTAAGGTGATGCTACCTGTACAAAAAAGAAAAAAGACACCAGGAGGTCCAAAATATCAGATGCCCATGAACTCTGCCACCTTTTCCACCACACCCTGCTGTCTTCCTGTTATGGTCAATGCTTCTGAGGAAAAAAAAAAAAAGACCAATTGAAATGAAGGGGTTAAGGTAATTCTGTGCCTTAACTATCAACAAAATGACATTTTAACAGCCTTTTTAGCATAGCCTGGCTGGGCTGAGACCTTCCTTGCAAAATGCCTTAATCCTTGGCCTCTAAATAGAGAGTTATTTTCAATTTCTTCAGTTCCTAATGTTTTAAATGGAACTACTGTTCCCCTTAGAGCACCCAGTGACTGGCTGGAGACCTTTATTGATATATATATAAATTACTCCAATCCCCTCTGCTGCCTACAGATCCAATCATATTGAACTAATGCGCATATAAATAAAAACCTGGAAGTGTGGTTTATGGCAATAAGTAGTGCAGCCGAAGTTTATACCATTCTGCAAAGACACCTTGATACATTGCCGATAATCTTCATAATGTGCTTAAAGAGGCACTGTGTCAGCTCCAGCCAGAGCACTCTGGGAACTGGATGGGAAATCTGATTCCCAACCTGATTGACCAAAGAGAAGAATCTGTCCTGCCAGAAGGATGCCCATCCCATGCCACACAGGGCCAAGAGGATAGAAATCTCTTCCCAAAGTCTCCAGGCTTTAAAGAGGTGGGCTGGTCTGGAAAATGTGGGAGTCAGGCTAGGAGTTCTCATTTTGCAGTTCCATGTTCTTTGTTCAGATGCATTCCTTCCAGGTGGAAATCTCTCCTGTGCCCCTCTTACTGAACTTGTCACTTTCAACTTAATATCACATCCATTTATATATGTGTACTAATTCCCTCTTAGTCTGTGTATGCCTGGGGCAGATTCATTTCTGGATTTTCCAAACTCCTGCTATGCCTTGCATAACAGGTCCTCACTGGTCATTGTTGGGATGAATGAAATAATGTATAAATGTGTGTATTTTTGGCCACAGCAAGAGATGCCAGCCTTCAGTCAGAACTTGAAGGATTTGGGATAAATATGGAAAATGCCTGGGAGCAGGGGGAAAAGGGCATGGAGCACAGGGGTGCGGAGACCAGGGTGGTAATAAGTAAGAGTTGGGGGATTAGATGGAGGTGAGCGGAGTGAACCTTTCTGTTCTTGGATATTCAGCCTAAGTAAAACCCTGAAGCTGAGCCCAGAGAGGAAACAGATGCAAAATAATCAAAATATATCTTTCTTATTTACTATTCTCAAAAGTAGTTGAGTGTCTCATTGGAGTTTGGGGGAGAAATATTAGAAATTGTGCTTGCACATATTTCTAATTGTGAAGTTTTCAACTTGTTTTAATATGCATGCAATATATTAGCATTGTGATATATATATGCAATGTAAAAATAAATACATATAGATAATTATATATCAGATTGGATAACATGAATTTTTTTAAATGAATGGATTGAGTGTGCAATTAAAAAGTCTACAGACTGGTACTTTCGAGCTTCAAACCTATGCCAAGGCAGAGGTTTCTGACAGCCTTCCAACCCTGAACTGATGTTAATTCCATTCATTATTCAGGGAAAAATAAGAAGTGGCATTTGGTTTCTCTTGATTTATATGCTGTCTTCAGATCCCTGCTGAAGTTCAGTGTATTGCAGTAATAAAGTAACTAGCCTTGGGATTACTCAGCCTTTGTTTCTATTTCTGGCTCTGTCATATACTAGATTTTGGTCAAGTCAACCTCTCTGGGCCTCAATGTCCTCGTCTGTAAAATGGGATCAATATTAATACCTACTCCATAAATGAGACAATACTTATGAATCCATCAGTCAAATACCTGTTGCATAATTGATGTTCACATATTGTAGCTACACAAAAAGGAGTCCAGGGATGTCAATCAGTTTGTGATCACTTCTCCATCCAGGAGCACAGCAGATCTCACCAATGGATCAAGGAAGGCCCTTTTTCTTTCTGGAGCAAGGTTAAGCCTCAGAATTAGGTTCAATAACAAAACTTTGTTCCTGGGGACAGCTGAATCTCTGAAAAGCATTTGCTGCAAAGCTGCTAATGTGCAGAAACAACGCTGTGGACCTCCTCAACAGCAGGAGAGCTCCCAGTGAGACTTGAAGAGCTTTTCCTATTTAGGATCCCAGTGCGATGTTATCAAGAAGGCCTTTGAAAACTTTTCTCTGGGGATTTTTGGGGCTATGGCAACAACAATGAGGATAATGCCTCACATTTCCAATAGTGCTTTTTAGTTTTCAAAGCACTTTCATGCACATTTTCTAACTTCATCTTCGTAGCAACCCTGCCTGGCAAAGCAGAGCAGGCATTAAAATCAGAAAAATAGCAATTTTTTTTCTTAAAATGAAAAGAACCCTAGACATTCTGTCCAACCTCTTCAATTTGTAGACAAAGAAATTGAGTCCTGAGATGGTGACTTGTTCCTGGAAAGATACTAGAAGCCAAGTTACTCATATTTGACTTCTTGGTCTCTATCATCCAATGTGCCTAGCACATGCTTAAGGTTATAAAAGGAATAAATGAATGAATGAATGAGCTCTTAGTGGCCAAACCAGAATCACCAGAGCCTTCTTTCTGTAATGGGGAATAGTAGCATTTGGATGTGAAATATTACCTTAAGACTCATGTGTTGAAGGCTCGGTCCTAAATGAAGAAATATTCAGAGGTGGGGATTTTGGAAAGTAATTGCCTCAGGAGGGCGCTGACCTCATCAATGAATAATTCATTGAGGGATTTGTATTTGATGGCATTATTGGGAGGTGGTAAAAACTGTAGATAGAGGGGACTATAGATGGAGGGGCCTTGTTGGAGGAAGTAGGTCACTGAGTGCATGCCCTGGGAGGGTGTATCTTGTCCCCAGTCCCTTCCTCACTCTCTCTGCTTCCCAGCCACCATGAGGAAAGCAGCACTGTTCCACCGTGCTCTCCCCATCAGGGTGCCCTGTCTTACCATTGGAGCCATTTGACTATGGACCAAAAACATGAGTCAAAATAAATAAATCTTTCCTCCTTTAAGGTGTTTTCTCTCCTACATATTTGTCATAGTAATGAAAAGCTGACTAACACAGAGAAGGAACTTTTTTCTAGAAGCTCTCTGTAGCTATTAATTCTCATAGGCTATATTTTCACGTAGGCATCTCAGCAGGTTACAAATATGAGAAATGGTCCAGCGCAGGTCTTGGCTGGATTGGAAGCTGTGCCCTGACATCTTGGGGGAAGGAAACATCACTCCTTTGGGGGAAAAAGTGCAGGGGGAGACACAAAGCTCCATGGGGTCTGACTTGGGGATGGAGAAGGACCTTGTGATGATTTTGAAATACTAGGCTCTTGAGGATTTTATGGGCCTATAGATTGAAGCGTGCTTTATCTGGGGTTTTGGCAGTATCTGGGCCCTCCTCTTTGAGGGGCTCCCTCCCCACCTATCTTAAATGTTTTCACAAGTTTTCCTTGTGGGGTGGAGGGTAGTGAACTTGCACAAGGCTGACATTGTAGGCAAGTCTAATTGGGGTTGGTTCTATGATATTAAAGAATCACATGGAGATCATGAGGATATGATTTATTGGTGTTTGGGGAGGCAGTGTGAATATTTTTTCTGGGGACTAATGTGAATGAGTTTCTTCCTTTGATACTGAATGCTTATGTTCTCTTAGGTGCTCCTGGGAAGTACAGAATTTAAAGAATGTCAGGAAACAATATTTGGGAGATGAGGCAAGACATCTGCAAGTGAAATAATTAAATAAGAATTTGTAGATCCAACTGGAGTTGAAATAGGTCATGTTTACAGGTTTAGGAGTTCAGAGGAGTCGTGGTGGCCTATGGTATAGAATTTGAACTGGATTTGGAAGAATGATATCTATAACTACACATTTAGCACTGTTCTTATTAAAATACATACTGATTCATTTAGTTATCATAATAGGTTTATGAAGTAGACACTAGGATCAATGTTTCATAAGTAAGGAAATCAAGACAGAGATTAAGCAATGTGCTGAAAGTAGAGTTGGAATTTAAACCCAGCCAACCCAGTGTCCATAATCCTAGTCACAATGCTATGCAAACTCGCTGGGTGTATGGGATTTGGAGGACGGAGTATAGGGGCAAGGTTTGGGCAACATTTGAAGAAGGGGTTGATATTGACAATGTGTCTCAGTCTGTGTGTGCTGCTATAACAAAATGCCAAAGACTGAGTAATTTGTAAAGAATATAAATTTATTTTCTCAAAGTTCTGAGGGTGGGAAGTCTGAGATCAGGGCACCAAGTTTGGTTGGTGATGGCCACTCTCTGCATTCAAGTTGGCACCTTGTTGCCTTATCCTCTAGGAGAAGAGAAATGCCATGCCCTTCACCTAGAAGATGAAGGAACATGTGAATCAAACACTGCATAGAGACTCTTCTTATAAGGGTCTTAATCCTATTCAAGAGGGAGGAGCCCTGATAGCCCAATCATCAAAGGCCCACTGTCTCAATGCCATTAAGTTTTAACACCTGAAGTTTTGAGGCTATACATTGTAACCATAGCACCAAGTCTATTCAGGAGAACCAGCTGGGTGGAATGCAGAGGTTCAACCTTGGAATACCAACAGGAGATATGAAAACAGGCAATGGGTTAGGGTCATAGGTAGTTTAGTGGTTTAAGTTTAAATCCAAAAATTCTTTGATATTCCTTTCTGGAAGAGGTGGATCTTGATTCGCTTCCTTGTGAGCATAAGTTGGATTTGCTTCTAACAGATATAGCAGAACTGGTGGTGTTTGACTGTCACCCAAACTAGGAGGTCACGGGCAGAAAAGCATCGTGGTTCTTTCTCTAGTCTCTCAATCTTGGAGAAACCTGCGACTATGCCATGAGGACACCCCAGAAGCCCTGCAGAGGTGAGGAACTGAGGTCTCCCACCCATTGCTGTGTGAGAGAGCCATTCTGGGAGCAGGTGAGTCACCTCAGTCAGACCTTGGATGACCAACAGCAGCCTGGCTGGAAACTTGACTGCAACCTTGTTTCAGTTAAGATTCTTAATTAAAGATGTTTCTTAATTCATGTGTTTTCTTAAGTTTTTTTACTTTAAGGGTTCTTACTCAAAGGAAGTGGAAGACAAAGAGCCTTTGTTCTTTTATGCCACCAGTTTGGGAATAATAAGCTATATCCTAGTACCTAATGCTGCCCTCACCGTGACCTTGAGCAGTGTTGCAGTGCTAGCTCTGGGCCTGACGTGGAGTCCCTGAAGGATAAATATGTTCTAAATTGAATGGATACTAGCAGCTGCTCTGGAGGACTTTGGGCAGGTAAACAACTTGACAACAGTGATTTTTAGAAAGATTAATGCACAGGGTGAATTGTGGGTAGAAGCGACGTGGGGAGGCAGTTCGGGCTATTGAAATGGCTTAGTTGTGTTAAGGTTTAGTTCAGGCATAGGTTGAGGGTGGGGAGGAGGAACAGAGCACCGTGTTCCAAGAGAGCTGGCTTCTTGCTTCTTTCTTTACCACTAAGACCTCAGAGTCTTCTAGACACAGTGCCTGGCACGTAGTAGGCACTCAATGATATCTATTCAATGAATAAGTGAGTACCTGAGTGGGTGAGTGAATAAAAAGGATAGAAATGTGTTACCCTGGAAAACTTGGCTTTTATTTTTGTTTCGAAATGAAAACCCTCCAAAGATGGTATAGTCATATCTGGAGTAGATTTTGGTTATCTTAAATTATTTCCAATTTCTGTGACCCCAATTGGGGCCACCCCATGTTCAGAGCTCAGTGCTGTTCTAAAGCTGATTCAAAAACTCTCCTTGTCTTTTCACATTATTCATGCCACAAACATTTATTGAGCATCTATAATATGCTTGGCATTGTGATGGGCCCTGGGGGGAGAAGATGAGTGAGAGATGATCCTGCCGTGCTTCAGTATTTCTTTCTCTGCTTTTATCTCCAGGCATCTCAGAAGTTTATTTTTGAAATAAAGATTCATTTTCTTAGTGGAATTCTTAAGTGGGGAGTGATGAGATGAATTCGGGCTTTTAGGAGCTGATTTTAGAACTTGTGGATGAGTTAGACTGTTTCCTGCTCACCCTTGCTGATATGCCCTATTAATATTCAAAAGCTGTCACTTTATTTTATCTTTGTTCTTTAGTAGACTAGACTGCTGGCTGAGAGAACCTGGTTTGTCTGGTTTAGTCTTGTCACATTGGGGGGTAGGACAAAAAGACACATGGCTCAAGGTTGTTTTTCTTTTCTTTAAATTTTAGGAAGTTTCTGCATATTTTTGTTGGCATCCCACTTTATTTAATTAACTTTTGTCTCTTTTTCTTGTAAATAAATTTCATTGTTGCTATGAAAAAATCCCAGACCTGAGCATGGCCTTTTGTGGAGGGGACAGTTGATAGAGGATGTGCAGCTTGGATTTGAGGAACATTTAGAAAAAGTTATCCAGGGATGCAATTGCATAACAAGGGCCCTGGGGTTAGAAGGAATCGATGTGTCCTTGTGCTTATAGGAAAGAGCAGCGTGTCTGTGACATTAGTGCTGACCCCTGTGAGCAGGGCCCCGGGACTGGCAGAGTAACCCCTGAGAGGCTGGGTCTCAGGTGAGGTGTTCAGGGTGAGCCACCTGATCAATGTAGGTAGGTGAGGACAATCTCATTTCCCTTGCCTAATTTTTTCTCCTATTTCCCATTGGCCCTCTCATCTTGGCCTTCCTCCCTCTTTGCTCCAATGTCCCTGCCCTTTTTTCTCATGTCCATTTGTTTTTCTTTTCCCTCTCCCCCTGCCTCCACCGATCTCTCTTTCAGCCACTGTGAAGGGCACCTCCCCTCTCTGCTGGTCCTGGACAGCTCAGAAACCCCTCGTGCTTAGGGTGATGGAGGCTGCGGCTTTATAACTCTCTGAGATTCATTGTCCTTCGATTCTTCTAGCCTTGTGGGCGGGCTGGCAAAAGCACTAAAGAGACCGGAAGATTTTCAGGGCCATAGCCAAGTGCATGGTCAAGACAGAGCTTTCAAAAAAAGGAGGCTGTGCCTTCACCATATGCATCACCTCCCAGGGTGCCTGCCTTGGTTCATCTCATCAGAATTAAATTCACTCAAAAATCTAAAAACACAAACATCTGAAAATGTTCGCATGTTGGACTCCAAATGGTGAGCCAAGTTCCATTTGAATTTGCCTTCCATTTAAGTCAAGGCGGGCATGCCGAAAGCTGCTTCTTCTGGCAGAGACAGACTCAACTATTATCATAATGCTGTCTTCCTTTTTTTCCCTTCTCCTCACTTGATAACCACATTCTACTCTTAAATATTTAGTTTTCTTTTATTCACTCTTTAAGGTTACTATATTGGTACAAAAGGGAGGGGTAAAGCAGTCTCTTTCTCATCCCAGTTGATATTCATCTGTCTGCCTAAAATGATTTTTTTTCCTCTCTCTCTCCTTTTTTTTGTCATTTACCACCATTTTGGCTGGTGGGTGTGGGGTGTGTGTGCGTGTGTGTTTTTACCCTCTAAGCACATTGAATGTCTTTAGCTCGCACATTAGACAGGAGACTGATAGGATAATGAAGATGGAATGTTAAATGCCATCTATGTAAATCAGCTCCATCAATGGGTACAAGATTCAGTTACTTTAGGTCTTTTTTTTTTTTTTTGACATACATTTTCATTTTTTTAAAGGAGAATCATCTTGGATTATTATTAACCTACTTTAGAAGAATCTTTGCATTACCAGACACATTACTATTTTGCATAAAGTCATATTAAATTTTGGTATGATGTACAACATCGTTTTCCCTTAAATGCTGCTTTTCTTTTTCTTTTTTTTTTTTTTAAGTCTAGTAGTTTCTTTTGTATCTTTTGGTGGAGGATTGGTTTCTGATAGTCAGATGCCAACTGGGAACTAGGAAGGAAGAAACAAGGATCTTTAAGTGTTCTCTCCTGGCAGGGGAATGGAAATGATATTTTCTCCACTTATTTGAGGTCTGGACATCAGTAGAGTAGATTCTAAGAATGCCTATGTTTTGAGGAGATCAAAGAAAACTCCAGTTCCTCTTTTGGTTCTAGAACAAAGCCAATGGGAGCCACAGTTGTGCCAGGATGGGATTTGAATGACACAAGAGTAGTTATCACCTTTAAGGTTCCAAGTGATAGGACCCAACTGAAATCTGATAAACAGGATGCAGGCCAACTCCAGCATACCTGGAGCAGAGCTCAAGAGGTGACAGGTTTCCCTCTTCTGTCCCTTCCCATCTCTCCCTCATCCCTCTCTGACTCTCTCTTTGTATGTCTCTCAGTAATTTTCTCTCTCTTTTCCTTTCTCTCCCATTTCTCTCTCTCTCACCCATTTTTACCTCACTCTCTACCTCATTTGTGTCTCTCTTCCTTTATTACCTCCCGCTTTCTCTCCTTCCATCTCTCTCCTCACTACTCTGTGCCTCACCTTTGCCCCAATTTTTCTTTACCTACTTTTCTCTGCATCTTCTCTCCCTCCTGTCTCTCTCATTGAGTCTGTCTCTTTTGCATCTCTAACTTCTCCACTTCTCCCTTGCATCCTCTTTCCAGCCTCTCTCCCACATTTCCTTCTCCTTCTCTCCTCCAACTCATCTCCCTCTCTCTCTCTCTCTCTCTCTTTCTCTCTCTCTCCTTCTCTTTTCTCATCTCTTGTCCTTCCCACACAGACCTGCATGTCAGAAAAGCTTCTCATTGACCTTGCTTGGGTTATATACCCACTTCTTGAGATTAATTCACTTACTGCAGAAAAATAAGAAGCTGTCTCACTCCCTTGGGTCAAATGCCCACTCATGTGACCAGAGGTGACAGGGATAAGGGCGAGGTGTTAGGACTGGCAGCCCCACCACAGTCATTTAGAGTAGAAAAGCAGATGTTCCATGAGCACACCAGAATGTTATTAACAGAAGAAAAAGGAAATAATCTCTAGGTGGACTAGGGAGGCAGCAGGTGTCTGCACCCACTATCTAGACAGGTGTATGGAAAGAAGAGAGACATCTCTGCACCACTACCTTGCTGTGGCTGTAGGGTGGATGTTGGTGTGGGTGTGGTGAGGGTGCATTTCTTACTGGTGGATGTAGCTGGTCTTTTCTTTTTTGGTCTTAAAGATCCTTTGAGTTGGTTGAAAAAGACCCATTTTTAATCCCATTTCCACCTCTCACTAGTGTCTTCCACCTTGCTATAAGACAGATGTGTCCAATGAGCTAAAATAGCTTTATATCTTCCACATTCCATCTCCTTCCCCAGGTTTCTTCTCATTCCAACTAAACCATCTCTAAACTATTTCCTGTGAATTCTCAAGCCCCACACTCATATGGGCTAAGCCTTCTTTATCCATGGTTTCACCAGAAATAGGTGGGCACATTTCAAAAAAGAAGCAAGAAAGAAAAATAAAATAATCACAATAAGGAAAGAAGAAGATAATTTAGGGATAACAGTATTGCACTGAGACATCTGAAGTCCTGGGTATAAGGACACATACTCAGCCTCATGGTGGTTTGGGCTGATTTACAGAGATGGAGATGGGATCTGTCTTAACATGGGAGAGAAGAGAACCACAAAGCCAGGAGGCTACTGAGGCTGCCTTTGGCTCTCCTCACACTAATTTGGAGGTGAATGTCCTTTACTCAGCATGAATGTGCCAGGATCTGGGAGGTAAGGTGGGGAGAATGACAAGCATAACTTTAATTGGAATGGAAAGCATTTGGTTGAATTTACTTGCTTCCAAATACCTTAACTAAAGGGAGCCAATCTTAACATTTAGTTGAGGCCGGTTCAATGTCTCCCTAACAAATAGAGTCCAGGGTGCTGATGATATGTGTCAGTGGAGAAACCAGACTCGTGGGTCCTTCTCAATGTGCTAGTGGTGGTGGAGGTTGTGGGGCAAGAAGAGAAACTGGGTCCCGCAGGGTGGTGCTCAGAACTCTATCTCCTCCACCAGGCTGTTACAGCAGATTTTGGCTGAGCCTATGGTTCTAGCTGCCCATTTTGGATTTGGCTGGCGACTGCTCTGGGCAGGCTTTGTGCCTCTGCCTGTTTGTGTTAGAATGTGACACATGGACCCAGCAGTCAGCCAGGTGCCAACCATGTAATCCGACGCCATATGTTCCTAAGTCAGGAGAGAATAGAGCAGTTTTTTTTTTTTTTTCAATTTTGGAAGTAGGTTAATTACATTCATCTCCATTTTCAGCTCTAGAGGTCACAGATGCTAAATTATTCCTGACATATTTAGGTGGTCATTTATGACCAAAAATTGTTAAAGTGTGAACTTTACCATCTACAGGATTGTGCAAAGAGCTTATTCTAGAATGAGACTGCAGCTCAGAAAGATGCTTGCTCCCTTCGTGAGATGTTCTTCTTTGGCACTGCTTTTAAAAATGGATTTGAAGTGTTGTTTTGAGGGGGAGTCTGTGGTGCTCATTTTATCAGCATCTTCCTCTGCCCAGATGTTTTTTTGTTTTGTTTTGTTTTGTTTTGTTTTGTTTTTTGGTGTGATATTTAACTGGTTTTCCAGTGGATATTGATGGTTGAAGCCAGCTGGGTCATTACTCTGCTGCCTTTTGTTCTTTAAGTTGAAGTCCAAAACTGAAACTTTAGACTAAAAAGTGAAACTCATTTGATTCAGGGTATTTAGCCAATGCAATTGAAAGCCACTCTTTCACACAGCTAATGTTCATTGAGTGTTTGGTCAGTGCCAGGAGAGTGCTGAGATATTTACATGCAATATCTTATTTAATCCTTGAACAACTCGTGTGTCAGGATGGCTTATTTTCCCAGTTCTACAGTCAAAGAATTGGATGTGATGTGCCCGCTGTCTTCCATTAGCTCTTCCAGATGTGGGTCTTCCCCTTCACCCTCTCTGTGTCTGAGGAGACTGACCAATGCAGATTACATATGTCAGCCCCCTTCCCTTGGCTTGCCTTGGGGTTTGGGCAGTGAGGATCCCAGATAAAGAGACTGGAGTGACGGAGGAGGGGAATAAATTTGAACTAACCAGATGAGAGAGTGTTTTGTTTGCAGGGCTAGAGATTAGACAGACAGTTTGGGATATAAATCCAGACCCTGTGCTTATCAGCTCTGTTCTTTTAGTAAGCTACTAAGCATCTCTGATCCTCAAACTTTTGTCAGTGAAACAGAGATGGGTCTATCTATTTCTTGGGTAATGGTAAGGAGGATTAAATAAGAAGGAAGTAGCCTGCTTTCTCCCTTGTTTAGGTCTCCTTTTGCTTTTCCTTTGGGATTTTCAGTTAGTCCGTGGCAGCATGTTTTGCTCTGTGATGCAGCGGGTGCCTCTATCTGCCCAGTTCCCTTAGCTCACATGGATCATCACCCACACGTATATGGTGAATCCACAGCCGTGGCTGATTTTGGTTTTGCCTAAGGGAGCATGCTTTAGCCTCAGGAGGACCAGGCTAGGAAGGCCCAGGTTTCCTTTGATTTCTGCATTTATTTTTTAAAAATAAAATGCAAAAATTTTCAGATTTCACAAAATATTTGAATTCTGTCCAATGTCTTCTCAGTGTATGTGGTTCACAAGATTTCTTTTTTGGTTTATTAGCATACAAATTATATTAATGGATTTTCTAATGTTGATCTCTCCTTGCATGTATAGAGTGTGATTTTAATTGGCTGTTTGGTTTTCTCATCTAATATTTATTGGAGCATCCACATTTACAACTGAGATCAGTCTTTGGCATCTTGAGACAACCTTTATCAGATTCAGTTGCCAAAGTAGTACTTGTGTTGAAAGGAATTGGGAATTTTTCTTTTACGCTCTTTTATAGTTTTGGGATTCTTTCTTTTTCTCAAAGTTTAATACAGTTTTTACAGGAAATAATTTAAACCTCCTGCTTTTTGTTTGAGTTATGTCTTAGATATTTCCCTATTTCTTCTAGGAAAGTGGTCTGTTTAAATGTTCTATAATTTGTATCAGACATTTTCTTAAAATTATCTATTTAATTTTTTTGCCAAATTATATGAAGTGTTTTCTAATGATGCTGAAGACATCATCTTCCTTCTCAATGGGGGTTTTCCCTCTAACATTTATTTTACACATTTGTGTTTTTCTCTCCTCCATTTTTTTTTCTTGACAGATGACCTAGAGATTTGTTGGTTCTGTGTATTTCTTGGAATGTCAGCTCTTTCACTTATTAAAGCATTATGTTTTGCTGTTTATTTCCTTCTTTCTGCTCTGTTTTTTTTTTATTTTTTTCTCCAATTTCTGGTTAATTTTCATTCTATCATCTTTACTCAACACTGCTTTAGTTGTATCCCATGGATTCTATGAATGGTTTTCAAAATGATCATTCTAATGTTATTTAATCATGTCTTTAATTTTTATACATACTCTCTCCATATTCTATCTCACCTATAACACTTATCTACCCATCTAATTTATCCAGGATCAAAATTCTTAAGTTGCAATAGTTTTATAACACATTTGATGTATAACACATGATCAAGCGAATCCCTTCTCATTACTTTCTCCCTTACTTTAACTTGCTGGTGAATACTCTCCCTAAAAGTTACTTATACAAACTTTTGTCAAATTATATTGGGATTGCATCAATTTTATAGATTAATTGAGGAGAATGGGTTTCTTTATAATGTTGAATCTTCTTATCCAAGAGCAAATTAGTTCTTCATTAGTTGTCTGTTAATGTCTCTCAATAATTTTATTTATCTATTATTTTTGTATATGTTCGATTAAACTTTGTTAGATTTGCTCTAAGGTTTAGGTGGCAGTGGAGGTAACAGCAGCTCCTTCCTCTTCTTTGCTGATATGAATTGGATTTCCCCCCTCTATATTCTCTAATTAATAATTGTTAGTTTGTAAATATGCTATTGATTTTTGTGTATTTCTTGTGCAATTGGCCACTTTATTGAATGCTCTTATTGTTTCCAATTTTATTTTATGCTTTCTAAGTGAATAATTATATGCAAACAATGAGTTATGCATTTTTTTTTCAATATTTGTATCTATTATTTTGTTTATTTTACATGTCCTGGCTATCATTTTTAGAATGATATTAAATAATAAATGTAAAAGCACACCCTGCATCTTATTGTTGACCTTAATGGAGCTGCTTCTTGTGTTTCACTAGTTAGCATGATTCTCAATTTGGGAAATTTGGGAGGTCAGATATGTACTTTGGCAGAAAGTAAGCTTTTTTTCCCTTAAGTTAGAGATGGATTTAAATTTTATCAAATGCTTTTTCACAGTTTTCTTGGTAATCTTTTTTTATGTTTTAATTTTTTAATTTGTTCTAATTAGTTGTACATGTCAGTAGAATGCATTTATGCATTTGGATAAATCATACATAAATGGAGCATAATTTCTCATTTTTCTGATTGTACATCTTGTAGGATCAATTGGTCATGCAGTCACATTAATCTTATTTTTCTCCTTTGACCTACTAATATTATGAATTTCATTAATGGATTTTCTGAGATTGAAATATTTTAGAATTCCTGGAATGAGTCAATTTGCATAAAGTACTGCTGGATTCTCATTGTTAGCATTTTGTTTAGGATTTTATTCATTAGTGTTTTAAAAATTAAGTTGGTTTGCATTTTTTATCTTTGTAATATGTTAGTATAAAAAATTTAGTTCTTTATAAATTTCAAATAGTTTATCATGTGAACATATCACAAATTCACACCCCAAATGGCTCCTTTATGTTGACTTTTAAGAACATTAATTTTGCTTTTAGATTTTAGCCTCTGGAAATCAAGGAAAGTGAATGTGCTTATTAATCTTCCCTATTCCTTAGTCCTTAATTCATTTGCTACTTCCTAAGGGAGCCCTTCCTAATCCCTTGAAATCACCAAATCCTCCATTACCTGGGATTATTTTTATTCATAATGCTTTAAAAAATTATTTTTTGTTCAGGAGAGTATGAGGGATTGAACCATTTAGCTACATCCCCACTCTTTTTCATTTTCTAAATTTTTAGACAGAATTTCACTAGGTTATCTCTAACTTGCAATCATCCTGCCTCAGCGTCCTGAGCCTCTGGGATTTCTGGTATATTCCACCGTGCCTGGCCTGTAATGCTTTTACATGCCTATAATTTACATTAGCTGTGAGTGTATTTGAGTCATGTTTGTCTTCTCTATGAGATGGTAAATCCCCAGGGATCAGGTCTGATGCTATGTATCTCTGCATCAAGAAGTTCAGTGCTTGACCCATAGTATGTGCTCAATAAATGTTTTAGAATACCAATTGCTATTTCTCTACATGCATTTATTTCTAAGGAGTATGGGACCACCATTGCATGGAAGCAGTTTTCCCCTGATTTATTGTATATGTTGAGATATCAGATTTGTTAGTCAGAATTAAAGCTGAACTGAATAATCTTCATGATTCAAGAAGGAATTTGGTTGAAATTGGAATGGTGAAGAAGAAAGTGGCCAGGAGTTGGAAAGGCTGAGATTTGTAATAGGGAGGTGGAGACAGAGGCCCTGGAGCTCCTGATGGGAGGAGTAAGGAGCCTCAGGGAAGAGATTTTTTTCATATGAAATGATATGAAATGGATGCCTTCTCTATATGTCCAAGGTCCTCAGCAAAGACTACTCAGCTCATCAACCACTTGGTCTGCATAGATTTTTTATGAAAATGATTTCTGTGTGGCTAAGACGGTGTTATTCAGCAAGTACAAAGATAGTAACTCTCATCTGAGTATCACCAAGGTAAATTTAGCAGAGGGAAATGTAAGGCCCTACATGTGGATTTAAAATTATATCACTGACCCACGTGTAGTTTGGGGGAAGACCTGACTTTGACAGGTCTTTATTTGAAAACTGCAGATACTTTTCTGTATGCAGGATGCATGACCAGGTGCAGAAAGATGGTTGAGAAGATTTCTGCACTGGGGTGACCAAACTACATAGCCAGTAGAAAGTCTGCAAAGGAGTCTGGCATTGTTTCTTTCATATTCTTATTATTGCTGGTTTAATATCTGCTTTATCCTTCAGTCTGTAAGCTCAGTGAGGACAAGGACTGTCTGTCTTGTTCACACTGTATTACCAGGGCCCAGTAGAGAGCTTTGCATGTTACACAGGTGCTTAATAATTACTTGGTGAACTGAAATAAATGATTGCTGTACTTTGTAGCCAAGGCCAATGAAGTGGTTTAGCCAGTAGAACAGAGGAAATTAATCAAGGGGATTGGATCACTTGATTGTGTTACTCCCTTCCTGATGAACCAGGTATTGAGCCAATGGGCCATCTGGTGTTATTGCCAACTTTCCCTTTGAGGTGTAGACTTTCATTTCTCCACTGGTGACTTGAAGGAGAAGCAGAGTGGTGCAGTGGCTGAGAGCACAGTTCCTGGAGTCAGAGTGCCTCGATGGTTTGGAAGTCCTTAGTTTTCCATGTCCAGTGTCATTTTCTGTAGAATGAACCAAAGAATGCTATTTTCCCCACAGGGTTGCTGAGAGGATCAGATTAGTCTCTCTCTCTCTCTCTCTCTCTCTCTCACACACACACACACACACACACACACACACACACACACACAGAGTCAGCCCTCCTCAATGGATGTTTGTAGAATACCGATTACTGATTCTTTACATGCATTTATTTCTAAGGATTCAACCAACTGTGGATTGAAAATATTTTTTTCTTGTCATTATTTCCTAAAAGATAGAGCATTAAGTAGTTACTCGCATAGCAGTTATATTAAGCATTTAAGTGATATAGGGATGATATCAAGAATATCAAAGGATGTTCATTGGTTATGTGCAAACACTATACCATTTTATACAAGGGACTTGAGCAGCCACAGATTTTGATATATGCTGGGGGCAGAGTGTTCCTGGAACCAATGTCTCATGGATACGTAGGGACAATTGTATGCATATGCATGTGTTTGCAGAAGCTGTTATAATTGGGTGTAAATTATTTTTTTAAAGAATTCAAATATTGGAAAAATGGACACATAATAGAACTCTGAGGAACATTCGTGAATATGTAGACATTCTCTCCACATGGAGGCACTTGTGATGAAGTCCCCTAAAATTCTTATGCATTTGTGCACAAACCATCAAGGTAAGGAGGAGGCAGAGGATGAGTTTGAATCTGACCTTTACCATCAGCTATGATCCCAGGCAGCCATTCTTCTTTCCTGAACACCAATGATGTGGGGCTGAACGTACCAGTCTTGATCTCCACCTAGTGTACTTTGAGCGTGATAAGAGCTGACATATGAGGTGGGGTTTTGCTGACTGTATGGAATAAAATGCATATGTTAATTCTATTATTATTCACATCTTTAGTCCATGTGCACCCTACTAATCTGCAGGTAAAGAATTTTCCAGTACTCCCAGTTTAATTCCTTTCCCTCTTGTAACTTGGTGCTGGGAAGAGGAAGGAGGAATTCTTCCTTTGTGCTTGAAAGCTGATCAGGGTGCTTTGGTGCGAGGTCCTAGATCAGAAAGAAAAATTGCTATTTTGATTTCTACCCTGCTCCTTCCATGCTGTTTCTTTTTCAGTCCCTTTTGAATTTTCCTAGTTCTCCTGTGGCATAAAGTGAGTCAGAATGGCAAATGAAACATGCAGAAGACATAAATTCCAGGCATAAAATATATATCAAATATACATCTATCAATTGGCTTTATGCTATCTGAGCTGCCCCCAGGGTGTCTGTGGATCAGGTGAATGGATTTCTGCCACTGTGGGTAATTCCATAAGGTAATAGGGCGGGCCCTAATGCAGTGGAGAGGCAATATTCTCCCAGTTATATATCATGGTTTAAAAGGGGGATTTGTATATTTTGATTTTGCGAGTCAATGAAGTTGAGTCCCCAAGGCACTCTTGGAGCTCAGTCTCTTTGAGGCTGTGGAAAGAAGCTGGCTTAAGGCCAGGAACACAGCCTGAGGAAAAGGAAGCTCCCTAGGCTCCAGAGGCCTGGTCCAGAGGGGCTCAGTCCTGTGGCCTCAGAGAAAACTCAGGGTGGAGAAAATTTCCATATAAATATTATATGTTCTTTTTCATTTAATTGACCAAGTTAACTATTATACCAAAGAGTGAATTTGTCTAACCAAATGGGAAAAAATCCAAGGCATTTCATAATCTGACAACACACAACTGGAATGGCCAATCAATCAGTTCTAATTATGATGATGTGGCTCTGTGATGGTGTAGTAAGAGGAAAAAATAAATGGAGAAAAGAGAAATGCCAGGAATAGCTTATACTCACACTGTACTCTCTTGTGCTTAGCCCTTTGTATGGACAAACTAATGTAAACCATTGTACATCCTAGGAGGTAGAAACTGTAATTATTGAGAAAATTGAGGATTTGGGACCTAGTTACTTCAGGGACAGCTGATCCAGTCCCAGTCCCAGAAATGGGTTGGTTTCATTGGGTTCAAGGTAATTTAATGCCATGAGCCTGTGATTGGTTTAACAATGGCCATGTGACTTGATAGTGGCCAATTAAAGTTGAAAGGAAGTGGTAGAGGGAGGTTAAGCAACTCGCCCAAGGACCACCAAGTTTGCAGGGAAGGGACATGAACTCCCTCTTAGACCCTATATCATGCACATCCAAAGGAGGAAAAATTCTTTCTAATTTGGGGGAGAGTTTTTTAGGCTGCAAGAGGTCTGACAACTTAGGTTCAGAAAAGCTAGATGGGAAATAGGAGTATTAGAAATGAGCCTGGAAACAAGTTAGTCCTCCCAGATATACCAGTGTGCTTAAGAATTGTTCCCACAACTCTGCAGAGAGTGAGAGGTAGGGAGAAACCTGCTTTGACCTTACGGTAGATAAAAATCACTGTTTGCAAATCCATATTTGGACCTGAGCCCAAGTGGAGTTGTTAGAGATCTGGTGAGCTGAGATTTTGAAAGCCTGAAAACAAGATCTTGAGAGAGATGCAGACTGATTATTGAGGTAAGTAGTGCTAAACATCCCTTACCAGGGGGAGCCCCAAGTCCAGCACACATGAATGTAGTGATAAGCAGGATACAGCAAATGGACATCCAATGGCCACTCCACCTTCCTAATAGAACTCAATTTCATTATCAGTTACCTTCCTTCCATGCAGCCAGTTACCTTGTCCCAGCAGTGGGTCTCATTGGGCTGAAGGTACTTTAATTCCATGAGCCTCTGATCGGTTTCATAATGTCCATGTGACCTACTTATAGCCAACTAGAGTTGAAAGGAAATGGTGGAGGGACACAGAAAGTTTGGGAGTTTGGGATAAATTTTCTTCTGTTTGAAGAAAAATTATAGGAAGAGATCATCTTTTTCTTCCTCTGAAAGTATTCATTTCTGTGAATGGTGCTGTAAATTTCTCAACTAGAACCAACTTGTAGAATAAGGGATTATTTTATACTTTATTAACAGTAAGAAGTTCCAAGACAGGACAGTTCCAGGGTTGGTTAATTCCAAGGGTCCAAGTTCCTTTCATCTATCTCATCTCTGTGTTGATAGCTTTTTTGATGGTAACAAGATGGGTTATGGCAGCCCTAAGAATCAGCCCCCATAGGACTCCATCCAGAGGCAGGAACAGGGGCAAGTTCCTGACAACATGTGATCCCTTTATTTGAGTGGGGGAAATGTTCCTGGGAGGGCCAAAGTTGATTTCCCTTACTTTGCTAAGGTTTTGTGTGATGTACACTCTTCAATCCCTGGCAGGCAGAACAAGGAAGTCATCACAGTTGATTTAGATCATTAATGCCTATGTTTGGGAGGAGTTAATGGACTGCACTGATTTCTAATTTTTAACAAAACTGGGTTTCTGTTGGAAAAGAAGTGATGGGAGAGTATGTCTGTTGGGTGAACAACTAAAGTCTTCTACAATTCCAGTCAGTAGATTGCCAGTTTGAGTGAAGCCAATGCTAAAACAGATGGGAAGAACTTGGGGTCCCTGATGAATAGCGAGTCACTAAAACAAACCAAACAGGAAGCCTGAACAATTACTGGTGGACTTCCAACTCTGTATCATAGAAGTTCCTTGTTATTATGCCTGCTTGAGGTTTCTGCTGTTTGCAATTGAGATCATTAAATACAGATACAAGGTGCTTAATATACACTTGGTGAATCAATGAATGAATCTGAGGGCTAAGTTCTATGAATGAAAGTCTCTCCTTTCTCCCTGACTTTGGAATGGTGAAATTATAAAAAATTTGAGGCTAAGTCCACTTTTGATAGATTGAAGCATGGTTTACATCAGTCACAAAACACACAGTGCATCAGTAACACAGACATCTCCTGGATGAATATAAAAGGTGGGAATAAATTGGGGAAATATTTAGGTGAGCACTCATCAAATATTTATTAAGTGCCAGCACTGGGTTTGACTTCAGTGACATGACAATGAACAAGACAGATACAGTCTGAGCTTAGAAGATTCTAATGTTACAATGCTTTCTTCTATGGTTTAGGGATCTAGACCAAAAGATTCACAATCAATCCTCAATGAATAGGGAACTATCAGTGACAGTTTTGTTTTGCTAAAAATTGTACTATTTGAATATACAATATTGGCTGAGTATCTACATTTATGGAGAAAATACATAAACTGCATAGTATGAATAAATATCTACCCTGAAGTATTTCCTGTGTGCCAAGTGCTGGTCTCTGTGCCTTATATACACCATCTTGTATTCGTCATGATCATCCTGCGTGGTAGATGCTGTTAGTAATCCCATTACACAGATGACAAACCTCAGAGAGGTTGAATATTTTATTAAGATGGTTGCGTTGGCTCTCCACCACTGTGACAAAAATCAATCTACAAGGAGGAAAGATTTATTTTGGATCATGGTTCAGAGGTTTCAGTCTGTGGTTTCTTGGTTCTGATGTTCTGGAGCTGTGGCAAGGCCTGTGGGGACTGTGTGGCTAAGCAAAGCCTCTCACCTCAGGGCGGCCAAGAAGTGAAGAGGGACAGGGTCTCCGTACCCCTTTAAGGGCATGCCTGGTGACCTCACTTCTTTACTAAGCCCCACCTCTTGGAGGTTCCAACAACTCCCAATAGCACCATCAGTTGGGGACCAAGCTTGTAGCACATGAGCCTTTGGGGGAAGCTGAAGGGTCAAACCATGTCAATGGCATAGCCAGGTAAGTTGCTGAGCTGAGACTTGAACTGGGTAGTATTATTCCAGAGCCTGTTGTCCTAACCCCTGCTGTATAGACATGCATTTTCTCCCCAGTTGAACGAACCTGAACCAGAGACCCAGACATTGGGCATGACTCATCTCTATCATTGAGAGTTGTGCTTATGTCACAGGATCATGTAAGAATTAAATGAGAGTATGTGGACAGTACGTTATGCAGTGCCTGGCATATAGGAAGCCTTCATGAAGTGGAGGGCTTCACTGGCCTAATGGTTGGGATTATCAGAAACTAGCAATTTTTTAAAAATCACAGCATTTTAAAAAGCTACATCCATTTCTTCAAAGCCAACTTGTAGAAGTTGCTTTGTGTGTTGTAGGGGAAATTGCAAAGGGTGATACACACTCCTGAGTATAAGTCAGGAAAATCTCTGGTTGTCCTCTTTCACTCTTCCAAGAACAGCCAAGGTTAGCTGCAGAAATCCAAAACTGATGGCCACTGTGTTCTCCATCATGTTCCAAAATGTTACTTATCATAGACTCAAAGGACATGAGGATTAGAAGGGACACTAATGGACATGGAGTCTGATCTTTGGAATTCCTGTCAAAGAGACCCTTTCTAATTTTGAGTCCTTTGGATATTAACCAAGGAGAGGGATAACTGGGTCAAAAGGTGGATCCATTCCAAGTTTTCTGAGGAATCTCCACACTGCTTTCCAGAGTGACTGTACCAATTTGCAACTCCACCAGCAATGTAAAAGTGTGACTTTTACCCCACATCCACACCAACATCTATTATTGCTTGTGTTCCTGATAATAGAATGGATAAAGAAGCTGTGGTATATATATACAATGGAATACTACTCATAAAGAAGAAGAATATTATGGCATTTGCAGACAAATGGATGGAATTGGAGATTATCATGCTAAGTGAAATAAGCCAATCCCCAAAAAACAAAGGCCGAGTTTTACCTGATAAGTGAATGATGATATAGAATCTGGTTGGGGGGTGGTGGGGGGTGAGAGAAAATGGAGGAACTTTAGATTATATAGAGGGAAATGAGAGAGGGAGGGGGTGGGGGTATGAAAAATGGTGGTATGAAAAAGACATCATTACCCTACGTACGTGTATGATTAACAAGAATGATATGAATGTACATCATGCACAACCAGAGAAATGAAAATTTGTACCCCATATGTGTACAGTGAATCAAAATGAAGTCTGTAAAAATAATAAAAAATATATAGATCTGGAATTAAAAAAAAAAAAAAAGAAAGAGACACTTTGTGAAATTTGGATTTGGACCCTGGTTGTACATGAAGATATTTATCACTCTTTCATCACACAAAGAAAATCAAACCAGGTTAACTCTTTAAAGAAATATTTGAGCTATCACATACACAGAGCATTAGTCCTAGGGCTATTTTAACTTTCACAAATGGGACACATGAAAGCAGCTTGATGAACTTTCACAGAACACTCCTGAGGAAGCAGCACCCGAAGGAGAAGTAGACCCTTCTTGGTGCCCCAGAAGCCTTCTTGGGCCTGCCATCATCAACCCATCCAAGGTAGCCATTGTCCAGACTTCTGATGCTGTAATTTTGTCCATGTTTGAACTTTGCAGAAGTAGGATCCCAGAGTTCTCTGTGTCTGATTTCACTCTGTCATCTTAGCATTTGTGAGATTTATCCATGTTCTTGAGGGGGCTATAGTTTATTCATGCTTATTATCATTAGTTTTACTCTATATCAATACACCGCACTTCATCCATTCTTCGGCCGAGGAGCAGTTGTGCTGTTTCTAGTTGGGCTATTAATTATAAGGAACATTCCTGAACATGTATTTGGTTGGACATTTGTCCACATTTCAGCGAGTAACTACCCAGGATTAGAATTGCTGGGTGAGAGGAATTGCCTGTTTCAGCTTCAGCATTTACTGCTGAATAATTTTCCAGAGTGGCTTCCCAATCTGAAAGATTCTGTATTACTTTTTAAAGGAAAAGACCCAGTGGGAAACAGCAGAAGCCCCACTGAAAGTGGCACTATATCAGCATTTCTAGCATTAGAAGCATCTGGTTAATAAATTCATTCATTCAGCCTCTCTTATTTGAGCACTCACTATGTGCTAAACATGGTACCAGAGGCATTCAGGCTTCTTGGAGCATCCAGAGTAATGGAGGAGAAAATCTAAACATATAATCACGTTGGTAACTCTGCATTTACAAACTGTGATCAGTGCTGTAACAGCAAAGTACAGAATGCCATAGACCCACAGGCTAGTCAGCCTCTTCCTTTTTTTTCCTTCTTAAAAGGAAGGAAAAATGAAAATAAAGCAACGTACCTCTAACTCTAATAGCCTTAATTGGGAACCAGCTTCTAAGCTGTCAGTTTGGGACCTAATTAATCACCAAGGTAGTGTGGAATTGATGAATTGCTTCGGTGCTCTTTTACTAGTATAAATCTTTGATTTAATGATTTCTGCTCTCTGATTCATACCATAGTACCCCAGTGATCAATATGCATGATGAATGGCTGATTTTCAAGAACCACCCCCTTGGTAATGCTCCTTCACATACACAGTGTGTGGACATATGAATTAGGACCCATGATAGATTTCTGACAAAGAGGCAGAGGGTGAGGTAATATTATGGGGGAGGAGAAGAGATGGGGGTAGGAATGGAATTTGCTCTCAGAAGTTGGGAGAACATTTTCAGAAAAGGCAGGCTGAAGCACCACATGGCAGGACCCCTCTGCTGCCTTTGCTTTTTTGACCAGCCTCTCTCAGTTTGTCTTTCGTTTCAAGGATCTGAGTGAGGTTGGTTGGTGGAGACCTAAGGTCTAAAGCTCCTTCAGAATGAGATACGCATTGTACGATAAGAGCTGTATGTAATCTACTAGTCATGGATCTCTTTGCTTTATTCTAGAGCGTCTGTTGCTGAGTGGGGATGAGGGTGGGAGATCAGCAGTGTGCAAAGTCGGGGATCACTTGTTGTGTGATGTGTTCATTGGTTCAGTTACGACATCCACAGCTATTGGATACCTATCCTATTCCAAGCGCCAAGCCAGACACTGGAAATGCACCAGTGAGAAAGGCAGGCATTATTTCTGTCCTCAGGGAATATTTTTATCTAGAAATATATGTTGGGGCTGCTAAGTCTTCTTTTGGTCTCATGGACAAGCATACGTGGAGTTTCACTTGGTCTTGTGGAGACACCTGTGTCTGGTTCCAGGGAACTATCCTTAGACCTCTCTCTCTCTTTCTATCTCATATATACATATTTTGTGATTGGGTTTCATACATATTTTGTGATTGGGTTTCCTCATCTGTCAAACCTTGCTCTCAAAAGCATTAGGGAAATCCAGGAAAATTATGTAAATATGAGATGTGCTAAATTCACATTGATATTTTATCTGGAAGGAAAACAGGAAATGGTAAAAGGATTCTTGTATCATTAGTGTTTTTCTTAGCAGAAAGTTGGGAAAAACTTACAGTGAAATGATCAAAAGTGATCAAATATTTGTCATTATAATTATGGTGAAACGAAGTGAAATGATTCAAAATGATTATGTAGATTTCTACTACTGTGAAAATAAGTCATGTCACATTATTGAGTGAAGAAATTTAAAGAATAGCATGGTGAGTTTTCATTTCTGACACATAGTGGGTGTCCCATAGATATTTGTTCAGTAAACTTAAAACTTTGTGGCTGTCATTACTTCCCTATCAGCAAAAAAGTTCATTGAACAAGGCCCCTAAATGTTAAGGAAGTTTCATTTGAGGAAGTTGAATACCAAATAAAGTATTTGAAAGTGTGTTCTCCAAAAACTTGATATTTTTGTGATGAATATGATTTATTTACATACTCAGAAAATACAAACGGAAACTTTTTAAACAACAGCATTCTGAGTAAGTGCATCTTCCATCTATTCCAAATAAGGCTGGAAACTTTTCTGGGATTTGCTCAATATGCAAGAGAATTGAGAAAGGCGAGTTCTGGGCAGGCAGTGGGGTACCCTGGAGAAATCTGAGCTGCTCTGCATCTCTCCTCCTGAGACCTGGTTTGCTCTCCTTCTCCTGAAGCTGGGGATTCTCACAGTTATTATCAACCTGGCTTCCCCTCCCTTCTCTCCTCCCTTCTCTTCCCCATCTCACCCAGGCAGATCTTTTGCCTTATCTGGCACCCAGTAGACTCTGCTGAGCTGAGGGCCTCTCCTTCCCACCAATCCTCATCCAATTAATTGATAAAAATTAATAATTTAATTTTAGTAATGGGAATTATACACCATGCTCTGAGCTCCCTCTTCACCAGGCATCCCAGAGTTGCCTCATAAGGACAAGCACCTGCAGCAAGAGGGAGGATCGTTTTCCATATTTTAAGTGGATTTTACCACTGGAGCATCTTTGGAGGCAGATGAAACAATGAGGCACAGAGCAAATCATTCCCTCTAGGAATCAGGAGGTTAAAAGGAAATTGGTAGGGAAAAATCACATTTGTTCCCTCTGTGCTCACGGATATATTTAGGACTTTTGCCAACCTACTTACTTATTTTAACCCTGAACTGCATGTATGTAACACAACTCCATTGATTTCTGATTCATTTAAAGCATGAGCTCTGAATTCAGTCTTTGCTAGCTGTGGGTCCTTTAGCTCTAATGTTTTCACCTGTAAAATAGAACTAATCAGACACTGTGTCTTCTAGGGCTATTGTGACCATTGGTGAGATACTGCATGAGCCCTTGCCACATCACCTGACATCCCATAAGTTTTCAGCAAGTGTTAGCTGTAATTGTGGGTACTGTGATTTCTGCAACTTGGTGTTAGTGGGTGTTCTAATGGAGGCTGAACCTAAGTTTATTATGTTTTTCCATATACCAATATTAGTGTTGGAAAGGTGGTTTCTTTTAAAAAGTTTGCTCTTTAGTGTCATGATATAACATACATGATTATGATGGTTGAACAACCCAGTGTTTAAATCCCCACTGGTATCTTAGAAACCCTACTTACAAACAACTGACATAAACATCACACACTATTCTTTGAAAATTATTCAGTATGCCTTCTGCTAAATATCTTGTCAACCATAATTTGAGTTACAAGTTTTTAATATTGCTTTATCAAACATGTTCTCTAAATCAGATGTTTACTTTTAATCAAAGACACCTTTATTTCAAACAAATTGCTACTGTTTTAGTATACAATGAAATTGACTGTTTAGATCGTATAAAAATTATTTGAAGACTTGAATTAAACTCTTTGGTTTAATTCACTGAAGTTCATGGTATGAAGAGCCAAGGAGCTATTTGTAAGTGTCTTCTATCTCCTTTATTCTATTGTAAACCTATAGAGATGAGTAATTGTGTGTGTCTCTCTCTCTTACACAGACACACACACACACACACACACACACAGTGTTTAGTGTAGACACTCAATACGTGTTGATTGAATGATAGACAAAAGTTTGAAGTATTTGTAGGACTGGTTAAGGGGAAGATGATCTTAAATACAAGCATTTCATGTCAGCCCACTTTATCTCCCACAAAGATTATAAAATTCTTGTTTTGAATTTGTGTTTCTCCTAAAAGTACCTCAGGTGGTAGGTAACATCAATTACTTCGATTTTAGCTGCTCACTTGAACTTTTTTGAGCTTCCCCAACTTTCCCTTGCATGGGAACAGAAGTTGATCACTGGTGGAAAACTGATCATGCCAAGAAAAAAGTCTCATCTCTCCAACTTTTTGCAAAAATCCCTGTGGCTTGTTTAAAAAGGTTGGCTGTTAATACACAATTTGCATTTTATTGGTAACTGCTGTTATTTCCTCAGACCCTGCTCTCAGCTCTGGAAGGACCCTGGAGTACAGTTACCTGGGTGATGATATTTACCAAGCTCCTTGTCAAGTAGAGATAGAGGGGAACTTAGGGGAAATATTTGCCTTTCAAACCTAGCTTCCTCTGCTCGTTAAGCAGAATGAAGCTACAAACTCAGTCTTGAAACATTGAGAGCAGCATCAAAAGGATACCAATTTCCCCACCATCCCTAGGCAAGAATGTTGGCTTGCCTTGTATCTCAAAACTTCAGAGCTAGGAAGAGTAGATCTGGGAAACTGGTAGGAAAAGGACTTGAAGTTGGAGAAATGGGGGTGTGGTTGTTGAGGGACTGAAGAGAATGGTTCATCTTCAGTGGTTACAGAGTGGAAGATCTCTCCAAATTTCCTAATAAAAACCAGGTTCTTTGTAATAGGAAGAGGCTCTCATTCATAAAAAATAGCCAAGAATAGGCAAGCAATAGGAGAGAAGCCCTTTGGAAGACAGGCCTTCTGGATATTTTTATTTCCCCACTATGAGTGAGGGGACACTGCAATAGTTTGATGTATAGTGAAGAAGCTACTGACCTGAGTAGCAAGAGCCAGGTTTACCCAGATCACAGGGAGTGCAAAGCTTACCAGCCAGCATAGCCTTCATGACAGCTGCAAAAGCAATGGCCACATAAACTTTCTCAAGGGGGAGAGCAAGCAGAATGTGAGAGACGCTCTTGCAGCAAGAAAAACATAATAAATCCAAGAGCTACACATAGCCCCGGGGTTTTTATGACCATAGCCAGGCATGAAGGAATGACTGAACTTAACTAAAGCTGTTAATTACCTGGGTGAGATCAAAAGCCCAAGTAAGGGAATATATTTATGATGCACCTTACAGGATATGCTTCACCTTCTTACTTTTTTTTATTAATTGGTTTGATTAAATAGATTTAAAGAGCCTGGGCAAAGCCTTTTAAATCATATTCCATATTGATCTAATGAAATAGTCAATAAATTTACCAACATAGCCCCTTTCCTTTGTACAGTCTGGAGGGAAATGCTTCCCTGAATGGTTATAACTCAACTCCAAGCCTCACTGCTATTCCCACAGTGACTCATAGAGAGCAAGGGAATGCTGGGAAAATCTTTCAGGCCATTGGTGGGAGTGCTTCAATAAGTGGTTTAACACCTGTCTACAGACAACACACCACCTTCTATCCAACCCCACCTTAAGCACTTTGGTGCTTCATGGTCCACTTTCCTTGAGCCAGCCAGGGTTGGGTGCCTTGCAAATTGTATGCTTCATTTACCAGCTTTACTAGTGCACGCAGCCATCTGTCACAGCCCTGACTCTAGGCTTCAAGACTCTAGCCGTATTTCAGAACCTTAGACTTTTATGCATTTGACCATTTAGTTCTGTAAATATTGACCAAATGAGGCTCATAAACACGGGAAAATGTGCCCAGGTAAATAACAATTCTATAATGAAGATTCTTTAATCTCTCAATAAATCTGGACTAAGTCATGGGAAATTTTCCTAAAATAGCTTTTTCATGTCCTCTTTCTCACCTCTTAGAGCAGTAAAGGGAACCAAGATGGGAAGGAGTACATGGATAAGGGGTGTTTATGTGACATTTTAGACCCTGATATTTCAAAAATTTCTCCCACCAAGTGTGGAACACAGTGCTTTAAAGAAGCGTAAGGCCATCAGCCCGAGACTGACTTCATACTTTGAGTTCTCACATAGCAAACTGCAGCCTAATTCATAAACTAAAACCCAACTTAGAAGTATGTTTTTTATAATATATAGTTGGATCTCAGCCAAATGCTGACTGATTAGAACATGTCCAAATAAGGCAAATGCTAGCTCTAACCAATCATGCTATTTCTGTACTATAATTTACTTCTGTTTTCTGTATATGAATTTTCACTACACATGTTGCAAGGCAGAGCTCTCTAAACCTCTTCTGGTTCTGAGTGCTGCCCAATTCATGAATCATTCTTTGCTAAATAAATTCTACACTTTAATTTGTCCATTTTTTCTTTCAACAAGTAAGATTTTCCACTAATTCCAAAGTTAGACCTAAAAACAATGTTCTTGGGACATGATTTCCTTAGTCTTTTGGGATCAAGTCAGCACAGAGTAAACAAAATTAACTTTGAAAATCCCTTAATGCACTCCATACAGCATAGTGTTAGAACTTTGGTGCCCACAACACTGCAGAAAATTCTTGTTTACTGTCTTTGTCTGTTTTTGTGTTATAACATAAAACCTGAGAATATCCAGTAATTTGTAAAGATTAAAAATTTATTTAGCTTATAGTTCTGGGTGCTGGTTAAGTCCAGGAGCATGGTGCTAGCATCTTGTGAGGATCTTCTTGCTGTGTGATAACATGGTGACATCATGTGGTCACCATAGCATAGCAAGTGTGCTAGCTCACTTCTCTCTTCTCCTTACATTATCAGGTGGCATTCTGGAGACCTCATCTAATCCTAAGATTCTGCCTCCAAATATTATTAACATATGAATGTGGGTGATCAAGTTCTATTTCATGCATTTTTAGAGTTCGCATTCAAACCATAGCATTTATGCTTAGGTATGAGAACCACTTGCAGAAAAGAAAAGGAGCAAAGTGGATATGGATCTATGAGGAATTCAAATGATTCATCCTAGGGTTAGCTTCCAATTTCTAGCTGGGGCTATGGCTGGGTTAGAGTTCCTAAAGAGGTCTTGGCAACCTTTAGTCTACTCTGTTCTGCTCTTAAGTGTGTCTCAATCTTAATAGAGTTTCATAGATATACTTGTGATCAAGAGGTTTAGACCAGGAATCACTTCTTGGAAGATGGGACTGGTTGAGTGTGTGTGGGTCTGGGGTCTACTTTAAATTGGGCCTAAGGATGCTTCACTGTAGCTGAGAAAGAAGCTGGATTTGAGTCTCAACTAGGGAAGTTTGTGGATACAAAGCGATGTTAAAGATGAGAGGCCATGGTGAATTGGAATGTTGAATTTATTCAGGCTGCAGGAGAATTCCATGTAATTGAGGCCTTTCCCCCCCCCCCCCCCCCCCGCCCACCCTCATTCTATCTTCAATTATCTGGGTAATTTGGTCCTGAGGGCATAAATTCCTTTATAACTCAAATCCATTATGCAGAGAAGAGTCATCAGGAAATCACTCAGATTGCATCCCAGACGTGCGCCTAAGGTTTTGGAGCAGATCTGGCCTTCCATTAGCCAGCGCTGCTCTCCATGCTGCTCTCCAGTTTAGATAGGAGCCTGGAGGCTGGACATTCACAAGCTTTTGCCTTCATCCCTCTTTGTTTTAGCAAGAGCCGTCTGCAGGGAAGCCCCATGCTGGTGCTGGCTGGCGGTGGCTTCTCTGCCCGAGGCTGCTCTGGCTGCCAGCTTTCCTTGGCCGGAATTGATGCATTTATTCCAGGCCAGAGAGAGCTGCTGCCAGGCAAGCAGGCATATGCTTTTGCCATGTCTAGCCATCTCCAGGAGCCAGGGACCCAGGCCTTTTAATTCATCTAAACCTCAGGCCTTCTGGTGGAGAGCCGGTTTCCATGTTTGTGCCCTGACGGGAGTTGTCTCTGCTGCCGATGGTCCATGAGATGCCTGCCTTCGGGCTCACAAGCACTCAAGCCAAATGCAAACATTTTCAATTTAAGCTTTGGAAGAGGGCATTTTAGAGTTCTGGGAAAGCTCATTGATCTGGCTTCTTTCTTTCTAGGTTTCTGGTGTGCTGGGTACTGAGCTCTGGGTTGGAGTGTGTGTGTGTGTCGTTTGTGCTTTTATTGTTCCCACAAAGTGATGCTTCAGAAGAAAGCAGCATGGGGAAGGGTCTTGGTTGGGTTCTGGCATCAGGAAGATGTGTCTATTGCTTTTGATTGTCCTGCCTTACAATTATGTGTACGCCATGAGAACAGATTTTTGTCTGTCTTATTTTCTGTTGTCTCCCTAGTGCTTAGCGAAGTGCCTGGCATGTGATGGGTGCTCAGGAAATAATGTGAGTGAATAAATGAACAGTCTCAGATTCTACTCCCTCCTTAAAACCTTTGTGGTTTCATGTGAGTTTTTTTAGACAGCCCATTTCCCAGCTTGTCATCTGAGCAATGGTTGCAAAATGTCTAAGACCATATAGAAAGAGACTGGCACAGTTCTGTGTTCAGTAAATGTCTGAGCTCCTTCTCCTCTTTGTCAACCATAGGGTGAACTGTTTAGGATCAATGAATTTTTTTTTTTCATGAGCAAAGAGATTTTATACCATAAGGCAGACGAAGTAACATATCCTAATAGGATTCAATTACTAAATGGTCACAGATCTTGAAATGTCTGGATGAATACAGAGTAGCGAGGCTATTTTTCAAGTAATTCAGGTATCAGAGTTTGGTCCAAGTCTTCTGGGGGATAGGCTCTTAGTTTTTTGAATTTGAGCAAAGAATTTTTTTTTCATTTATTCAACAACTGTTCAATGGATGTCCCAGGTACTATTCTGTGGATGAGGGACATTACTGTGAATAGAATATGTAGGGTCCACATCCTTATGGAATATTCTAGTGGCGAAAGCCAGGACACACATAAACAACAAGCAATGTTGTGCATATGTCAGTGCACACATTTAATTAATGGGGTGCTTTATTTTTTCCCACAGCTTTTATTTAATCAATGGAAGGACCTGGTCTTCTTCTTCTTCATTTACCAAGGCCTAGTGCAGGTCCTGCATAGAGTAGGTTCTCAATAACTATTTGTTGATTAAATATAACCCTCCAGAGGCTGCAGGGCATGGAGTGATGGTGTATGTGAATTAATGAACTTGATGGTGGAGAACAGTAGGAAGACATTATCTTCCCATTACATCTCACTCTTTTATCAAGTTCCATGTAGAAGAGAATGGAGAATTCCTCATGAATCATTTGGAGCTGTGGATTATATGGATCATTTGGAGTGGAATTTAATATTGGAATTTCTTCTTTTCAATCCCAATAGACTAGGCTTTGTGATGATTTGCAGACCATAAACCTTTATGTGTTTATAAAATTTTACACTTTATATGCAATGTTTTGTACCTTTGTGATGTTATATTTTACCTACTCTGTGAGTGAAGTGCACTTATTATCATCACACCCATTCAGCAGGTAAGAAGACTGAGGCAGAACAGAGATTTACCAGTCAGACAGTTATTTAGAGGCACACAAGTTAGAAGCTCCATTTCCTGGCCCCATCCTCTTTTTACTAGATGGGATAGCTTCTGTGAGTATTTGACTGAAAGAAGGATCCAGGTGTTTCTCTACCCCCTGTCACTTTTCAATATTGCTCTTTTGCAAAAACTTCTTGCCTTTTTTTCTCTTTCTTTCCATCTTCTTTTTATTTTTGGTTACATGAACTGAAGTCTATCTACACACCATTTACAAATTGCTCTAAACTTTATTATTAATTATTATTATTTTTTTCTGACATGCAATCAACATCTTCCCTCAATCATGCCTGAGTAATTTTGAAGGGAACTTTCATGTAGTTGAAATTTAAGAGGTGTTGAGGAATCACTCTCCTAGCTTTCAGCACTACTTTCCCCAGATATAAACCAGCTGAACAAGTCTACTTTATTTACCATGTTCAGGTGTCTATTTCAATGTTTAAGAGGGTTATCATTATTAATTGCTTCTCTCTTTGGGGGTAAAAGAAAGAGAAGGATATCTTCAGAATGAACTATGCTGAATATGGTCTTATGCTGGAAATTTGAAGCTGAATTTTTTAAACCTCTCATAAAATAACGCATAAACTGCACACAGATCAAAATGTAACATATGATTTATTTACTGTTGGCAATACTGGTCCTGTCCAAAGCCACAAAGAATGATAAATTAACTGCTTCTTCACTTAGTACTGGTGATGTTCGGTGCAAACCTTTTTAAAAATGATGTTGAGCATTTTTACAAATGCAACTTAATGCAACACAATAGCCTACTGGAGAGAGAATTACTGGAATGGACATTTTAGATTTTTTTTCAAAAAGGTACCTAGATGATTATTCTCTAATATTGTAGATGATATGGGTATTTGGACCCAGCAGAATCCTCAAACTATGGGACATTAGCTCAGGGATACCCTTAGTAAATTGCAGAGACACAGGTAACTCTATGATTTGGGTTTGACCACTTATTCTTTATTCCATGGGACTGGCACCTTCCATAACAAGAATGGGTTTCATGACATGAATGCAAACTGTAGCATGGTCTGTCAGTTCCTGCCTGATCTGCTGCCTCCCAATCTCATCCTGCTGTTCTCTGCCTTGTGCTCACCCACTCCATCCACACTGGACTTTTTCTTCCTCCTTCCAATGCATCAAGTTCATTCCCAGTTTGAGGTTTACCCTTATGGGTTCTTCTCTCTGAATGTTTTCCCCTGGTTTTCACATGGTGCAATGGTTCTTGAATAGTGGTGATTTGGTTCCCCTGGGGACATTGGCAATATCTGGAGGCATTTTTGATTGCCACGACTTGGAGTCAGAGCCATTCATTCATCTAACAGGTAGAGGCCATGGAGGCTGCTAGCCATGCTACAGTGCACAGGATAATCCAATAACCAAAAGCAATCCAACCCCCAATGTCTGAGAAGCCCTGTGTTATAGCTGGTCTCTTTCTCCATTCAAGAGTTAGCACAAATGTCAACTCTCCCTCCGAGACAGGCTTTCCCCACACCTCCTCAGCCACCTTACTTTCTTCTGCTACATTTTCTTTCCTCTGTACCTTCTTGCATTACCTGGAGTTTTAATTCTTGGCTCACTCATTTCTGATTTGCCTCACTTCTCTAGAAGGTAAACATATTCAAGGAAGGTCTTTTTTGTTTCCTGCACCACTGTCTTCTCAAACCCAGAACGATGCCTGGCGTATAGCAGGTGCTCAGTGAATATTTCTTCAAAGAAAGCAGTGAATGAAGGCAGGCAGGAAGGAACAAAGAACAAAGTAAAGAATGAATGGATGGAGAGAAAATGAATAAAGACTGAGGAAACTTAGGGACAGAAAAAAACACTCCAATGATCCATGCCAACAATCTCTCTCTAATAGGCACTGCTTGCCCAGCACAGGTCTCTGGTACACTGTCATAAGAACACTCTCATACTGGTTCCTGATTGGTCATGGAGTATGTGCAACGAGGCAGCCACTTTTCAGAAGAAAATCACTGGGCTCATTAAAGGGGTCTTCCAACCTGAGGGAGTCATGGGATCCATTAATTGTTAATAGCCCAGGTAGAATCTGGGTCTGATTTTGGGGAGCTAGTCACTCAATAGGAGAATAAATGTTTGTCATTGGGACGATGTGAGGTTCATTTCTATGTATCTATTCTGAGGCATCCAGGGCTATTCTCCATTTACTCTCTCAGTTATGGCTGTCCTTATTATTCACTGTTTTTTTGTGTTTATTTTCTGTTTGTTTTTAGTGCCGCTGGCCATTGCCTCCTGACCTCTTTTGGTGATTATGTGTTGAGACTACACTTTTGGTCTTGGCCACATCATTTATAGAAACCTCTTTGTTCTTTGGCATTACTTATGAATAGATCAATCACATATTATGAGAGAATTAGCGTAAAAACACTCCTGGATTGTCAATTGCAAAACAAAGCTAATGCATCCTGTGCCGATATTGGACTGAGCATACCTGAGCCAGTACCTGCTGATTGCAAAGAGAACTCACGGTAGCAACGGCCTCACGATTGTGGTGCATTTGAATCTTTCTTGCCCCACAGATGAGTGAGCACGCCAAGTCACAGAGAGATTCCCTGACTGTAATGGCAAATGTGTTTCCTCTCCCACGGAAAACACATGTTTTATAAAGACGTGACTTTATCGACTTTTCCTCTGGCTTCCTACAGAGCCTTTAAACGCTGGAACTTCCATCATCTGTCCATCCTCCCCTCCCAGCCTCTGTCTTTATCCCCTAATTACATGAGCTTAACTTCTCCTGACCTACAGAAAGTCAAGAAAAATTGGCATATAAAGCCCTGTTGTGTTTTGCTCTGACCTAGGGGCCCTTTAAATGAAGCCCGGACACAGCGTGGGGGTGTGAGCTGCTGATGTCTGGACACCCTTACCAAGCATAAATCTCTCCAGACCCCAAGGGGACTTGAATGCGGTGATTTCCAACCCTCTTGGATTTGTGATACCTTAGGGCTTGATTGGCTAACACCTTCTTCTCCCCCTTTAAAAGTAACAGGTGTGTGTCATATGTTTATTTAAAAAATTAAAGTAAGTCATTATGTGTTTTTAATTATTGAGCATTATTTTTGAGGGTGAGAAAAGAAGGAGGTGCTTTATAGAAATTTTAACAGCCTAAATTGGGGCTCTCACAAATTTAATCCTCTCCATATCCACAACCCTATCAAAATGATTCTAGGTGATTTCCCCTTCCCTTCTTTGCACAGTGACTGGTCCTCTCTTGTGTGATCCTTGACCAAATGCAGTTCTCTATTGTTCTTGAGTTCCTTCTAGTATGCTCTATATTTCCAGAATAACATTGCTATCAAATCTGAACCAGATGCACAATATAAAACCATTTGAGCAATGAGAGACATCCTTTTTGGGATAGGGTATAGCCCAGGTTTGGAATACAAGCTCTCTACTCGTTGGATAACTTCCTACAGAAGACAGAAACAAATCTGTCCAGTGATAGACCAAAAGTATAGACTCTACAAATGGAAAGAACAGTGATAACCTCACTGTCAGACACTACAAGTGTCTATTCTCTGTGTACCTGGAGGGAAATTGAATCTTGAAAGTGGAATTTGGAGGGCATCAAACAATACCCTTAGGAATGCGGTGATGTAGCTGGGGTCTCTTGGTCCCTGGTGCAAGCTCAAGTTCCTTAGTAATGTGGGAAGGACAACATGGCCATCCTGGCAGTCTTGATGTCTCCCCATCAGTGGTCATGGGCCTGCATCCCTCCTCCCTATTGTGCCATTTCTCCCAAGGAAGGTGGGTAAGGACCTTCTCCTTGCGGGCTTCTTATGCCTTAGATGAGAACACCAGTGTGGCTTTTCCTTTTCTTAAATCTCTCTCAGTGTTAACAATTTTGTATTCAGTTTATTTCTTTAGCTCTAATCACAAGGATCTTGAAACAAGTTTTTACCAATGAGGTCTAATTGAGATACATGAGTAGCATTCCATTATGCTACATGCTGAGTTCTCTCTAACTCTATAGTTGATCAGTGGACTGGGGTTTAGTCCCAGCATCTCTAACACTTCTTCCTTCAGGATGGACTTTCTGCTTGAAGAGCTACCCATATTGTTAGGAAATACACACTCCACTTACTACTATCTGAATTCCAATCTCATTGCTTAGAGCACCTCCCCCTTTTACAAAGCTAGGCACCTCCCTAGCCATAACCTTTCCAAAGGAAAGCATCCTTATTCCTTGTACCCCCTGCCCTTTAGGGGATGACAACTAGTTAGATTGGGGGTGGCCATCTGACTCAGGGGTATCTCTGCTGGTTTCTTTTTATACCCTTTAGGGACAAAGTATAAACATTTTAGCAAGGAAAATACATCCCTTTATGAGCTCACCTCCTATGCTTTTTACTATAATGAATAAGATAAGGCCTTCCTCAATCCTTAAGGGAATAACAGGTACATAGAAAAGTACTTGGATTATAAACACCAAGAGAGGGTGCTATGTTTATCACGGGCCACCTGACCTTGGATGGAGTAGGGGAGAGAAAGAGGGCCTGATCTCCAGCCTTGGCCAAGGCCTGAAGGAAGAGTATGCAGTAGCCACATCCATGGGTAACTGAGGTCTGGAGAAGGGGCAAGTGGCCCAGACAGAGGAACTGCCTGGACCAAGATCTGGAAGCACCAAGAACTTGAAGAATTAAAGAAAATGGTCTGGAGAAGCATGAAGCACATGACGATAATAGGGACTTAGGGGTCTTTTGAACCATATTAAGGAGTTTGAACTCCATTAGAGCAGAAATCGATGAGCAAGATTAAAATGTTGATCAAACAAAATAAGCTATATAATTACCTAGAAGAATATCTATTTTGGGAATTAAGACAGACTTGATTATAACTTAGATTTGCAGTTTTTTTAAGGATGGCAATAAGATTACTCTAAAATGAATTTTATTGACTCTCTGAGCACAAAGGTAAAAGAAACCTCCAGAGGTTGTGAAAAAAAATTTTTTTTTCCCCTGCCTTCAGGCAGAACCCTATGTAAATCTCTCCAGACAGATGGGAGTTTGTTGCCAAAGGTATTCAGCCGCAAAGAAGTAATCGCCGCTTTTGTTGACAGATTTAGAGATGTTTTGCCAAACACTATCTTAAAATTCTATGATTAGATGTAATTTTGCAAAAATGAGTCTATAATGGAGGTGATTCACTTGCCGTATCAGCTAAGGAGTATCTTCTATTTACAGTTTATTTAATTTACATTTGATTAATTTACACTGAGTGCAAGCAGTTACTCTATAATTATCTCTTTGCCTACATCAGGAACACATGCAAAATTATGTTTGGGAAATTGTGAAGTCAGAAAATGTTAACATAGAAAATACCCCTTAAGTAATCTCTTTTACCTCCTTACCATCAAAGCAAACCCTTTAAGAGTTTAGGTTTGCAAGGAGCTGTTTAAACCTGTATTTCACACACATTCTAACAGAATATTATTGTCCCCTATTTTCACAATTTAACATTGAAGCTGTTACAAAAAATAATTTTTGTTTGCCTAACTCTGCTGTATCTATCATTAGGCAAAGCAGTTATTTTAAGCATGTCTGGGAGGAAATGATATATACGGATATCCTAGGAACTTCTCATACATAAGAACCATGTTCTCTTTGGTCATTTATTCCCTTAATTTTTTTTCAAATATTTATTGTGCACTTTGGAAATTGTGGATGGCACCTCAACATGTATTTGACCCCAAATAATGGGAGCCAAGCAAACTGTAACCTTTGGGCCAAATCCAGGTTAATACTTTTGTCAAACTAAGAAGGAATAATAGTAGAGTGAAACAGACATTATTACCTCATGTACATGAATGAATGCATGACCAATGTGATCCTATAATATGTATAATCAGAAAAATGAGAGATTACACCCTATTTATGTATGATCTATTAAAATGTATAAATGCATTCTGCTGTCATGTACAAGTAATTAGAACAAATAAAATTTAAAAATTAAAATAAGAATGGCTTTTATATATTTTTCAAGTGTTTGAAAAACATTCAAAAGAACAATATCTGATAACATGACTATGATATGAAATTCAAATTTCAGTGCTCATAAGTAGTTTTATTGGAATATAACTAGATCATTAATTTACGTATTGTCTCTGGGTGCTTTTATGCTACCAGGGCCCATGAAATAGTCGCAATGGAAACTGCCCGATCCACCAAGCCTGAAATATTCACTCTCAGGCTGTTTATGGAAAATGTTTGTCGATCCCTAGTCTAAGGTGATTGTGGTTATGATTGTTTTGGGAATGAACATAAAACCCTAATCCTGGGAAATGGAGTCACAGAAGTCTGATGGAAACGATTTCTAGTGGCTCTCAAGGAGACACAAGAAAAGATATTTCCTTTCTTCCTTTGTTATTGTTCCAAGAGGAGGCCGGGGATATAGCAGCCATCTCGTGGCTATGAAGGGTTTGACCCAAAGGCAAGAGCATCTCACTGCAGACAACACAAGGAGATGGGAAAACTAGATTCCTCATGTGGATGCTGAACCACTGGAGGAACCCTGATTGACATCTTGCTTAGTACTTCCTGTTGTATGTAACACACTTTTAAGTCATTTTTAGGTGTGACTTTCTGTTCCTTGGTGCCAAAGCTTCCTACATGGGCCTATCAAGAGCTTCTGCAGGAAATATAATAACACCTAAATAAAATAAATATAAATAAATAAATAAATAGTCCTTGTTCTCCACCAGCTTAGTCTATTAGGGAGACAGTCTACCAAAATGGGGTAAGGAATGTTCTGGACTCTCTTGGGAACTCAGGGTGGACTTCACAGATGTGCTTATGCTTGATCTGAGATTTGAACAGTGATTAGTATCTCATTAGTCCAATTTACAAGAGACCAACATTTCCCAGAAAAGAAAAGGATATATACAAAGGCATGGGAGAGATGAAACCGTGTGGTGCTTGTTAACGGGGCTGGAGAGGAAAGGAGTGGCCTGAATGTCCTTGGCAGACAGCTTGGACGTGCTCTTATAACAACAAACACAGCTATGTTAGTGCTGGTAAAGAAACAACTCCGACAACTGTTCTGAAACAGCTGCTATTAAAGATTTGGTATAAATTAACAGGTATCATTTATTGAGCACTTACTGTATTAGGCATTTTAAATATACTGTCTCTTTTGTTTCCATTATAATTTTGCAGGGAGGGTTATCTCCATTTTAAGATAATTAACCAGTGCCCAGTGAAGTTTAAGGACTTGTTCAAAGGTACATAGTAAGTGTATAAATGGGAATAAATTCTTGGTATTTTTTATACAAAGCCAGTGTCCTAACCAGAATGCATAAAGCCTTTGAGACCCTGTAGCAGAGAGTGTGGTTGAGTTGTGTTGTATATTGCATATGCAATGAGTCTATGACTCTTGTCCATCATGCACAACCATTTTGGCATTCAGGAGCTGCAACACTATTGCTTTTACAGAGTATTTTTATCTTTAAAAATACACACATTTGGAAATGAATATGGACTTAGAGTTTGTGACTGTTAACAGCCCTGCTAGTTGGCCACTCTTGGTAGTGTAGTTTGTAAACAGAGAATTTGAAGATTTTTTAAATGGATATATATATATATACACCTGTGTATATATATCCATTATATATTTGCATATATATATGCATATACATGTCCTAAAATTCAGCTTTCTAATACCCTAATTTATTTAAAAAATTTTTTTAGTTGTAGGTGGGCACAATACCTTTATTTTATTTTTATGTGGTACTGAGGATTGAATCCAGTGCCACACACATGCTAGGCAAGCGCTCTACCACTACGCCACAACCCCAGTCATAATATTCTTATTTATGAAACAAACATTTGAGGTGCAGGGAGAAAGAGGAAAAGCCCAGAAATCAGAGGTGGTGGCAAGTTGCTGTATCTGAAGAGCCGAACAAAGCTGAGTTGTCCAATGTTTGGGTGTCAAAGGCAATTCAGAAAAGTGGTTTCCAACAAGTGAGGCTGATGGGAAAGTCAAAGGAAGACAGAGAATCTCTGGGTTCAAAGGGACAAAGAAAGGGGCAGGAAGGGAGGTGGTGGGAAATAGAGGAGGTCACCTGTGGTTGGGTCTGAAAAACGTGGGGTCCAGTGGAGCAGGGTCCAAGTGGGAGTGAGGTCAGAGTTCTGTAGTTGTATGGAGCCTTTACAAAACACCTGGACTAGAGGGTCCAACATTCAAATCCCATCTCAGCTATTACACCACCCAGGGAGGGTAACTAAATCATATAAGCTTTCATTTCCTCATCTGGAAAATGGGGCTAACAGTAGCACCTAACTTGCAGGGATGTTAGGAGGATCAAATGAAATCATGTAGACTAAGTGCTTAGCACAGAGCTAGACACATAGCAAAGTGGTCAATAGACAGCAGCCAGGGTGGTACTATCACCCTTGCCTGTCGGAATAGAGCAACTAATCTCCTGAGCTTCATGCAGAAAATTTCTCACAAGGAAGAACCCCAATGCCTGCCCAGGATGGGTATTTAAAGCCATCTGTTGAATGAATAGTTCTTATCCTTTCAGTTGTTACCATTATTATTTTTTGGTTGGACCACTGCTGTAGTTGATTTACCAGTTCTTATGCAAGGGTATATACAGTGGTGAGAATTTTAATGCATGAGTGGTTTGGGCAACAGCCCCAAAATGTCTTATTTTTACTATGTATTATTATAGCATTACATTCATAGTTAGGGGTCAGCTGCCATTTCCTGAGGTTTATAACATGCCTGTTTTAATTAACATCAAGCTAAATTTTGGCATACAGGTGGTCAGCCCAGATGTGAATGTTATTTTTAAAAGTGCCTTATGGCTGTTAAATCTCTTTCTTTAAAATAGCAAAACATATATGAGTGTAAGTATGTGGTGGGGGAGGGGGGCTGGAGAGCAGTAAAAATCTGAAGTTCTGATTATTTCAGGCCTTCTTTAGACAAGCTTCAATGACGAAAAGAGTCCTTCAAAATTATTAAAATATGTTTACATAAGCCACAATCTAATAAATTGAATAGGAGCCAGAATCACAATAAAAATGAGGTGACCACACACTGGATAGATAAAAGTGTACAGAGGGTTGAAAATGCGCTCTGAAGTTTAGAAAAATAAGCACAGAGCATGAGTCATGTGTCACCGGGATGCGGTCACAGGGGTGGGATGCAGGAACAAGGTTTTCAATTTCTAGACCATATAATGGTGCTCAAATTCTTTATCTAAATAGTGTGTGCTGGGCATGTGTGTGTGAACACACAGTGTGCACACAAATACCTCTTCTCTCATTCTGTCTTGCACACACATCACACATACCACATACACATTACAAGCTCAGTCACTAAATAGATGTGTGCTAATTTAAGCAAAATTAATTACTCTCCTGGAGCCTTATTCTTTCATTTAAATGAGGGTGCTGAGGACCCATGGGAGTCACCATTGATACCTACCTCTCTTTATCCCAAAGTCAGTTCCATTGTCAAGGTTGTTAATTTTCCTCCTCCATTTTTATTGAAACTTTCCTTTTCTCTCTTTCACTGCTTCATCTTAAATTCCCGCCATCTTGGTCTAGGCCTCAGCAGTGGCCATCAGCCTTGTCTGGCTGCATCCATTCGTGCCTGCCTCTAAATCTGTTATCGACACCACTTGCAGAATTATTTGTTTGAAATGAATTCTAAACACATCACTACCCTAGTGAAGACATTTTAGTGACTCCCAGACTTTTTCATTGGATAAAGACAAAGCTTTTCACTCTGGCCTTCAAAAGCCTGCAGAATCTTGGCCTTATTTCTTCTTCCAGAATCTTCTGGATTTCTATGCTCTAATTACCTTGTATTTCTTTTAGTCTCTTGCATTTTCCACATTCCCCACTAACACAGAACCTTGTCACAGGTTGTCCTTTTTGCCTAGAATAAACTTAGTATTTATTTTCGCATTATGCAATCAGATGGACCTAAGATTCCTTAACCTGGGACAGAATTTTTCCCTTTACAGTGAAAAGGCATGTGTACCTTTAAACACCTTTGGCAGAAGGTGCATCCTGATTATATGAAAGTATAAATGCTTTCTTTTAGAGAGCATATTTTGATAGAGGACAAAAAATTTAATCAATCACAGAGTTCTTAACTATTATTCAAGGACATTGAATCTATAAAACTTCTAAATTCTATGTATCTCTTTTCAGGATCCCAACTGATCTGTAATATGGAGCAAATATCATTATGTCCCCAATCCATAGGTGAGGAAGCCAAGACTAGCAGAAGTTGAATAACCAACTCAGGCACATTCAGTGCATCAGTCAACTTTGTGTCATTATGATAAAATATCTGAGACAATTAACTTATAAAGAGAAAAAGTTTAGTTTGGCTCATGGTTCTAAAGGTTCCCATCCAAGATTGAGTAGCCTCATTTGGGGTCTCTGGCGAGGGTGATCCATCATGGCAGAAGTGTATCCAGCAAATTGCTTATATCATGAGCCAGGAAGAGGAAAAAAGCCACAGTCTGGGACAGGTACCAAAATTCTCTTTGGGTACATCCCCCATGACCTAAGGACTTTGCACTTGGTCCCAACTCTTGAAGGTCCATTGCCTTCCCAATGATAACCACCTGGGGTCCAAGTCTTTAACATATGACTCTGGATTCAAACACAAGCTCCATCTGATTCTAGAATGATAGCCCATTCCTGTTATTGTTTAGCTACCTCCATGCAGAAGAAAAAGTCACAAGTGTAGAAGGGGGGCTTAGATATCAGTGCAAATAACTATCAAATTCAATGCAACTTCCAGGGTCAAGCCTTGTAAGTCAATTGTTTGTCTGGTGTTAAAGGAAGTTAACCCAATAAAACTTATAAATGGATGCAACATAGTGCATCCATTTGTGTCCAAAGTCTTCTGTGTAACTAGAAATTGCTTGTTTCCAATGGAACTTCCCAATGGAAGTTTCCTGATCCTTGAGTAATAACCTGGAATGAGCAAAGTGAATAAATTCCACCCACAGAGAAGGTAACCCTGGCTCTCATGCCTTGTTTATGGCAAACATTCAGTTAGTCTGCTGGAATGAAATGGCAAAATTCATCACAACTAATTTCTATTTGTCATCTATTAAGCTACATTGTTTTGTCCTCAACGTCAGGTTAAATAATGGACCTCTTGCAACGAAGTAAATTAACCTCCACTTTATGTTCATGTCATTGTCAAATGGAAACATCACTTGCACAAATGAAAAAGATTCATTATTAACACAAATGCACAAGCTCCACTCTAGCATAAGATAAGAGCGATTGAGACCTTGTCGTAATGTGCTGTCGCATAGGCCCTCATTATTTATGGTGCTTACAATAATCTTTGGGATTATTTTCAGCAATGTCAATTAGCCTACAGCACACCCCAGGCAATTATGGGGTAGTCTGCCGCTGACAGGTATGCTGCCCTGGCCTCAAGGGGCCATGATCCTTGAGAAGTGCAATCCTGTCGGCATGCAGCCAAAAGTTCATCCTGCATCCTCTTCAGCAGAGGCTGGGAAGGTAAACTATGCATGGCCACCAACTCCTTATGCTCAGCTGCTTGACATCTGGAATGCTTCTGGTTCACACTGTTGCTGGATTCCCATCATGGCCCCTGCTCATAGACAGGACCAGCACAATCTGGCATTTCATCTGAATTCATTCATACCTTGTCAGGCCAAACATTTCTCAGCTGTCCAGATTCTCATGTCTAAGTGATAATCTGTCTGGGTCATTTACTTCTCTTTACTGCTTCACCTTTGCATTAGGAAGCAAATAAAGATAATAATGATAATGCATCTAAATTCAGGTGTGGATATAAATCTATACCCTCTTTCAGGAAAGCAAGTTAGCAAAAAGCATCAAAAGCTTAAACAAATCAACATTTGACCCAGATGTTTTACTTCTACTCAATAAAGAATGGATGTACACAAAAATTAACTACAAATAGTTTGTGTATTAGAGTAACACCTGTGTAGGTGGCTACTCTGAGCCTTGAGGTGGAAGGCTTCTTGAAGATGCAATGTGGGTGGCTGTTGAGCCCACAGCAACTCCACAGGTGATGTCTCTGCTAACCCTCTTCCTCCTGGTAATATTCTCTGCATGCATTGATCATGGGAGTGACCCAAATGACCCAGGCCTGGCCAAACATGTATTCATCTCATTGGTCACAGCGATTAGTCCAGTTGTGGACACCCACCCAAATCACTCACTCACATTTATTCTCTGTTATTTTTAGAAGTGAAGCTGTGATAAATGGACTCTCTTTTGTTCATAAAATTTTAAGTCTGTAAGCTCTTAGCTACCTGCTTGTTTTCAGCCTTGCAGAGAAGGCATATGGTAGTCAGTGAAATTGACACCTTGGGTAGAGTGTCTACAAATGAAATCAGCCCTCACAGTGGATATCTCAATTCATGGCATTTGTAAGGTCCATGATGTAAATGAACCACACCATTCCTTAATTCTTCTTGAAGTGGAAAATTGGAAGCAATGGTGTGCTCATCTTTCTTGAGAAGGGCCCTCGTTCCTCCACGCTGTAAAATAAGCTCAACAATACTGATCTGTTCCCAGGAAGGGGTGAAGCAAGGTTGCATGAAATGAGAGTTCATCAAGTACTTTGAGATTCTGGACTGAAAAGCATCTCAAGCTCTAAAGTGCAATTAGCGCTTTCCTCTTTCTTTTCTCTTTTCGTTTTGGCATAAAGTTTTGAAAAAGTTACTTTAAATGTTCTATTAAATTGGTTTTCAGGATCGTGAATGCTGGAAGATTGACAGCTCTGGGAAGAGCGCCATCTCTCAAGTGTGCATTTTACGAGGAGCAATGAGTCGAGATTGCCCCCGCTACCTTACCTTAGGGCCTCTGCTGACGTGACATGCCCAGCACTCGGCACAGGAGGGAGACATTTCCATGACTCGTGCCGTTTCTGCTCTGTTCACCATTCACTCCAAGTTACTGTGACTCCCCGGCACAGACCTGGGAGTGAGAGTCAAAGTACCTGTAGCCTGTGCCATCTGGGTCACTGGTAACCGAGGAGAATTGGGAAGCAGGTTATGGGTTACCTTCGTCCTCATCTGTCTGACTCAGGCACAGATTGACTGCAACACCCCAGTTGGCAAATTTAGGGGTGAAAGTGGAGTTTTAATTGCTGTTGGCTGTGTTATGTTTACACAGGAGGCAAAGTGCAACTGCGCCACTCAGAGAAATCCAGGAACCGAGTGGCAGCTCTTATTTCTCACAGGTGACAGCATCTCACTATTGCTTCTCTCTCTGCTCCATCTTTCTCAACTTGCAAATGGTCTCAATGGCCATCTCGGTCTCAGGCAGTCTCTAAAAATCCCCTCAGGCAACTCCTGATGAATCCCTATGTGTTTCTTGGTTCACAAGAAAGAATTCTAGAGTTGAGGGTTTGAGAGATAGATATGGTAGGAGGAGGAAAATATCAAGCTGTTGGTTTAGTGAATGTATGGATTGGTTTTCTTTCGGTCAGGAGTAGTTCCCAATCTAAATATCTGTATCCAGAGATTGTCACAACTGTGTGGGGTTTGGAGGGGCAGAGTAGAAGAGGTTGTTGATGGGTAGGCAGGAATTGGCTTTCAAGTCCATCCTTCCATGATGGAGGGCTTTGTAAATTTGACTTTCCTGAACTACATGTCCAAGAATCCCAGAATTCCCTTCATGAAAAATTCTAGTTAAGGTAGGTTGCAGAGAGATTCCTTGTGTGGAATTAGGGGGTTGGAGGTAAAGCAGTAGCTCATACATGTTCTCACTTGTCTAAAGGTTCTCTCCTTGACATGAAGCTGCAGTTGTGCACATATGTATATCTTCCCCAGCTTTTGGGTCATGTGTGTGTTTAACTCCTTGATGAAGGACCTTGGCTTCTGAAGTAAATCCACACCATCAAGGTCAGCGCCCAGGAGAGTGGAGGTAGGTTTCAATTCATCCTCCTGGGTTCCATCTATCTCCGTGGCTTCCTACTTGTTCTTGATATTGCTCACTTTACACCCACTCTCCTTTCCCTGCTGCCTACCCTGAAGCCTGCAATTTCTAACATGAGATATGAAGACAACAGTCTTAGAGACTGCTGAACCAACTCCACACTGTGTTAAGTCAGACTGCTTTAAGAAATCCTTTAGTATGCACATTTGCCTGTCCCTGGGAGTGGTCCTGCCCCTCTGATTGAATCCTGGATGATACAGTTGACCTTGAGCATCCTCATCTAGCCAACAGAGTGCTTGATTTCTGGCAAGAGACTGAACTGAGTCTATCTTCTTTTTTGGTATCCAGGCACCCTGCTCAAAAATGTACTCCTGGGAAGAATTTCTTGTGCTTTTGATCATCTTTGTCTTATTCTCTTCCTTTCAGTTCAGTAAACCAATTCATAGTAAATTGTTAGCAGTGATTGAGGACAATCCCCCAATTCCCTCCTAGCCAGTTTTATCTCTTCCTTCTTCACTCCTTGCAGCAAGAATCGTGGTCTTCCAGTTTTTATTTTTTTTAATATGTCAGTATCATTTTATATTTGCCACTTTTTCATGTACTTTTTTCTTTTGACTAGAATGCTCTTCTTCTGATTCTTTACATGCCTGTTTTCATTTTATCTTAAGTCTAATCCAAAATGCACCTTGCTTTAAGAGATCTCCCCAAATCTCCCTGCATTATATTGAAGCTGTCCATTGATAATGTCTGTTTGGAGCCCTGCATTCATTGGGAACCAAGAGCTGATTCTGTGTTTGGAAGAAAAGGGTATTGAGATTGATTGGTGATGTCTGCCTCTGGTCTGGAATAAAGAGCTTTGAGATTCTATCTGGTTATTTTCCTTTTATGACTCAGAGGATCTTGCCTTAACTAATCCCCCAAATTTTGGATGTGCTACTGTCCTACTATATGATTTTTACTTAATCTTGTGACTAATCTGCCTAACCTACCTCACCAACAAGTATTCACAGTTAATGCATAGATTGCCAACATAGGTGATCTAGTGTGGACTAGGAGTAAGGAAGGTAGATAAATGTTCAGTAGATAAATGTCACAGTTCACTGATATTAGGAGTTCTTGAGGAAACAAGAACATTTTAATGCCCTTTTTTTAGAAATGAAAAAAGGAAAGTCCACGTGGAAGAACCTTCTCTCTGCAGGTTCTCTGAAAGTACTAGAAGGGAGGAAGCTGGCTGGGTCTCTCTCAGAGCTGCCCAGTTACTAAGCAGCCTTGTGACCTTTGAGCAAGTCAGTTAACCTCTCAGGACATCAGCTTTCTAATCGGTAGCAGACATATTACATTTCCTCTAAGATTCAGCGTCAAACTTCCTGTAATAAAAATGTTGGGAAGATAGAGAGATTCTTGAAAGTGGCTAAATTAAAGGGTAGGAGACAGGTTCTCTGGGGAAAATGGTGGGTTTGCTGACTGCTGAGGCAGGGCTGCAGTTTTGCTCTAGGGAAGAGGGAGTCTTCAGTCTCTCTCCCCTCATATCTCTCCCTAGTTTTGATCTGTGACTTCAAATTAGTGTGTGAATGACAAGACACCACAAAGAAGCATTAGGTGTTATTGTGGGCAGCCTTTGTGTATCCAGGGTGGGGAGAGGGCAGAGCTTGGGATCAGTGTTAGCCCAGAGAGACACTGCTGCCTGCCAACTGCCCCGTGGGGAGCTGAGCAGCGACTGGGGAGTTGCATGACTCCAGGCGAGTCTGATCAATAAAGGGCATCCTTACTATAGCAACGCAGCGTGGTGGCAGGGCTGCCCGTGAGTCACGTGCCCCCTTCTCTACACACTGTGGAGTTTGGAGCAGGCAATTAGAACTTGGGGGCAGCTTCTCCCAGAGGTCGAAGAGCTGACAGATGAGCAAAGAGCTTGCCTGCTCCTCTGTCCCAGTGTGGGCATGGAGGATGCGCAGTACACTTGTTTTGGGTATTAGTCCCTCTTGTATTATTTCAGAAAAAATCGCACTAAAGACTTAGGGGAAGAACCATGGCAGAGTCACCAAGAGGAGAAAATTACTTTAATAATAACCATAATGACAACTATTGTTCTTGATGTGTCTATTGGGTTAATGTCTGTCTCTAGACATTCCCCTCCACTTAGAGCAGAGAGGATGAATTTCTTCCACAGCCTGCAGCTACAGCCTTTTGTACCATATATATTCACTGAATGAATGGGTCTTGCCATTTATGGTGAGATAGGACTTAACCTTGATCCTCTTATTCAGCCCTGATCATTCTGTAAGTCAATACTAGTATTACCCCAAACCCTTTTTACTGACAAAGAAGAAAGAGGCTGCAAGAGTTTTGTGGTGACTGAAGCAGGGTTCTTAACCATCACAATGTTGACATTGTGGGTCAGATAATTTTGTCTGGGGGTATTGTCCTGGGCATTGTAGGATATTCTGCAACACCCCCAACCTATTGTAGCACACCTTCTGTTACCCATTGTGACGGTCAAAAGTGTCTCTAGACATTTGCTAACTGTCTCTTAGGGGAAAAATTGTCCCTCTCTCAGAGTCAGAGTATTGAAGCCCCTAACTGGGCTGAACATGAATGTCGTACCTTCTGTGTGTCTTTAACATTATGTGGACTGGTGGAACATGCTGCCATTTTTGTAGGTCAAGTGCTGCTGGGGCACAGCATGAGTGGGGGTCTTTGGTGAAGGCCCTTGTGTGTGTTTGTGTGTGGGCTTATAGAGGCTTTTGCTTAGCCAAGAGTCATGTCCTACTTGGGTCCTGAGCTCATGCATTTCAGTTACAGACTGGGCAGGTCCCTCAGGCTGGAACCTGGAAGAAGGGGCGAGACTCCAAGGATTCTGAACATTCCTTCAGTGAATTGGATTGGCTCACAGAGAAAATTGCATCTGCCCTAGAATGATTGTGGAGGGCGCCCTAATACTGTGAAGAACAAAGGCTGAGGAGACCTTTAGACTCTGATGAGGATGCTCACATACATATTGTTTCATTCCTCTAAGCCTGTTTCACATCTGTGAAGTCAGAGATTCTGGGAAGGCTGGCTGGTGTGATGGTCAGTTCTGTGATACCCTGGTGGCAGCAGCTCTTTTGTGGAGCTACTGGTGTATGTGGAAGCAAAGGGGTTGGCGCAGTCCCAGGGTCCCCAGGCATGGTGTCCCTACCTTCATTCCTTTCCTCATAATTTGTAACAGGTATCAAGCATTTTCTATGTGCCAGATACTGTTCTGACAGTTTTGTATGCATTCATTCACTTAATCCTCATACTTCCTGACTAACACTCTGTGAAAATGCCCATTTAGTTGATCACAGAACTGGGATTCAACGTCTTGCCCTCACTGATATTGTTTAGAGTGCATGGGGAAGTCCATATTATTAACATACTCCAAAGGCAAACAAAAACCCACCATTTTTTATTCTTGTCTGTAGCATATGAATTTTTGGCATCCATAATATTTTTCTTCCATCTAACATATATGGCAGAAGAGTTTCAGAATCATTCTTAAAGCATTTTAAGACCTTGCTGCTGATGGAAGAAGCAACATAATTTGATGTGATTCTCCTACAATACAACACATATTGCATAATTTTCCTATTCAGAATAATGATGTTTTCCAGATGTAATCATATATAAACCCAATTATGAAATGTCTACTAGGGTATAATTTAAATTAATCTATTCTATTTTTTTTAAAAAATGCATTCTTTCCATACTGAGATATTTTATTTATACTTTAGAAAACGACATAATTTCAATTTTAACTATTATGCCTAATTCCTCAAAGGAAAACAATTACTTTTTGAAAATTCTCTCATTTTCTGTAGTGAATCTCCTGTTCATTTTGTCATTCTGTTCAATTCCTATTCTTTGAGTTCGTAGGTCTATAGCACAGGCCCGACAGATGGACTGAGTCTTCAATTTGCCAGCATAAGCTAGTAGTGTTCACAGACCCATATTCTATTATATTCTCTTTTGCCATCTTACTTAGAACAATTTTTACAAACTTTTCGATGTCCCATCACTATCAATAAAACATTTTCCCCTAGAATCAACCCTAATGTGTGTACAATTTTTATAAATTGTATACACTCTTGCTAGGTAGTAATATTATAAAGTTTTCCTAGTTTTCTTTTGTGAAACAAAAGGGTAACCATGAAGTGCAATGTTTCAATATCCACATGAATCATTTTCACATATCCCATTTGGGTTCACTGAGACAATAGTATAGTCTAATTTCTTATTTGATTTAGTCAATTGGGGATACTATCCATCCTGCTTATGTAATGAAGTTGAGAAAAGCATCAAATAATAGTATTAATAACTGTATCAGTTAGTTATTGCTGTGCAACAAACCACTACAAAACTCATTGTATTTTAACGATAACTTTTTGTTATCGGATTTGTGGCTTCTGCAAGTTGGGTTGGGTTCAGCTGAGTGGTTATTTGGCTGGTCTTAACTGGGTCCAGTCCTGTGCTAAACACATCAGCTGGTGGCCCAGGAAGGGCTAAATGATCTAAGGTTCCCTCATTCACAAGCTTAGGGTTTGGTATTGGCTATGGGTTCTACTCTTCATGTGGCCTCTTATCCTCAAGTTGGTTATCTTGGATTTCTTCCCTGGTGATGGGAGTGTTCTAAAAGATGAGAGCAGAAACGGCAAGGTCTCATAAGACCTGAACATGGAACTGACATGTCTGTCATGGGTCAAAGGAAGTCACCAACTTCAGTTCAAATTCAAGGAACAGCAAAAAGTTTCCATTTTTTGATGGGAATTGCAGAGTGTTGGAAATTGTGCTATTTTAATGATTCTACCAAATAAACTTAAGAGATGAGTACTATTAGCATATTCATTTAATAAATAGGAAAACTGAGATACAGAGAAGTGGAATTATGGACCCAATAGCATGTGGTTGCATTATTTTCTCTTCTTAATAGATGCAAAAACTGTGGTTCAGTGACAGTTCTGTGTCAAAAATCAAATAAATGGTGGAATGACACTATAACTCCAATATTTTTCTTTCTAGAACATTCGAAGTTGAAAGCAAAATGACTAGTAAGCTGAGTATATTCTACTTTGCCTCAGCCTATACAGGCTTTATTTAAATTAAACAAACCAGCAATTTTCTAACATTTTTGATCAGGCTTCCTATACATAAAAGTAAAAATTCTAAACATAAACTCTCAATCTAGGTGTATTTATTTACAAAATATAGCATCCTATTATTATTCCTTGCTTTATTCATTGGTATAACTTCATTTCCTTCTTATTTTTATAGAAAAAATAAGTAGCAGTAGACATAAAGACACTTTCTTCCTGAACTAAAGAAAATTGCCTTGCACATCTTTTGGAGGACACACATCTTATTTTGGAGAGTACTGGAATAAAATAAGGCCTATTCATTAGCATTCCCACAACTCTGAGATAGCAAAGGGTAGGTCATCCCTCAAGGACTCTGAAGTAAATATTTCAGATCAAATTGAAAGCCCTATAAAACCTGCATTAACTCCATTAGCATCAACCACCAAGGAAAAGAATGCAAATAGATTTTATTTTATGAAACTTCATGTGCTAGCACCTATGAACTCTGTTGTTTTGGGTGAGTTTTCTTAATTTCTGTGTGACTTATTTTACCAATGTGAAAAATAGGGGTTAAACATACAACAATATATGATTGTTGAGAGAATAACATAAATGAGTGGTAATGTTTGGCCTATTGAAAATGAACATTAGCTATTACTATATGTCAACTCCAAGTGATGGGCTATGGTTCTTTAGAATTCTCTCTTGGATTTTGAAACCAGATCTACTAGCCTGCAGCCAAGGGCAGACTTGATTGACTGAAGGGCAATGTCTCTTATGCACAAGGGATAGGGTTGAGATACCATGTACCAAGATCTTTCATGAAAAGAGAAATTTTCCCTATTTCCCTGCCATAAACACTTCATTTGAATCATCGCTTCTTTTTCTACCAACTGACTGCATGAAAAGGACTGAATTATTGTGGAGGAGTTGTTCTTGATAGTGACATTGGTTCTCTGAGTTGAAAGGTTTACCATAAGTGTTTCTATGTGCTGCTAAAACTTTCATTATTCTTTATATCACACTAGTAGAAAATTTAAAGCCATAATCATCTGGTTCAACCCTTTATTTGACATATGGTGAAACTGAGGCCCAGGAATGTTTGTTGGCACAATTATATTAATGCATTGCATAGTCCCCAAGGACCTGAGGAAGCTTATAATAGAAAATACATACATTAGAAGTGAACACATGGATGCAATGTTTAGAAAGGGAAGATATAAAGAGGAAAGAATGAGTTAGAAAACAGACTGAAAAAAGCTATTTAATTTGGGCATACATATCAGCTCAAAGCTCTTGAGTACCAGGGCAAAAGGAAAATGTGTCTACACAGTTCTTTTTACCCAACAAAACATAACATCATAAGACACCACCCAGGTGGGGAGGGTTGTAGCTTAGTGTTGAGTATGGACTTGGCATGCAGGAGGCCCTGGATTCAATCTCCAGAACCTTCCCCCACCAAGGCACAACCTTGCTTACTCCCCAGGTTTGAAATCAGGGAGGAAGTTTCTTTGCATTTATATAAGCAGAAGCAGTGTGTCTTGATTGGTGTGATTATGAAATGTCATACCAGTAGCATTTTTTAATGTCAATCCTCTGTGAGAAACAATTGTTCTAAGAGCATTATTTAAGTCAATCTCTAAAAAGTAATCCTAAAACCCACAGTTTTTAATAGCAGGCCACATATACATCAGGGGTAATGCTTTCTAAGGACCAGGTATGAGGTGGAGGTAAAGGCAGAAATTATTTCAGGAATGAGTAGCTATTAAATCTCATAATTATTATTCCAGAATATTGGTTGTCAAAGCTGGGCTTTGAACTCAGGTGGTGTGGAGAGTAACTAAGAATTGATATTTTTAGCCACTAGTTACAAGGAATGTACTCAATATTAGAGAAATGGAACATGAATACAGCATAATGTATTTATTGAAGACTAAAGATGTAATTTTTGTCATAATGAATGAATTTCCCTCATCACTACTACCCCCACTACATACAAACATGAAGGTCAGATTCTTGCAGGCAGGATGGTTCTGTCCTAGCATATTGTATTGAGTGTGGGAAATCAAATTCAAGATATCTGTATGCTCTGAAAAATCGCAAGCAAGAATATACTATAAAATGTTCCCTGGATTCTAATATCTCAAGCATTTGACAAAAGCAAACTCTAATCATTTCTGGATGAATGTACCTCTACTCAGACCTCAAAGAGCACCTGATGTAAAAAATTAAAAAACAAACACAATGTCCCATTCAAATTTACTTCACATAGGAAAAAAGGCATCATGAGAGAGTTAGTAATAAATAAATAATAGAAAAGGACCCCAAAGACTTCAGTTATTGGATTGTCGTACCCAGAAAGTAAAATGAGAAAGTTAAATGTTTAAGGAAATAGAGGCATAAATAAAAGCATGAGTAATAAGAGACTTATTTAAAAGTTGGTCAAATTCCTTTAAAAAGGAAATGAATTTTCTGAAAATGTAATTATTGAAATAAAAATTAATGGTTGGGATTATAGATTAGATGTAGTTAAAAAGAGAATTAGTAACTTAGAAGATAATCTTTAAGAAATTACATGAATGATGCACAGGAAGGAAGAAAAAGGAAAATATTAAAAGAAGTGAAAAAGAAAGAAAGTCTAACCTTGTTTAAACAGAGTTCAGGAAGAAAAGAATGAAAGAGGAAACAATATTTGAGGAGATAATGAATGATAATTCTCTAGAATTAATGAAAGGCATACATTTTCAAAACAAGAAAGCACAATGAATAGGATAAATAAAAATAAATCAATTCCCAAACACATAGCAGGAAAATCTTACAATAATAAAAGAAGTCAAGGAAAACAGAACAAAGTCCAAAATTATCTGTAAGTGAGAGAGAATCAGATAGGAAGGTTGGTTTCTGATAGATATAATGGAGGCTAGAATGCTATCTTCAGAGAGTGAAAGGAAATATCTGTCAACCTGGAATTATATATCCAGTGAAAGTCCTTCAAGAATTGTTGAGAAATTTGTTGACAAGCAAAACCAAATAATGTTCATGAGCTAATAATCCCTAACAAAATAACTTCCCACCTTGAGAAGGAAGGAAAATTATCTCAGGAAAAAAGAGAATGAAAAAAAGAATAGAAACAGTTCAAAAGAAAACAAAAAAGGAGAAAAAAGACAACTGACACATATACAAATAGGAAAAATAGCACAAACTATGATAGTAGAAAAAATCCAAATATAATCAATAATTTGAACATGTTCTATTTAAAAAAAGTCTTAGGGCTTGATTAAAGACAAACAGCCCTATAATCAAAGCAAAACCTAGCTTATGTTTGAACCCAACCTAATGTACAAAGACATAGAAAAATTGAAAATAAAAAATTGGAAAAGATGAGCTAGGCAAACTAAAGAAATCTTGTGCAACTATGCTCATGTCATGCAAAATAGAGTTTAAAGCCAAAGCATTACTGATTATAGAGTACTACCATTTACATGAAAAACATTCTTAAATTTGCATATACCCAATAACATAACTTAAACATGCATTGAGCAAAAACTTCCCAGAATCACAAAGCGAAAGTGGAAAATAAACTTCACAGAGGAACTTTAACAGATCCTCTCTCATTTGCTTCTGGACAAATGCTGAGATGACCCAGAGAGAGAGAGAGGCCATGCCACCATCAATGGCTGATGAAGTGGGAAATGAAGGAGCTTGTGTTCTGACTGGGTGGGAGCTGTAGGGGCTCTGCCTCACTGAATGGCACTGATCCAGATGGTGGTTGCTTCATTAGCTTGACATTCCCGCCACCCCTCTGCCTACCTATGATGGATGTGCATTGTGGACCAGAAATAAAGGTCATTGACTGTAATTTGGGTGTTGTTTGTTATAGCAGCATGATCTAGTGCAGTGACTTTGAGCTAGTGGTGATTTTGCTCTGGATGTGACGTTTGACACTATCTGGAGACATATTTGGTTGTCACAACTGAGTGGGGAGGTGCTCCTGATATGTGTGGTGTTCTAGAAGCCAGGGATGCTGCTGAACATACCATAAAATGGGTTGGGCAGACCTGCATAACAAAGGATTGCCTAGCCCCAAATGTTACTAGTGTTAAGGGTTAGAGACCCTGATCTAGTTTATGCAACTGGATAAATAACTGAAATCACAATTAAGCTCTATAGCAGGGTAAAAATGACCTTGACTTGAAGATATTGAGAGGAATAAGCAAATGTTTACCAGAAGAGAGAGTTGCACTGATTTTTTCAGTTTCTATCCCAGCAGATTTCTCACTTAATCTCCCTGACTCTGTTCAATACATTCAGTCCTACTTTTTCTCTTCCCTCCAGTGAGGCTTGGATCACACAGAACAAAGGAGCTGAGAGTGCTAATATAAAGTAGCCTCACTGCACATTCACAGTCATGCATTCGTGGGAAATCCTCCCCCTGGACTTCTCTGTACCGAAGTCTGGCTATTCTCAAATGGTCAGTGTCTCCATACTGTTCTCTCTCTGTGTCTCCGTCTTCCCCTCTTGTCTTTCTTCTTTTCTGTTTCTTCCTTTCCTGCAGTAAAATTAAGGGCATGACCAGGATCTTAACCTCAGGAGCAAGCTGAGTTCTCTCTCTGCTCCTTCTTCTCCCATGCAGCACTTAGGTCTGAGGCTATGCCCTGACCAGAGCCAAGTTCAGCTTGATGTCATGCATTGCAAAGAGCATGATTCCACCCCACCCCACCCAGCTATGGCTGCCTCAATTTATCCATTCTGGATCTGGCAGGTGTGATAGATCAATCATCTAACTAGGCAGAAGTGGTGTTCCATGTGGTCCAGTCCACCAATGTCCTTTGCACTGAGGTTTGGAGCCAAAGTCTTTGCTAATAGTGTTACTTTGATTTATATTTCCCAATATATATATAATATAATATATAATGCATATAATATAAAATATATAATATATGATATATTATATATAATATATAACATAATATATAACATAATATATAATATAATTATAATATAATAATATATAATATAATTATATAATATATATAATATATAATATAATATATATAATGGGAAATATAAATCAAAGTAACACTATTAGCAAAGATTTTGGCTCCAAAGTGTGTGTGTGTGTGTGTGTGTGTGTATATATATATATATATATATATATATATATATATATATATATATAATTGTCTTCTTGTAAAACTCCAAGTAAAAGTCCATATTGTCCCAAGACCTGAACTCTGCTTAGTTATCTGTTACCTGCTTTGGAATGTACAAATATTTGAGGAAGATGGATGGAACTTCTTATTACTACGGAAATCTGAAATGAGTTGAACTCTTCATTCCTACCCAGTAAAAGAAATAGAAGCAAGAAGATAAAAAAAAAAAAACAACCCACCAAATTTCTTCTTGTTATTTTTGAATATAAATTTAGGTACTCTACAATCTATCTGTCTGTCTGTCTATCTATCTATCTATCTATCTATCTATCTATCTATCATCTATCTATCTATCTATCTATCTATTTATATATTGGGAAATATAAATATATATATAATCTCCCTCTCCCTGGGAGGATGCCTGTCACTTGGGGGTAGATTTAGGGTATTTTAAGATTCCTTGTCCATAATATTATATAGTTGCAGGTAAAGTAAATCTAATTTCTAACACCTTTCAGCAATGTAATCCCCCAATTTAGCTAGCCTAAGCTCATGATTGATCTCAGTGGGAAACTTGCATCCTCTCCCCAGTGTACTTAAGGAGGAGTTAGTCAGTCATCAGCCAGTGTATTTTGAGCACTTACTACTTAATAAGTAACAGTATAAGAGTTTTACATTAATGATATAATTTAATTCTCAGGAACCCAATTTCAAGCAGATAACTATTATTATCCTTACTTAGTACATGAGGACGTTGGAGAGCAGAGAGTTGAAGAACGTTGTTGGTAAGTAGAGCAGGTGGTAGAGAAAGAGGCCCCTCCTGACTCCAGTTACTGTGCTCTTAACCCCCACGTAATGTATCTTGCCATAGGTCTTAGACTTTAATCATCCCAATTTTATTTCAGGGTGGTGGGTGGTGGTAGTCTTCCCAGGGTGGGAGATACAGGCAGAGCCAGGATGCATCCTCTGCCGGAATTGGTGCTGCCCTCCATGGGGGCTCATCCTGCCTGAGCTTTGAGAACTGCAGTTTGGGTCATTGGGCACCAAGATGTACCTTCCAACCTTAGATGTCAAAGTGGAAAACTGACCTGTTTCTCTTGCGCTGAATACAAAGCCTTTGGTAGAACCTCAGGGGACATCTGTTAGAGAAGCGAGTGTGCTGGGCTGATTTGGGAAATTGGGACTGTAAGCTCCTCAGAATCACAAACCCAGGGTTTCCTTAATTAGTGAGGTGGTCTTCCAATCGATATTCTTGCTATTCCTTGTTCTGCCAGCCCCTCTCTTTCCAGCCAGCCACTCTGGGGATTTTCAGCTGACGACGGTGCAATTCTCCTGGGACTGTGCAAGGTACAGAGGAGGAGAGAGAGTATAATTTGTTGGCCTGTTATATGGAGTTGCTAAAGCACAGGATTGCATTCATCAAAGCCAGCCTTGTCCCCCTCCCCCAATTTTATATTCAGACTTCATGTTACATGATTCACTTAGCAGTGAGGACAGGAAACTGCAGATGCACCCCAACATTGTCTAGAAATGTTTGGACATTTTAATTTTATTTCATTCCAAGAAATAAATTTCTTCATTTATTCTCTTCTTGTAAAACTCCAAGTAAAAGTCCATATTGTCCCAAGACCTGAACTCTGCTTAGTTATCTGTTACCTGCTTCTTTGGAATGTACAAATATTTGAGGAAGATGGATGGAACTTCTTATTACTACGGAAATCTGAAATGAGTTGAACTTTGCATTCCGACCCAGTAAAAGAAATAGAAGCAAGAAGATAAAAAAAAAAATAACAACAACCCAAATTTCTTCTTGTTATTTTTGAATACAAAGTTAGGTACTCTACAATCAATGCATCCTCTCAATTTTTTCAACAGTCATGCAGGTAGGCTAGAGCGTCCATATCCTCCGTGTGCACACTGAGAATTTGAGTGGCAATTTAAATCGTCCACAGTCCCACAGGACTTGAACTCTGATCTCAGCCCCTTCTCTGAACCATTGGTTTGAATTACGTTCATAAAATTTGAAATTCCCAGTCCAGATTTGATTAATCAGGATTCTCTCATAATCCCTGCTGCTGGGATAAAATAAGACTGATTCGTCTTAAGGCATGGTTGAAACAGGTCATCTAGGCTGTGTTTATAGGGATAATGTAATTAAAGCAATTTTCAGGAGTGTTCAGGCTCCCCCAAAGTAAATATTAGTGAGGAAAGATAAGTTAGGAGCCCCAATTAGCCAGATTGGATCGGTTTCACCGGCTAGATGCGTAACTCTCCAGTTCCCTCTTCTTACATAAACACAGCTGTGATGTACCAATGCGTGCCTCTGTCCGCCGAAATCCAGAGGTAAGATGGAAGTCCTTAAAGAGAGGTCTGGAAACTGTGTTTATCATCTTGTCCCTCACCACCTTGCCTTAGGACCATGTATTTATTTGGCATAAAATTGAAAAAGAAAACACAAGCTCAGCTAAATGGTTCCTTTATAACCTGAAGAAAAAGACCTTGAGTTGTGACCTCAAAAGAGTTATATCAATAAAAAGAAAAAAAAAACCAAACTTCTCTTCAAATACTTCTGAGCCGTTTGCTGTAGTTGTTGTTGAGGAGTGAACTGGTGTATGATCTCACTCCCTCCCTATTTTGGGACCGTGGCTATTCTAACAAAATGCCAGGATGATCTGCAAAAGAATTCAACACCAAAACCAGCCATGATTCCTGACATGTAGTGTTCATTTGGGGAAGCTGGTTAAAGACCATCAAAGAGTGTATCAAGAAAGGCAGGGAGAGAAGGGAAACAGGGAGTGAAATTGGAATAGAGGTGAATTTATACACTTGGGCTTCAGAGTTTGAAAGGGTGTGAAATTCAACAGCTATTCATTGAGGACTTCTCCACTGTAAGGGATTAATGTCTGCATTGGGGATAAAAACACGAATTTGTTAGCACTCGGTGTTGGCTCTCTGTGACTTTATAACCTGAGGTGAATGGAGACTTACAACCGAGTAGTTTAGCTTAATGTGTATTTAAAAAAAAATATTTATACAACTGTCTGATTAAAGAGTGCTTTCCCCTGTGCTAATGTTAGCAGAGGCAAAGGAGGGAGGCAACTAAATATGGGATGGCAAACAGATTTCCTTTCTTGTGACAATACTGGTTGATTGACGGAGTTGATTCCAAACGAGTGAGGTCACTCTGGGCTTGATTATTGATATAGATCACAGGTATGAGAGTGGGAAAATGTGGCATGAGTGTGTGAAATTTGATGTCCCTGGTGTAAATTCTGTGGTTTGAGCCATAGTGGAGGTTGTATCTGTCCCTCACCCCAAGAGCTTCTTTGCTATTTGAGTCCAGTATCCTTATTGTTTGGTGCATATCATTTAAGGATAATAATAAAAAGCAACACGTACTGAGCTCTTGATACATGCCAGGCAGTCAGGTAGTTCGTGCATACAGTTCCCCATCTCCTATTTTACAGATGAGGACAGTGAGTCTGATTTTCGAGAATTGATCTGTGGTGCATTGCACTCAAAGTCTATGCTGTTAATAACTGCTTTTTTCTTTTTTCTTTTTTAAAAATAAACCATTATTGGACTTCTGGTGAGGCTTTTTATGCCCCTCTTGATTCTGGGAGAACATGTCTCTTCAGACACCAGAGAAGTAATTAAGGACTCTGTATATGACAAGAACATGGAGAACAGAAAATACAAAACCCAGACCCAGAAAAGACTTGACAGGCATAAGCTGCTGGCCACCATTCCCTGGTTTTTCAAATTCACTGACCAACTCAGTGTAGGTCATTTGTAAAGACCCACTTTGTTTTCTTAGAAAGCAAGTTACATTTTGATTTTATTTAAAAATGACTTAAAATTGCAGAGGACACAGAATAAGGCTGCTTTTAAAAAAAATAACCATTGACCTGCATAGCTTATAAATAATGGTAGGAATTCCTTTTTTACAGTTTTTCAGGTTGGAAGTATGAAATCAGAATGTGGGCACCGTTAGTTTCTAGTGAGGGACTCCCTTTAGTTATAAAAATACCACCTTCTCGTTGTATCCTTGCAAGGCAGAAAGAAGCCAAGCAAGTGCCAGGGTCCTTTTCCTAAGGGCACTAATTTGACTTGGGAGGGCTCCACCCAGCTGATCTCATCCCAAGATCCTCTCTCCTGATACCATCACATACAAACCTTTGGGACAGAAACATGGAGTCCATTGCAGGGAACTTAGAAAGGTTGGGGCATCAGATGCTGCAGAGAAGGAACATGGTCATTGCAGAAGGAACAGTGTTTATTCACTTGTATTGATTGGTTGGTTGGTTGGTTGATTGATTATGGTACTGGGGATTGAATTCAGGGTCTCTTGCATGCGGCAAGCATTCTACCAGAGAGCTATGTCTTCAGCCCTCATTCACTTCTTTATTCACTTGCTCATTTACCCAACCAAACCTCATTGAGTACCTACTTAATTCTGGGCACTGTGCCAAATGCGGGGACTAGAAGTTCCTGTCCAAAGGACAGTCTCAGAAGAGAGGAGAGGAGTTCTGCACATCAATGCTACCCTTGCAGATTTGGCCACAGCTGATTGCCACCCTTTCCAGCTGGCAGTGTGCCTCCTTCTGATTTTGATACATATCATCATTGTATCCAAAACAGCATAGATGACACACAAACACCTACACATCAAATTAAGTAAAGAAGGGCCCAGTACAATATCTTACCTACAAATTTGCCATCGTTGTGTAAAAATTATATTGATATAATAGAGTGACCTGACCAAAAATGTGTTTAAAAATATAGAAACATTTACAAGTAGAAGCTAAAATAAATAAATAAATAAACAAACAAACAAATAAATAAATAACCAACCCATTCTTTTAAAGTTGCAAAACTTTGAGCCAGACTGCTCTTTTCTATGCAAATCATCAAATCCTCTCTTTGTTAACAAAATGTAAAGCAAAATCCTTCCTATTGTTTGGGTGGCTTGTAAAACCAGAGACTCAGAGACCTCTGGTTGAGAAACCAATACCTTCATGTGGTCATGTACATTTTCGCCTCCATATGAAGCCAAACTCTCTGTGTTTCTTTTCTCTGTATATTGAGACTCCTCTGGGCTCTAGCTGCAGTTTCCTGTATCTGGATTGATCCAGGGATTATTATTGAAACTGTGGTCTCCCAGGAAGTGAAAGCAAGGAAGTTAAGGTCTTCATTTTACTCTAGACAGATCAGACTGGGCTGAGGCAGTCTGGACTGGACTGTGGGGGTCCTATATAGATTCTAATCTATATTGTGGGTGAGGGTGGGATTTGCATTGGAAAGAAATAGATATTGCTGCTGTTGATCATTCTGGGAAGGAATGGGTCCACTGGGAGTAGAGACTATGGACTGGGCTGAGGAGAAAGCTTTTTTCTCTTGGAGACATGGCTTTGGTATGGACTATAAGGAGGGGAGGTGGGTTTAGCTGCTCTTTCCGTTGAGGCCAGATGGGGCACATCTCCATCAGGGGCCCAGAGGGGAAGCATCTGGGTTTTATTCTAGGTCTGGTGGAAAGTTTCTGTCTGTGTTGTAGTTTCCTTCTGTTCTTCCTAGACTATAAATAAAGTCTTGTTAAAAGTCAGAGCCTGGTCCAAACAGGGCTGTGAAGAATGATGGGCAAACCTCTTCCACTTTGGACAGTGAACTCTAAAGAGGAGACTGTGTCTGCTCTTTCTCTGCAGCCAGTGAGGTAGAGCAATTGGGAGATGAGGGAGACCTGGGCCACCAAGCTAATGCTACTGCTAGCTCCCTTCCTGGAACTTCCTCCCCAGTTCTTCTAGGTGCAGAAAAGTGAGGGGACCTTGAGAAGAGGGGCAGTGCTGAGGTCTAGCGGTCAATCTGGTAAGGTCTTGAAGACCAGGAAAGGCAAAAACATTTGTAAATAGAAAAGAAAGGGATGATAAATGAAACAAACAAACAGAAAAAGGAAATGATAGAGAATTATTTTCTTCCTTTAATTTCTATAGTGGTATTATTTTCGCAATAATTCCAGAATGCATTTGATACTATGATTATTAGTCTCATAGGCCTTGTACAACAAGGGGTTAACACGTGAAAATAACTTCGTCAGCTGAAGTCCACCATCACAACTGGACGTGTGCATTGATGATGAGCTTTTTCACACACACCTGTGAATGGAACTTTTTCCTGTCCTAGATTGGGTTCCTTGTGTTTTAATATATGCGGAGCCCCTGGGTGTAGCTTCTTCCAGGTACTTCCCAGCAGAGGGGCATGTTGGTCACTGAGCACAGTTGGTCTTGACAGCTAAACTCAGTGAATTCTTACTATGGATTGCAAAATAATCATAATCTTGTTTATTTTTAGAATACAAAATACATATTCATGGTTCTAAATTAAAAGATTCCAGAGGTAAATAGTAACTCTCCTTTCCACATGCTACCAAGTTTCTGGTTCTCCTGTTTAGAGACATGCATGTTATTAATTTCTTTTTTTTTCCAGAAGTAATTTATGTGTATATAAGAAAATACCTATGTCTCTGGTGTTCTGATTGTTTTGTAATTAATTTTTTAATTTGTTCTAATTAGTTGTACATGATGATAGAATGTATTTATACATTTCAATAAATCATACATAAATGGAGTGTAATTTCTCATTTTTCTGATTGTACATATTGTAGGATCACATGGGTCATGCAGTCATACATGCACATGAGGAAATAATGTCTGTTTCACTCTACTATCCTTCCTACCCCCACACCCCTTTCCCTCCATTCACCTCCCTCTACCTAAAGTGACTCTATTCTTTCCTAGTCCCCCCTCCCCTTATTGTGAATTAGCATCCACATATCAGAGAAAACATTCAGACTTTGGTTGTTTGGGTTTGGCTTATTTCGCTTAACACCTGACCACCTCCACAGGTATACCGCGAGCACCACGGGATGGAAATCACATAAAATGCGTAGCAGGGTGTTAAACTCAACATGAGCATCAAAAAAGTCAGAACATGAATATTCAGAACATGATATCATTCTGCATGTTTTGATGTTCATGTTGAGTTTGTCCCCTGCTACGCATTTTATGTGATTTCCATCCTGTGGTGCTACGATATACCTGAAGAGGAGGAAGGTGTTATTAACTGAGGCTGAGACGGTGCTGTATCAGCTTGCTCACTGTTAGTGCTTTGGTGATCCACAGGTTGGTGTTTTGAAATTGACCACAGAGGGAGCATTTGGACCTGTGGAAACTGGCAAATGCTGTAATCACATTGCCTCTCTGCAGAGCTGGTTGTGGTATGTTTACCACCAAACTCCATCTCAGAGAGGATGAGTGACATGTTCAGGATCTCAAATTAAAGGTGGCAGAATCAGATAGGAACTTGGTCCTCTTGACACCTGGGACCCATACTCACAGAAATCACCAAATTACTGAAAAGGCAGAGAAAAACCAACACCCGCTCTGGCAGCTTCCCAGTCCTGGTACTCTCCAGATCCGGGCTATGTTAGCCCACTCTGATCTCTCTCTCTCTCTCAAAAATCCCTTTTATTTTCATGGTTAGTGTTGGAATTGTCTCCTTATCGTCATAAAATGAATCCATGCTTACTGCAGACAAATTGCAAAATGGAGAATATATGAAGGAAAGTAGACCAGCACTTCAAAATAACCTGTACTAGCATTTTGACACCATCAACTGAGTTTGACCTTGTGTAGGAGCTCAATTCCTGCGTGGTGGTGCTATTTTTCCTTTGGAATTCTCCCCTCTGGTTTGTATCTTGATGTTTCTTGGTACCATCCTATTTTGGTCTCTGTGGTTTCTGTTACCTGCAGATTCAACAGCGGCGGAATATTTTAAAAATTGTGTCCATACTGAATATGCATGGATTCCTTATTGTTAGTCTCTAAACGATACAGTATACCAGCTATTTGCATAGCATCCATATTGTATTAGCTATCATTAGTAATTTAGAGATGATTTAAAATACTAGGAAGGTGTGTGTAGTTACATGCAAATAATTAGTCATTTTTATCCAAGGGACTTGAGCACCACAGTTTGGTTATCTAAGAGGGTTTGTGGAGTCAATCCCCCACTGAAGGATGAGTCCACCTTGGGCTGGACACGTGGAAGTCCTAGCTGTGGAAGGGATTGTAACTAATCCCATTTTAGAGTTCAACATGTGGGATGAAGATGTGCTGTAATAAGTATTATCCTTGTATGACGCTCAGTGTAGCAAGAGTTTCCCAGTGTGAGGAGTTCAAGGGGACCCAGACCAGGGGAGGAGACCACAGGTTCAGGCTGCCTGATCAGGATCATTCTGACACGTGTGCCCTTACAGTAGCATGAAGGGCAGTCACACACAATATTTAAATCTGTATTTGTCTCCCTTTTGTTATTGGTTTCCCCTGCTACAGTACGTGGTTCAGTAATTCTCTTTTCTCTGCAGTTGTGTTTTCTGTGGTTTCAGTTACCTGTGGTCAGTCAGGGTCTTAAAATACTAAATGGAAAATTTCAGAAATAAATAATTCATAAATTTTATACTGTGTGTCATTCTGAGTCATGTGATGAAATCTCACACTGTCCTGCTCTATCTTCCCTGGGACATAAATCATCCCTCTGTCCAGAGTATCCATGCCATATATACTACCCTTTAGTCTCTTAGTAGCTGTCTGGGTTATCAGACCTATTGGCCTGGTATCGCAGTGCTTGTGTGCAAGTATACCTGATTTTATTAATAATGGCCCTAAAATGAAAAAAATTGTGTCCATAATGAACATGTATGGATGTTTTTCTTTATTATTATTCTCCAAACCATATAGTATAACAGCTATTTGTGCGGCAGGAAATTTTGTTATATCATTATAATTGTTGTTTTATTATTAGTTATTGTCATTAATCTCTTACTTTGCCTAATTTATAAATTAAATTTTATCACAGTAAATATGGGTAGGAAAAAACATATATATGTATATCTATGGTTCACTATTATTGATGGTTTTAGGCATCTACTGAGGGTCAAGGAATGTATGTCCTTTAGATAAGGAGAGACTAGAGTTGCTAAATATATGTATTTTGAATGTGCAAATGATGTCCTTTCTCATTAAAGCAGGGAAGCCTAGAAAATTAAAAAAAAAAATTTAGCCTTTGTAAAACATTGAAAATGGGTTGTTCAACATTAATATGTTGTTAACTTTGGCTGTAACAGCTAAGAGAATATTGAATTTCACCTTTAGAATATGTCTGTAAATATAACGTCTGGTTATGTGTGTGTGTAACCGATTCTGCATCAGGTAAATGGCTTGGGGGCTGCTGAAGAGGAAACATTTTCTTCACAACGTTTCAATAGCTAGTGACTGGCTGAAGAAATGCAGGCTGTCCCGAGAGGCAGATCCTGTCCTTGGCTCTGGGCTATGTAAGCCCCGTAGGTTCTGAGCACCAGTGATACAAATTGTGCCAATCTGTTAGAGCAGACCCAGCTTCCCAGTGGCTTTGTGACTGTCGCCTGCCTCTGCATCTCTCATAATGAAATGGCTCTTGGACAGCTGGGTTATCAGCAAAGAGCTGTGTAGGAAGTGCCCTGCCCAATTAATCAGATGTCATTCTGGCCAGATTTCTTGAGCACATTGCTTCATGGTAAACAGCAGAGTATTAATAAACCAAACTTAAAAAAAAAAAGGCAAAGGAGAAACACGTCATTTTTATGTATACTTGTCTTAAGGCATATTTTTCCATTTCTGAAACTTGAAAAATAACCATCTGGAAAGAATCATATTATAGACAAGGCATGTCATGACATTCACAGCAAATATTTTTGCTGTGAGAATCAGTATTCTCTCATTGCCCCATCAACTTCCATATAATCAGATACCCATAAAGTATTCAATAAATAGAGGACTCCTGCAATAAATCAATAGTGCAGGAATAATGTGTTCTAAGGCTTCACATTTTCCTCTGTTTACCCTTCTTTTTAAACACACGTTTTTGCATCATAAGCTTCCTGTAACGTCTGTCTTTGTTTCTTTGCCTTTCAGCCACCCAGTCTCGGGCAAATGACATTAGATTGCACCATTGCGAAGAGATCTCTGGCATAAATAAATGTATCAGTAAGTCAAGAGGTCAACAGCATAAATGAGGCAAAGATTTCAAAGAAATCACCGACCAAATGATTTATAAATCATGGAAAACACTGCTCCGGCCATAAAAGAGAAATTAAATTTATACATCATGAGCTTCAGGATGCTTTGGGTTCTGGTGGGTAACTGGGTTAGAAATGGAAGCGCTTATGTCATCCTCCTGTTGGTTTGGAGCCTCATTTTAGTGGCATTTACCCCAGGACCTTAAATCAGGAGGATGGAGATTAAACTCCCCCTCCTTCCTGTGTCTCCAGAAACATTTGCTTTTACCCCTGACCTGGAATTCCCACTACACCAGGCTTGACTCTGGAGTGGGGTAGGAATGAATTCAGCACTAGGGGTAATGATAGTGCACCTGAGTGAAGACGCCCATTACCAGGCCCCCCATCTGCTGGTGGGAGGCTGAGGAGTCTAACCTCTGTCTGCGGGATAGTAACCCTGGGTTACAGCATCTCCCCTGGCCAGCTGGGCTCACTGTGAACCTGTGGACTGCTGAAACACCACAGCCCACCATCTATAGGACAGAATAAAAAACGAACCAGTCTCTGTAGAAGGAGCAAATCTTTTATGTTATAATGATCTGTAAAGGGAATCTGTCCAGGACTTTTACAGTTTAAACATAATCTTTTTTCCTCCTCTCTGCTATTATTACTTTTCTTTTGAATGACACCATGTTCAGCCATGCCTCTCTCCTGCACATTCACTCTCCTTTTCTTTTCCTTCTGTTTTTGGGGGTGATATCAGATTGGAAACTGAAAAGCTTGGAAGTGCCCATTTATTTTAGTTCCATGTGAATTCATGAAATGTACACAATGATTTATATGTAAAATTGAAGTCATTTCATGGGGAGCTTGCTGAACACACACTCAATTGGGAACGTCACTTCCGAGTTAAACAGATGTGAGGCAGCAAATGACCCCCATGAGCAACCATCAAACTTTGGAATTGATCGCTGCTCTTTATGACCTAACCGATGGAGACTTAAACTTGGGGCTAGTTTTAAAGTTTTTCTGGAAACAAATTTTGTTAATCTCACTCAATGGGAACAATATGCCAGTGCCTAGTTTGAAATCCAGATTTGTGGTGATGACAGAGAAAAACAATATACTGAGTCAAGATCCCTTTGTTCTCATGATCCAAGGAAAGATTTCAGTGCAACTGCCCTTCCTCCCTCCTTCCTTTTTTTTGTCCTTCCCTCCTTCCCCCACCCTTTCTTCTTTTCCTCCCTCCCCCACCCTTTCTCAATCTTCTCTCTTTGGCTTTCGGATATATGCAAGTACAAGATCTTTGGGGTCAGTAAATCCTTATGTATTTTGCTACTTAAATGCCCTAAGATTCTCTTTACTGAAGTATTTGGGAGAAGGAAGTGTGAAGTACATTTGTTTCTCAATTTTCTTTTTCTACTCTTCTAAACCTGGGCATATGTTAAAGGAAATTGAATGCACAGCTTGCAGATGCATTTATGCTTAAATCATCAAAACTGGATTTTGAGTCACCTTGCTTCATATTCAGTCTCCCCAACCCCCTTTGTCTTTATTACTGGTAAGTTGGTCCTGATGGGTGGGGCCACAAATGCCATGCTGTGTTTGGAATTCATGTACCTAGAAGTTGGTTGGCAACATTTTCTACATTACCCTACCTTGGAATCATCCTGCGTACCCTAGTGGTCCCTCTATCCTTGGAATGAATCCTTTCCCCAAAGAAACTAGTTATACAATGTTGAATGGGTTAAAACTCACACTGGATAATCTCACAAGCTAAACCACTTTTATCTGCCTTTATTTTTTCACTTTAAGAAAAAGCAAGTCTGAATTTTTTTTTGTTTTAGATCTTGTGAAGATCTGAATATGATACTGGATATGTTCTCAATGGTTTTTCCAAATATTCTCACAGCAATTGCCTTGAACTATGTGTTAATTACTCAGTGAAGAACAAAAACAGAGAATACGGATTTACGTCTTAGCAGAAATGTAGATGATATATGTTTGGAGAGAATCTATTAAACACAGGACCAGACTGATGGTGAGTTCATTTGCATATTTGGGGCAACTGTTAGGAATTTTGATGGTTTCTCTTGAGTAGAAGTCCTTTGCCCTTCCAATCTCTTCCTGCACTTGTTTCCAGCCTTCTCAGACCCCACGATGTGTCTCAGAGTTGGACTCACATGCCATGCAGACAGGTTTGTTGGGCCAACAAGGAGAGGTGATCTCTGCTGCCACCAAAAGAAATGGTTGACGTGGTTATGTCTTAAAATTTTATTTGTTTTCCTGGAAATGAGCAGTTCGTATTGCCATGCTTTCTGTTTCTGGTCCATTGGCTTTGATCACATCTCATGGCATTTTTAACCCATGATAATTTGCTTACATTGATAAACAAAGTTGTGATCTTGAATGTGCAAATGGAGAAAGGACTGAGGTAACTGTAAACAGATGGTGTGATGGGGTCCATGCATTATTAAATGGCTCCTATGTCACACACATGTGACAGGCAGGGTGGCTGTAGCCTGGAAGTACAGATAGAGTAGATCAGACCGTGATCCACTAACACTAGTCTGACTAGGAAAAAAATTCTAATCTATTTTTCTTGTTTTAGGATAAAATTCCTTCAATAATATTCTCTAAGAGAGACCAGATACAATTCCTCAGGGCTTGTAAAGAATAGAGAAGAACCTTTCATATTTCATGTATCAAGCGCTGAGGATGGTGAACTGAGAGTTCTTGACATTTTATTTTTCCTTTTGTTGTATAAATAAATGCCCCCTCAATTTCCCTTTTTCCTGCTGACAGTCTCATTTAATATGTAGTAAAAGCAACCAGGAGCATGGTCTCTGAGGTTAAGGAATTCAAATCTCATTTGGGCACAGTAGCACACACCTGTAATTCTAGCTACCCAGCAGACTGAGCCAGGAGGATCACAAGTTCAATGCCAGCGTGGGCAATTTAGCAAGACCCTGTCTCAAAATTTTTAAAAAAGGGCTGGGGGTTTAGCTCAGTGGTACAGCACACATGAGTTCAATCCGAGTACACTTCCCCTGAAAATCAGAGCTCAAATCCTGCCTCAGCCACCTACTAACTATGGTCTTACACAAGATAATTGATTTCTGTGTAACAACGATCTTCTCTGTAAAATAGTAAAGACACTACTACCTGCTACAAAGAGTCATTGTGAGGTTTAAGTGCATGGAAAGCAGAAGAATTCTTGGCACATGGCTAATGTTAGCTGGTGGTGGTGGTGGTATTACTGCTGCTGTTGTTTAGCAAATGGTTTACCCCATCCTTTTTCCAAAAGTGGGTCTGCCCAGGCTAACATGATGCTAAACCTGTTAAGTGTGAATTACTAAAATGTCTAAGCTACTCCTGCATGAAAGCTCAGAGGCAGATCACCACGTAAAGCATTTAGTTACAGAGTGGGTAGTACTGGTGTAAGCACAATTATGTTATGATGGAGAAAAAATGAAAAAGCAGAGTGAAAATCTGACACTGAGAGAAGGACACTGAATTAGGAGTTGGACGATGTGCCAACCAACACCAGTGTGACCTTGGGCAAATCATGTGTCCTCCCAGAACATGTCAGCCAAATGAGAATGGGACTGATGAGATCCACCCCATGCGTGTCCCAGGATTTTATGAGATCCAATTAGAAGAAACTCGGGCACAGGAAAGCACTCTGAAAAGATGAATGTGCCGCTGGGCGGCAGGTGATGCATGTTGAATGACAGAGCAGGGTCCTGCCCATCAATCCTGCACTTCCGCTGGTTACTGCTGTGGCCCTGGACGCTGGAGGACAGCCCTATGGCACATTCCAGGACACACACCTGGCCTGTTGATGGCAGTGGTGACTGCTGCTCAGGAGGATCAGGGGTGCATTTTTTTGTGACAATTCTAGATCGGCAGAGAGCTTTACTATCTAAAGAATGACGTTTCCCAGGGTGAAATGGGTTGAATACACAGGCACCCAATATTCCCAAAGAGCATCTATGTAAAGCATCCTGCCCTTTGTTGTCTGAACGAGACTCCTGATTTTGCAGCAGTATATTCCTTAGTCAGAGTTGCAGAGTTCAGCAGCCACCCCCTAGAGCCCTGGCAAAGGCATTTTCTGAAAATGCCAGAATAGACAGGCGTTAATGTACAGGGTGGAAGAGCCAAAGCCCAGGGAGCCCGGATCCAAGCCAGGAGCCTGTTTCAACAACGTGAGCGAGCAAAGGCAGGATGCAGACAAACAAGAGGCCCAGAAATCGTGCTGATGCCACCAATCCAGATGCAGAAGGAAGAGGCGGTGGCTGGGTGGGGGTCCTAATCCATCACTCCTGCAGGCCTGCTTAGCCGGGAGCGGGCAGGGAAGTCACGCCTGGCACGGGTGGCTCTGGGCCGCCTCCCTGCCTTGGGCTGCAGAAGGCCACAGGCTGCACTGTGTCACCCAGGCCCGCGCGCCTCACCAGATGGTACTGTAAATCCAAACCATTCCACAGGAGGAAGACAAATGGGAATCAGCCGAGAAGGCTCAGAGCCCCGCATAAGGAGTAGAATAAAGAGAGGCCCCGCATCCTTCTGGAGCCTTGCTGTCCCCGCTCCTCAGCAGCACTTGTGAAGTCATCTCCCCCTGGAGCTCCCAGCAGCCAAATAGGTTCATAAACACAGTTGCTGGGCAGAGGAACACGGAGAACCAAGTGGTGACCCCTATGATTCCAGCCTGTGGGAAAGTGTGAGATGCTTACCTTGAACTTGTGTGGTACCCCGCCCACTCCTCTGGAGACCTCCTACCCTGGCCTCCACCCTCCCTGCCATTCAGACATAAGCCTTCTGCATGCTTGCCTGCTGCCTGCCTCAAACCCTTACTGACTGCTTGCTAGCAAGAAGGCACTACCACTCATCCACTCCCCCTTTATGGGGGGCTCCCCTGGACCAACAACCGTGCAGAGACTCAGGCTAGCAAGGGAAAAAATGATGTCTTGTCTTTAATAAAATCCAGGATGATGTTTTGAGGAGATGTAAGACCACGAAATGATTGAAGGGCAATCCCTGTGCAGAAGAAGTTCTGTAGGTACTGGTAAGTTTGGAGTCCAGTATTACCCAATCAGTGCCTTAATGAGGTCATTTGTGATAAATTTCCTTGGGAAGAGGGTTTCAGAATCTCAGGTTTGGGACTGGTAAATGTAAGTTTTTTAAAAATATGCTTAAGATTTTTTTATAATACACATGCAGAAGAAGAAGTTGAAGTTCTCCTCCCTCTTCAGCTTCAGCTTTGCTTGCCCTTGGAGTGTCAACGGATTTCTTGCCCCTGGATCTTCATGTATACTCTTTTGACTTCATTGAGGCTCTGCCCCTGCTTCTTGTATGGGTGCTTCACTGCAAGCTTTCAGGCTTCTGTGTCCATAGCATCTCCCCAGAGAGGCAGTATGGTGTCCCAGCTGGGTGTGGACCCTGGGGCAGGCCTGCCAGGGTCAGCAGTTGAATCTGCTAAATTGCTAGCTGTGTGACCTTGGGAAACTTCCTTAATCTCTCTGTTAACCAGATTGTCATGATATCTATCCATAAAATTGTGAAGAGGCTTGAAGAAGAAAATTATGTAAAATATTTAGAGCCGTGCTCAGTAAAAATTACCTTTTGTTATCACATATCAATTGGTTCACTCCTGTGGTTCATGGTCATGCTTTCAGTTTCTAACATAGTATTTGCCACAGTTTGTCATTGTGTTCTGATTTACTTATTATATCTCTATCCCACTTGCTCCGTAAGGGCCAGAACCACAGCTCTTTTATTTACCAAAATGTTCTCAGCACCTAGCTCAGTACTTAGATGTAGTAGATGCTCAATAAATATTTTCCAAAGAAGTGAATGAATGAAGAAATAAGTAAAAACTCAATTAAGATCATCTTGGGTGGAGAACATACACAGATGTAATGAGAAAGTGTTTTAGTGAGTGTTGAACCAAAAGACCAAAAGAAAAGTGGGGTGTTGAATTTTGAGGAATGGGGTCCGGAAATCATTCTCTTGGTTTCCTAACACTGGGAAGTCTGGGGTGCCTCAGATTTCCACAGATTTTGACATGTTGAAATGAGTTTCTGGAGATACTCCTTTGGGATGATTGTGAAACACAGCATGTCCCCGAAGGGAGAAGGATGTCTGTAGGAAGGTGGGAAGGTTGCCCCGAATCTTCCTAATGAAAATCAATAGCCTAAAAATTAAATTAAGTTGATGCAACTAACGATTCCATCCAACTTGCTCATTAGAGAAAGCACCCAATCCCACCGCAGGGATCCCTGTTGCTAAGTTGCCTCCAGAAACAAATTGATTAATGGATTTTCTTTTTCCTAAAGCCCTTTCAAGTAAGCAGGTCAAGCAGCTACGATTTCATTAGGGCCACTCTGGTCAGTGATAGCTGTGCAATTTGGTTCCAAACACCCAATTTAAAGATTGGCCGGGTCCTCTGGAATCAATTGTGTTTGAGGGATTTGGGAAGCCAGCCCCTTGTCATTAACCATCCTTAAGGAATGTACAGTCAGGGAGGGAAGCAGGAGGCTGTGCTGGGAAGCAAACACCTGCCTGTTTCATTCCATGGCAGAAATGCTGCGACCACGCCCTGCTCCTTCTCCATATGCCCTCCCAGCCCCAGGGCGCATCAAAATAGTTGGTGAGCATCCGGAGTTTTCTGACAAGGAGTTCTTCAGTGGAGAACTGGGAAACAGAAAAAAAAAAAAAATATATATATATATATATATACAGTCATACACTGATGGGGGTTTGGAAATCACAGAGGAGTTGATGGTGAAACCTAGCGGCTGAAATTAGATAGGGAGGAGCTTATTTTTGATACTGGAGACTTCCTTTTTTTAAATTTAGCTAAGCCTTGAACTGTTGACTTCTACTTAAAGTACCAGCATGACGTTAAGAGGTTATAACTGTAGGAAAATAAAACCGAAGATATCTATCTAACTTCAGTTTTATTGTATACACATTTTGTGTGTGTGTGTGTGTGTGTGTGTGTATGTAGTTGTGGCCCATGTTGTAGACCAACAGAGTCATTACATGTTGGGCAAGGGGAATAAGAGTGACTGGGGAAACCTAAGGCCTCACAACTGAAGAGACCCAGAGCTGGACCAGATAAATTTGAATTTTTTAGGTAAACCAATATCCAAAATAGGTTTAGGTTGGGCTTGGTGGCGCATGCCTGTAATCCCCAGGGCTTGGGAGGCTGAGGCAGGAGGATTGCGAGTCCAAAGCCAGCCTCAGCAAAAGCAAGGTACTAAGCAACTCAGTGAGACGCTGTCTCCAAATAAACTACAAAACAGGGCTGGGGATGTGGCTTAGTGGTTGAGTGCCCCTGAGTTCAATCCCCAGTACCTGCCCCCCCCAAAAAAAACAGTTTTAGTAATTAGTTTATCTCTGAATTTCTAGCTGTAGTTGAAAGTAAATAAGTGGAAACTGAAACTTTCACCAAAGAAACTCAAGAATGATGTTCCACGGTGGCATCCTCTAAAAGATAGAATTGAGTGCATTTATTTCATTTTCCTTTTATTTGATGTACTAGTTGTGCATACTTATGGAATACAGGGTGATAATTCAGTCTCTGTATATATTGTGTAATGAGCCAATCAGGCTAAGTGACATTTTCATACCCTGATCACATGTTTATGTTTGGAGACTTTGAGCTCCTCTGTCCTTGTTCTTCACAAAATACATGAAGGCTGTTTTAACCCAGTCAGCCTACCGTGCTGTAGAACCCTGGAGCTCCTTCCTCCTCTCCCACTGGGTTTTGGTACCCGTTATCCAGCCCTCCTCCCTTCCCACTTTCCCCATCCTTCCCAGCCTCTAGTGACCCCTATTCTACTCTCTCCTCTCCCAGCATAGAGCAGGCAGGAATAAAAGAGCATATATATATATATATATATATATTTTTTAAGCTGGAATAGATCTTGTAAGTCCCATTTTTAAAACTTTAACAAACTGAAAATGTTGGGTAGTTTCATATTGACAGAAAATGTGCACAACTATTTCAGTACCCACCCCACACTCAGTTTCCCACACCATAAACACTACTAGGGCACGTTTACCTCAATTCATTAATCAATGTTGAGGCAAAGTCACTGTGAACAGGGCGACACTGAACTACAGAGCAGTTCAGTTTTCCCGAGACAATGGCAACAAAGGATCCAGGACCCAGTTTCCTTCACTATCGGCCAAGGTCTCCTTCAAGTCAGCTCTATTTTTCTGTCTCGAGATGCCTCCTTTTCCCTTTTGTTACTGATAAGCTCTTTGAAACAAATCTGGTTCAGAAATTCAAGGTGTGAAGTAGGAAAGCGCAGAGCTGCTCTGGGTGAGGAGCATCCCTCCCCCTCGCTTCCCATCCCTCAGGAGCACCTGAGACATCTTCCAGTAAATCTTAGGGCTCAGAGGAGGACAGGTTGGCAACCTCTCCACAGTTGGATTGCAGAACTTATCGTAAGTTAACCATCTGGCACCATCTGCCCCGTGGGGCTTGGAGGGAGGTTGAAACAGACTAAATCAGGAGGCAGCCTGAGAAGGCAGGTGCATCAGGTACATGGATCACAGGGGACATGGCTATTCCATCAGTATCATTTTCTTAACTCTTTGAGACTGTTGATTAAAGAGTCAAATGTGCATCATTGAGTTCATAGAAGTCTGTTGGTCACATGGTTAGTGTTGTGTAACCTGGGGGTTAGAGGAGACTGGCTGAACATATACTTGGGTCCTCTGGAGTAACTTACTTTTCCCTTTCCTAAGACTAAACCTACTTCCCCTTCTTTATTTTTTCCTTTTATCAGTATGGGCTTGTCTTAGTCCATTTTGTGATGCTTTAACAGAATACTTGATGTTTGGAAGTGTATAAAGAAAAGAGGTTTATTTAGCTCACAGTTTTGGAGGTTGAAATTTCAAGATTGGTGTCTCCATCTTTTTGGCCTCTGGTAAGGGATCTCTTGGCTACATTGTAGCCTGGTGGTTAAACAGAAAAGGAAAATGCAGGAGAACAAGAGTGAGGGAGGAAGCAAGAGACCAGGAAAGGGCTAGGCTCACTCTATTATAACATCCTACCCAGTCCTGGGAGAACTACATAAATCCCTTCCCAGGATGATGATCTGTGACTAATCACCTTCCACCCAGCTCCACCTCCTAGAGATCCACCACCTCTCAATACTGTACCATTGGAGACCAAGTTTCCTGCACATCTCCCAACACACTGCAATCATACCTAAGCCATAAAATGGCTAAAAGGAAGAGAGATTGACCAAGAGAGAATTAAGAAGAGACAGTGTGAGTTAGGGGATTCGACATGACCACTCAAAATCAGAAAAATTCAGGTTTAGGGCTGGGGATTATAGCTCAGTTGGTAGAATGCTTGCCTTGTAAGCACAAGGCCCTGGGTTCAATCCCCAGCACCACAACAAAAAAAAAAAAAAATGAAAAGAAAAGAAAAAAAAAATTAAGATTTAAAGCCCAGTTTCACTTTATCCTAACTGTGCAATCTTGAGGGACTCTGACTCCAATTCCTCTCTGTAAAACAGGAATGGTCATCATGATGCCTGCTCCAATATGTTGCTGTAAGAACTTAATCAGATAATATATCTAGTTTAGACTATTAGACATTATTTCTTTCACTAAAATTATAACTGTCTTTTGTATTTTTAAGAAGTAAATTTGCTCAGAGAAAGTTATCAGTCTTCAGCTTTTAGTATGATTTCCTAGAGACCTCGCCTTTTCCAAAGTACCTACTGCTTTCTTTGTATCTTTTTAATGATTCTACACTTAATAATAATAATAATAAAGTCTCTCATTTATACAGCATGGCTAAGTTTCCAAAGAAGTTGAATTAACTAATTTTATGGTTTTTTAAAGAAAATTATTGTTTTTTTGTGCGTGTGATATTTTTCTTGAATGGGTCATTTTCCATGAGAATGTTATCGAGTGCCTACTCCATGCCAGCACTGATCTAGGAACTTTGACCACACAGCAAAGATCCGTTCCTGAGCCTAGCTAAACCTGAGATGTCATGGTGATGAATAAGATTGTAAATTAGAGGATGGTAAGTGCTTTGTAAAAGGAAAGAAGCAGAGTCTGCTAAGGAAAGTGGGAAGGACAGGTTTTGTTTTGCTTTTATTCACCGAATGAGAGAATTCTAAGGACCCCGAGTATCATAAGGTGGGCCTAGTGGGAGAGATAAATAGCAATAGAAAGAGACAGTCCTCTATGGAAATGAGAGGGGGAGGGGATGGGGGCATAAACAATGGTGGAATGAGACAGACATCATTACCCTATGTACATGTATGATTAACAATAATGATATGAATGGACATCATGCACAACCACAGAAATGAAAATTTGTACCCCATATGTGTACAATGAACCAAAATGAAGTCTTGTAAAAATAAAAGTAATAATAAAAAATTTTTAAAAAAAGGAGGAGACAGTCCTTCAACTACCACTGCCTGTGTCTCTATTCCCTTCCCTTCTAGCTATGGTGAGTCAGCTTCCCTGTCCCAGTGGCCTGCCTACAGGGCTGGTCTGGTCACACAGTGTCTTTTCTGTCTGCTCAAGGGCCTGCCACCAATCCCAGCAGATTCATCCTTTTCGACAGGTCAGAGTGAGCGCCACCTAACCACCCTCACTTATAACCCAGCAGAGGCAGAGAAAGTAACATTCCAGAACATGAGCAATCCGCTCCTCCCTGTGGTCTTCTAGGATCATGGGTAAATGAGGGATGTTAGGTGGAGACTCCAGGGTTTTCTAACCCCTCCTGTAGGGATTCCAGCTTACCTTCCCAGGTGAGCCCCCAGAACACTCAAGCCAAAAATACCATTATCATTTATCTCCCAACCAGGGCTCCTATTAATGTGTCACTGAAACAACCTATTTTCTTATACTAGTCCTTACCCTTTTGAGATACTGGACATGTGTCAGAAAAAAAAAAAAAGTCAGAGCCTTTCCATATCTTATCGTACATTAGGACAAGTCATGTAGAAATGTCCCTTCATTACCGGGACAGTTGTGTCAAAAAGAATCGACTTATTGTCAACATTTCTAACCTGACAATGTTAATGGCGCCTTAAGACATCCTCTTCCCTCATTTGTTTCTTAGATACCTATCAAGGAGACAGTTGCAAGAGAGTTTCCAAGCTCTGGGGAGCCCCGTGTATGTGTATTAAATGGTAGCACTCTAGATGCTTGTTGTAAAGGGATGTGGGAGTAGGTTGGGGATTGAGAGACAGGGCAGAAAGCCTGCTTACGGCATGGCGCCAGGGTGGTGACTGACTCCAGGCAAGACTTCAGGCTCCAAAGATGGCTATTGTTTCTCGTCTCCTGCTTTATCCCCCCAAATTTTCCGGCACTCCATAACAAATATATTTACCGAGTAAAGGCAGCCTTTGAGACTGTTCCCAGAAGAGTTTCAAATGCCTCTTTCCACCCCTCAGCTCCTGAGTCATAAGAGGATAGAGAGGAAGAAATCATTGGCTGGAGAATTTTCTGGAGCCTTTAGAGAGTACCTGAAGCTGGGTAGGAGGATTTTCAGGTCAGGGTCGATCTTAGAGGAACCCACTCTCTGCTAACATGCCATCAGCCATCCAGTGTGGATCAATTGTAATGAGATGACAGGTTGGTATTAGTGAATGAAGCAATAAGCCATTTCCCCTGTAGAATGTACACAAATGCCTTGCCTAACAGCATGAAACTATTGGAATTTTTCTAGGAAATGCCCATGGGCTCTTACAGTAAATCTCTTTCGTGTGGGATCATTCATCCTTCTTTAAAGCACAATGAATGTGCTTCTTATATCTGCAGTTCCAATCACCCCACTCATAGGCACTTGAACTCTGTCCAGTCAGCATGATTCAAAAAGATATAATCTTTAACAGTGCCAAGGTACTTTCATATCTTTGTCTGGCATTGGGGGAATGCTCAGCACCCTCCTCAGTGGGGGATGGAGGAAGGTATGCTCAGCCTCCCAATCTGCAAGCTGGCAGGAACCAGGTTCCCCTCTTCCCAAGCCCTGGCAGCTATGAGTGGGCTCATGATCTAGGATCAGCCAACTGATGTTCCTGCCTGGCCTTTGCACTGTGAGCCAGGATGAAACTTTGGAGATCATTTCCAGAGTGGAGGTTTCCTGTGCTAGTGGCTAAAGCTTTCTCCGGTGATGGCTTTCATATCTAGCCATGGCTGTGTTCTCTACAGGATGCTCATTTCCATATAGCATTGGTCCCTTGGGTAGGGTATTGCTTGTTTTCCTGGTGTTCCAGCATTTGGGGTTGATACTTTGAGGCACCTGAAAACCTTCTCAAAGTACCTTTCTTCAAGGATTAGCCAGAAGTGGCTTTGGAACACTAAAAATGTTTTGTCTTATTGAAGTTCCATTCCTCACTGACCCTGTGTGATTCCAGATATTGCTTTCTGCAACTTATGAAGGAGAAAACCAAGGCTCATCAAGGCCAGTGAATTGCTTGTATTTTCACTGAGTGGCAGAATTGACCTGAAGTGAGTCTGAGATCTGTGGAGCAGGGCCCACTGTGTCTCACTTCATGGAGTCTGTCTAGGACCTGGCAGAGGAATTTGTAGAAACACTTTCAAGAACACGTGACCTGTGTGATCCGCTTATGGGTGTATGATTATCTCTATTTGGTAAGTAAGAGACTGTGTCCTACGTACAATAGGGTATTTCTAATACAGAAATGGTTATTTCTCAGGAGACTAGGCTCAAAGATGGACCCCAATCACAACCAGACTCAGACCTATCTTTCTGTCTCAATTGGTCCCTGTTAGTGTTCTTGAAGAGGGCACTGCATGGAAGGGTCCTGTGGGGTAACAAAGACTAGAAAAGGGAGAGAATTAAACACCATCTACTTTGTTTATCTAGTCTTGGGCCTACATACAAATATTGGTTACTCTGTGCCAAGACTCTGCTAGACACGCCTACTTATCACATTTTGTCCTGACAATGGATACTGATTCAATATGGCTGATATTACTGCTCCTGATTTACAGATGAGGAAACTGAGACTTAAAGGAGCCTGAGTTCAATGTCCCAGATCCACAACTAGGAAGCCCTGGCATCAAGTCACCCTGATACTCTGACACAAGTTCCAATCACCCTACTATAGCAATGGGGTTGTTGACACTGAGTCTGGGGATGGTCGATGACGATTGTCTTTGAGCCTCTTCATTAAAAAGATGTGTAGTGTTGTTTATGTAAATCCCAAAGAGTGGTCTTGAAGAGACATCTTCTCCACTATTTTTATATTTTTTTGAGGAAAAAGTTGAAGTTGGGAAGACTTGGCAAAGAGAGTGTTAATGTGCAAACATCAAATGAATTCCATGGATTTTCTACTCATTAAGGCCCATTTCCCTGCACATAACTCACCTCGGCGTGGTTATACTACTCCAGGGTATGCTAGTAAAAGGAGGGAAATGGGGAAGCCAGCCAGAAAGAGGTGTTTTTGGCTGCAAAAATCTACTTACACCTACCAACAAAGTAAAACAGAAAGTCTTTGCCAAACAGTAAATATCAAGTTCATTGCCTAAGCCCCAGAAGAGAACATATTAAGCAATTTATGATGCCTTTTTGAGTCTATGGTCACCTGATACCACTTGGCTGTGAATTGGGGGAACTGCGATTCAGCAATTGGAAAGTGAATCAGAGAAGAAATTCTGGTCATTTCACAGCTTGGCTAAAGTATTGAGGAATGGTAAAACATAAGTTTCTTTTACCTTAGATAATGAAAAAAGCGTTCATTTGTTCTATTTATTAGTTTACAAAGCATCTACTATGTATAGGGCAAACATTTCTAGAGATACAAAGGTCAGCTACACTTGAAATATCCTTCTCTTGCAGAGTTTGCCTTCTGTTCAAGGAAGATGAGTAAAAATAAGAAAATAAATGAGTAATGTCAGAGAGGAATAAATGACTTAAAATTAGTCAGGTCCATAATGGATGGAGGGTGACCAGTGGGAAAGGATGAATTGAGAGTGGGTAGTCCAGAAGGTCTCCCTGCTGTGGAATGTTAAGGAAAAGCTGATGTTCAAAGGATGAAGAAGAACATGGATAAGTGGGTGAGCAAGTGTGAAGGACCCCAGGCAAGGGGAGTCTAGTGTGTCAGAGAACAAGGAAAACAAGGAGAAGGCAGAGCGAGAGGGGTTGAGCCAGATCCTGCAGACCTCAGATCATGGTCTGCCCCCAGCTGCAAGAAGATGCCTGGAGGGCCTTGCAAAGGACTGCTGACGTGTCCGATTTACACTTCCTGAGGCTCCTATACAGACTCCAGAGAGGGTGGTTTGGACATGCCTAGGAATACAAGCAGGGAGAAAGGACGGAACAAACCTTATCAGGGTCAGCCCAGTGTGTGTCCTAAAATTTAGATCTAGTGTTTTCCAGTGCTGGCTGCTCATTTGAATCACTCTTGACACTTCTTCAAGGAGCAGCTTCCAGGGTCTGCCCTGGATGTTCTGACACAGTAGGTCTGGGAAAGTCATTTAGTCTTCACAGCAACCTCAAAGGTTGGTTCCATCATTATTCCCATTTAAATATGGGGAAACAGAGGTTCTGAGGGGTTATATGACTCCAATAAGTTTACACAGCTAATGAGCATTGGAGTTAGCATGAAAATCTAAGCCATTTTTTTTTCCAATGATAGCACCTTACACTATAATGCTGTCTCTTTCCTGTACACAAGAGCTGTTGAGTAAGTCTTCATTGTATAAATAAATGAATGGAAGTATGGATGAATGAATTTTTGGCTCCAGAATTCTGAAAGGGATTTCCATGGTTCAGAACTCAACTCTGATCATCACCTTTGTGTAATTTCATACCCAGAGATATCTCTTCCTCCTGTGTCAACCTGTGGATCGGAGACAAATGTTAGGCACCAACAGTCTGACTTCAAGATGGCACCACTTAGCAGGCCACATCTGGATTCAGTTCTTGAGTTTTGAAACCTAAATTAAAAATGACCAACATGAAGAGTTTATTGCCTAGATTACAAGGGCATTCTCGAGGGCCCCTGGGAGATGAAACAATGAGAGGAGAAACATCTGAATGGAACTTACAGGGAGCCTCCAGACCAAGCAGATAGGAAGATGTAGGCCTCTCTCTGCTTGTCATTTTAGATATCACACGAGGTGGGGCTTTAAGGGAAAATTATCAGCAATCAAATTCCTTCTTGAGATAAATTCATTGTTAGCAGTTGTGAATGCCTAGTGGAGAAAGCAGTTAAATTTTCCCCTTACCAAATGTAGTTATACAAAAGTCTCATTGCATTAATACTTTTGAAATTGTGCTGGAACTGAAGCCACAGAAAACTACTCACCAGGGATCCTGAGCCTTGCAAACAAGTCTCTGTAAGTCTGCATGAAAAATGCAGAGCTGCCCCCTATGTCGATAGTTAAGCTAGCTGGGACTTTAAAGCATGCCTCCTGCAGCATTTCAGACCCAAGCCCCAGGCCCAGGCCCTGGCCCCTACCCCCAAAGCTGCCACCAGGGTCCTCCGTGCCTCCTAAACACTTGGCTGCAGCACTTGGGACATTTTATTGAAGCAGCTTTACTAGAAGGATCCAATTACAGGGTATGGCAAGTTAGAGTCAGTGCACTGGTTAACAATGCTACAAAGAACACGGAGGTTCCTTTAGCCCTTCCTGGGCTGAAAGAAATGAACAGAGGTAATGGCAAACAGCCCCCAAGATGGCTACGGTTTCTGGACACAAACACCCCATTGGGTTTCTTAAAATCTTTATATTTTTATTCATGTATAAAAAGCAATACATCATAGTTGCATGGAGAAAGAAAGTCAAACAATAGGAAGTAGAAATAATAAAAGTAAGCCTATCCCTCCTCCTCTTAAAATCCCAAATACTTCCCCTGAGGTGGCCCTGTTTCCAGTTTGTTGTCTATCCTTCCACATCTTTCTTTATTGCATTTACAAACAAAATCACATTGTAGTTAAATTTTTTCCGTTCTCATTTTTTTCTGCAACTTCTGGGTATTTTCAACATCAGTCTCCAGAAGTCTACTTTATTCTTTTCAGTTCATGTGTTGAAGTTTCTAGTATGTCTGCGTTACAATCCTTAGCCACTTCTCTTATTGATTTATATTTAGGATGTTTCCATATTTGCTTCTTTTACGAATTATTTTACAGTGAATATCTGTAGTGTCTTTGAACATGCTGTGCTCACGTGAAGGAATTTCTGTAGGGTAAATTCCAGAGTTCTTCAGAGTATTAAAATCAAAATATTAGTTGTAAGGCATTCAAGTTCAACACTCCCTAGAGCTCAGGCAAACCTTCAGAGGGGTTTATTTTTAAGAAATAGTATTTAAAAATGAATGCTGTAATCATAGGACCTAGAGCCACATATTATCTTACATTCCTTCATTTTGTCAGTTCAACTACCAACCCCATAGGTGACCACCATGGGTAGTTTCTAGGTATCCTTCCAAAGCTCTGTGCATATACACAAGCAAATATAGCATGCACTAATTTCTTCTCCCATCTTTATATAAAAAGCAACATATTTTATACTATTCTCTTGCTATTTTCTCTTATTCATGCATCTAATAGACCTTTCCATATAAATACACAGTTTCTCGTTATTTTTAATATTTTAATTAATACACTTTATTTTGAAGGGAAATTTTCGGTTTACAGAAAAACTGTGTCAAAAATACAATCATGAAGTTGCCATGATTCCTGTCTGCTCACTGATTCTCTCCCTGCTAGTTTTTCTCATTTTAAACATCTCTGACTAGGGTGATACATTTGTTACAATAGATGAACTAGTATTGATACATTATCATTTTTTAAAGTCATAGTCTACATTAAGGTTCCCTCTCGGATGTACACTCTCTGGGGGACAGATGCATCATGTCATGTACCTATACCCTTGTATGGTATCCTATACGGTAATTTGTCATGCTGTGAATTCCTTGTGTTCCATCTCTTCCTCACCTCCAAATCTCTCACAACTACTGATCATTTTACTCTTTCTGTAGGTTTGCCTTTTCTAGAAGATCACATAGTTGGAATTGTACAGTTCATATCCTTTTCGGATTGGCTTCTTTTATTTAACAATATGCACATAAGTTTCCTCCATATCCTTTGTGACTTGGTGTTTTTTCTGTTTATATCTACTTGATATTCCATTCTATGGATATAGTGACAGTTTTCATTCACCTGTTGAAGGACATCTTCAAGTTTTGCCAAGTATGCATAATTACTATAAACATTCATTAGCAGTTTTATGTGGACATGAATTCATGTGGGTAAATAACCAGGCAGTGCAATCGGTGGACCCTATGGTAAGAATATGTTTTGCTTTGTAAGAAGTTGTCAAATTGTCTTCCACAGTGACTGCACCAGTTTGCATTCATCAGCACGGAATGAGAACTCCTGTGGTTCCACATCCTCACCAGCATCTGAAGTCAGTGTTTTGGATTTAGCCCTTCTGATAGGTATGAGGTGATATCCCATTATTATTTTAACTTGCATTTCCCTAATGACATAGGATGCTGAGCATTTTTTCATATACTTACTTGTCTTGATGTGACTTCCTTGGAGAGATATCTATTTGGATCTTTGGCTCATTTTAAAAATCTGGTTGTTTTCTTTTGTTGAATTTCAAGAGTTCTTTGAATAATGTGGCAAGTAGCCATTTATCAAATATGTTGTGCACATAATTTCTCCTTGTTTATGACTTGCCTTTTATTTTCTTATGTACCCTTTATAGAGCAGAAGGTTTTCAGTTTAATAGTCTAAATATCTTCTTCCATGGGTTGTGCTTTTGATGTTATACCTAAAAACTCATTGTCAAACCCAAGATCACCTATATTTGCTCCTGTCTTTGAGGAGTTTTGTAGTTTTTCATTCAGGTCTATGGTCCTAATTGAGTTAATTTTCAATGGTAAGGTTTTATTTATATATATTTATCATTTGTTGCTTTGGTATGTGCATTGCAAGTCCAGTTCTCCTAACATCATCAATTGAAAAGAAAATCCTTTTCCCCCTTGAATTACCTTAGCTCCTTTATCCAAGGTCAGTTGGTTGTGTTTGTTTGGTTTCATTTCTAGACTCACTATTGATCTATGTGTTTTTTCATCAATTCCATACTATTTTGATTACTGTAGCTTTACAATAAATCTTGAATTTGTTTAGTATTAGTTTTCTAACTTTATTCTTAATGCTTTGTTGGCTACTCTGGGTCATTTGTCTTTCTACATAAACCTTTGAATCACTTTGTTGATATCCATAAAATTAATTTCTAGAATTTTATTGGAATTGTGTCAAATCTCTTGAAGCAATTTGAGAACTGACATCTTAAGAAAAAACTACTGTCTTTCTGAAAGTGAAGAGAGATTCCCTCTCCATCTATTTAGATCTTTGATTTTTTAATTAGAATTTTAAAGTCTTATGTAGATCTTGTATGTATTTTATTATAATTATTTCCAAGTATTTCATTTGGTGGGGGGATGCTGACGTAAATGATGTTACATTTCAATTTTAAACCCTAATCATTAATTGGTATTTTTTTTTACAACACCAAAGTCAATGAAAAGTGATTGGATTTTTTTCCTCTGTGTGTGTGTGCATGTGTAGGGATGGTTATTGGGAGTTAAATCCAGGGGCTTCTCAGATGTTAGGAAAGCACTCTACCACTGGGCTGTATCCCTATCCTTTTTTATTTTATTTTGAGACAAAATTGCTGTTATCCAGGCTGGTCTTGAATATGGGATTCTTCTGCCTCACCCTCCCAAGTAGATGGGTTTATGGTGTATGCCATTACACTGGGCTAGTGACTAACATTTAAATATTAATCTTGCATCCTGCAGCCTTTCTATAATTACCTACTAGTTCTCGGAATTTTTATGTTGATATGGGTATGGGGGGATTTTTGCAGAATACATCATGTCATCTACAAAAGACAAGTTTGATTTCTTCCTTCCCCCTCTGTATATTTTAAAATTTATTTAAATTACTTTTCTTGTCTTACTGCAGTGGCTAGGACTTCCAGCAGTGGGCTGAACAGCAGTAATGCCATAGTCTGAGTGCTAGTGTCCCCCCTATATTATTGTTGAAACTTAATCTTCAGAGCCATAGTATTAAGAGGTGGGGACTTTGGGAAGTGGTGAGGTCCCAGGGACTCTGTTCTCATGAATGGAATTAGAGCCCTTACAAAAGAGGGGCAAGTGGGCTTGCCTCCCCTTCTTTCTTCAGAGGATATGGCAACAAAGTGTAATCTATGAAGCAGAGAATGAGCCTTCCCCAGACACTGATTCTGTTCATGCTTCAATTTTAAACTTTCTTACCTCTAGAACTGTGTGCAATAAATTCCTGTATATAAATGACCTTGGATTTAATTTTCTCCTCTTTTTCTAGTTTCCTAATGCTAAAGCTTCAGTTATTAATTTTTTAATAATATGTGCACTCTCTATAAATCTCCCTGTATATATTGCTCTCACAGTATCCCAAACATTTTCAAAGTTGTATTTTTCGTTTTAGATATTTTAAAATTTCTCTTGATACTACTTATTTAACCCATGTGTTATTTATAAGAGCGTTGTTTAATCTCTACATATTTTGAGATTTTTCAGCTTTCTGTTACTGATTTCTAGCTTAATTCCATTGTGGCATGAGAGCATACTTTTGCATGATTTCATTTAAATTTGTCGAGATGTGTTTTATGGTCCATGATGTGGTCCATCTTGGTGAATGTTTCATGTAAGCTTGAAAAGAAGTGGATTCTGCTGTTGTTGGAGAGAGTGCTCTATAAATGTCAATTTGATCCATTTGATTGATGGTCCTGTTCAGTTCAACGGTACCCTTACAAATTTTCTGCCTGCTGGACCTGTCAGTTACTCAGAGTGGTGTTGAAGTCTCTGACTGAAGGAGTGGATTCATCTATTTCTCCTTACAGTTTTATCAGTTTTTGTCACATATTTTGACGTTCTGTTGTTAGGCAGATGCACATTAAGAATTTCTATCTCCTTAAAGACTTTCCCTTATGTAATGTCTATGATAATTTTCTTTCTCTCCCATGTGTCTGATGTAATTTATTCAATATGGTACTGAAGGTGAAAAAGAGATTGACTGGGTACACTTCCACACAATCTCAGAGCTGAAAAACCATTCAAACTATTGAAATTTAGGAAAGTTCTGCATACTGACTTCTATATTTTTAAAATTATGGTTAATATGGGACATCTCTCTCCATCCTTTTAATCTCTCTGTGTGTTTATGTTTAGAGTGAGTTTCTTGTAATTGGGTCTTTTTTTTTAATCTACTATGACATCTCTGTCTTTCAAGTAGTATATTTAGACCACTCACATTTAAAGTAAGTATTGGTAGTCACCGTGTGTGTGTGTGTGTGTGTGTGTGTGTGTGTGTGTATTGTCGTTCACCACTTTTCTGCTTCACTGGCTTTACTTGAGCAGTTATGAATTCCATTTTCTCTTCATCTATTTCTTTTGGGGGGAGGACTCTTTTTAGTTTATCTCATGAAGGAGTTACCCTAGTCGAAGTTAAACATGGAGTCCAAATGGTTACACTATACAAGTTGTTAGGGTTTAAACTTGTGACAAAGGACAGAAGGGAAATTCTACTCATTGCAAGGGAAACCTCACGTAAGCTTCAGTGACTCACAATCACTTACAACCTAGGAATTTTCAGTCGATGGTCCTTGTTCAGCCAATCTCTACCAGGAACTGAAATATGTTCTTGTGCTGGTCAACCTACAGCTGAATTACTTCTCCATGTTCTGGATGCTCAATCACAGTACCTTTGCAGGCAAATTTCTTCTAAAACACCTTCACTAGTTCCTTTTTACCGTAATCATCAGCTATCCCTTGGACAGTAGGAAGGGTCTTCTTGCCGTTTCTCTGTTGGATTCTCATATGGATATAATAATCCTCAGTGCCAGCAGGAAGCAGGTCATGGCCCCCACATGCATCAGCAGAGGTGGGAAGAGTGGAGGCTCTGAAGAGCAGACATATGATATGATTCCTTTTATTTGGTAGAAACTGGCTGCAGAAGGCAGCTAGGCTTCTCAGGAAGGTGGGCACATGGCATAGGGAAGTGAGGAGACTTGAGGGGCAGGCTGCTGAGTTCTTAGTGGTTACTGAGTGGCTGGGGCCTCTCTTCCTCTTCAAATATCCATCATACATGTTTTTAAAAGTTCTTTTCATGTTTTCTCTAGAGTTTTTAGTATACAGATATAATTGATTTAGTTTTACTTAGATATAGATACTAGTTTATGGGAACATTCCACCTATACAAATTACATTTTCGGCATTGCTCTTCTTTCCTGAAGCTTCCATCTCTCTTGTATGACCCATCAGTTCTTGCATGGTGCCTCCTTTTGCACCAAAGTCCTTAGAATCTTAATCATCGTTATTTAAAGTTGCTGGTCTGCTGATCTGCTGCATCTGAATCTGGCGCTGACTCTTGGTTTGTTTCTTCAGACTGTATCATTGTGCCCTTTAGCATGCCTTTTGACTTTCTTTGGTTGGAAGTTGAACATGATGAATTAGGGAAAAGGAACAGAGACAAACAAGCCTTAAACAAGATTTTTGTTGGACCTGAGAGCCAAGATCATTCCTCCTATGTGAAATCTCTTTTCTGAATATTTTTCCATTTCTGTATTGAAGTATTGCCCTTGATTTGAATATGGATGTTGTCCTACGAAGCTCCATGTGTTAAAGGATCGCTCTCAAGGGTGGCACTATGGGGAGGCAGTAGAAGCATTAGGAAATGGGGCACAGTGGGAAGAAGTGGGTCACCAGGTATGCCCTCCAAGGGGAATGTGGGACCCCTCCCCTTCCTGTTTCCTGGTTCATGACACATGTAGTTTGCTCCACCAGATTCTGCTGCTATGATGTGCTGCCCTTACCGGAAGTCCAAAGCACACAGAACCACCAGCTCTTTATATATCCTGGAGATTAATGCTTTATCGGAGATGCATGTGGTAAAGATTTTCTCCCAATCTGTAGGCTCTTTCTTCATATTATTGATTGTTTCTTTTGCTGAGAAGAAGCTTTTTAGTTTGAATCCATCCCATCTATTGATTCATGATTTAACTTCTTGCACTTTAGGGGTCTTGTTAAGGAAATCAAATCCTAGGCCTACGTGGTGAAGATTTGGGCCTATTTTTTCTTCTAGTGGTCACAGGGTCTCTGTTCTGGGCTTAGGAACTGAACAGACACTTCACAGAAGAAATACAATCAATCAACAAATATATGAAAAAATGTTCATCATCTCTAGCAATTAGAGAAATACAAATCAAAACTACTCTAAGATTTTATCTCACTCCAGTCAGAATGGCAATTGTCAAGACTACTAGCAACAATAAATGTTGGCGAGGATGTGGGGAAAAAGGTACACTCACACATTGCTGGTGGGAATGCAAAATGGTGCAACCATTATGGAAAGCAGCATGGAGATTCCTCAGAAACTTGGAATGGAACCACAATTTGACCCAGCTATTCCATTCCTCAGTTTATGCCAAAAGGACTTAAAATCAGCATAGTAGTGATGCAGCTACCTCAATGTTTATAGCAGCTCAATTCACAATAGCTAAACTATGGAACCAACCTAGATGCCCTTCAGCAGATGAATGGACAAAGAAAATGTAGTACATATATATGATGGAATATTACTCAGCCTTAAAGAAGAATGAAATGGAATGGAATTTGCTGGTAAATGGATGGAGCTGGAGAATATCACGCTAAGCAAAAGAAGCCAAACCCAGAAAACTCAAAGCTGAATGTTTTCTCTGATATGTGGATGCTAATTCCCAATAAGGGCGGAGGTGGGGCTAGGGAAGAATAGAATTACTTTATATTAGGTAGAGGGGAGTGAAGAGAGGGGAAGGGGTATGGGAGTAGGAAGGACAGTAGAGTGACATTATTAACAGACATTATTACCTCATGTACATATATAACTGCATGACTGATGTGATCCTACAATATGAACAATCAGGAAAATGAGAAATTACACTTCGTTTATGAATGATTTATCAAAATGTATGAATGCATTCTACTGTCATGTACAACTAATTAGAATAAATAAAAAGTATTAAAAAAAATAGAACCACCAGATCTTAGACTAAACTTCCATAGCCATGAAACACCTAACACTTTTCTCTTTATAAGCTAATAAACGAGGTATTTTGTTGTAGTAATTCAAAGATGACTAATGTAATTATTGAGCATAATGTCAATTTCTAGGAATTCTTAATATACTAAGGAGATGTCTATATCTATGATATGAATTTTAAGTTTTTTTTTTTTACCAATTTGACTTTAAAAAATTTCCCTTGTAGAAAAAAAAATAAAGTTTCCATCTAGCAAATTTTACATTTCTGAATTCAGTAATATATAGAAAGTCTGTCCTTCATTTAAATTTATAAATGAGTTTTCCATATTTCCTCTCTTCATTAAATGGCTTATTTTTTCACTAACAATGTAATTCAATAAAAAATTTATTAACAATAAATGATTTATTTGTTAATAAAATAATACAATTAAATTTTAGTTCATTATTGTTAGTTTGATTTAATCATTTCAAATTGCAAAAATTAAGATATCACATTGTACTATAAATATTTGCAGTGTATATGTCACTGCAAAGACAGTAATATCTTAAAGGTGGGAAAATGAAATGAAATGAAAAATAATAAAATGGGGACTGAGGTTGTGGCTCAGTGGGAAAGCACTTGCCTAGCACACTTGAAACACTGGGTTTAATCCTCAGCATCACATAAAAATAAATAAATAAGAAGTCAGTTTCTAAGCCAACATGGTGGAGATTGGGTCCTAATTTTTCTTCTATTAGCTACAGGCTCTCTGTTCTAGTGCCTAAGTCTTTTTTGTTTGTTTGTTTGTTTTTGTTTTTTGTTTTTTGTGGTGTTGGGGATTGAACCCAGGGCCTTGTGCATGCTAGGAAAGCACTCTACCAACTGAGCAATATCCCCAGCCCACTGCCTAAGTCTTTGATCCACTTTGAGTTGATTTTTGTGCAGGGTGAATTATAGAGGTTTAATTTCATTTTGCTACATCTAGATTTCCCATTTTCCCAGAACCATTTGTTGAATAGGCTATCTTTTGCCAATGTATGTTTTTGGCACCTTTGTCTAGTATGAGAGAACTCTATTTATATGGGTTTGTCTCTGCATCTTCTATTCTGTACCATTGGTGCACATGTATATTTTGGTGCCAGTACCATGCGGTTTTTGTTATTATTGCTCTGTAGTATAGTTTGAGGTCTGGTATTGTGATGCATCCTGCTTCACTCTTCTTATTAAGAATTGCCTGGATATGGGTCTTTTATTTTTCCAAATGAATTTCATGATTTCTTTTTCTAGTTCTATGAAGAATGTCATTGGGATTTTAATAGTAATTACATTAAATCTGTATAACAGTTTTGGTAGTATGGTCATTTTGACAATATGAAGTCTGCATATCCAAGAACATGGGAGATCTTCCAATCATCTAAGGTCTTCTTCTATTTCTTAGTGTTCTGTAGTTTTCATTGTAAAGGTTTTTCACCTCTTTTGTTAGATTGATTCCCAAGTATTTTATTTTATTATAAGGCTATTGCAAATGGGTTAGGTTTCCTAATTTCTCTTTCAGAGGATTCATCACTGGTGTGTAGAAATGCATTTGATTTATAGGTGTTGATTTTACAATCCTGTTAAGTTGTTGAATTCATTTATTAGCTCTAGGAGTTTTCTGGTGGACTTTTTAGGATCTGCTAAATATAGAATCATGTCTTCATCAAATAGTGATACTTTGAATTAGGTAATAAACAGAAACCCTGCACCTAATATAATAAAAAGTAGAACCAAATCTCCACCATGTTTGCTTAGGAAGTAACTTTCTTAACTAGACTCCTAAACACAAGAAGTAAAATCAAGAATTACTAAGTGAGATGGATTCCAACTAAAAAGGTTCTTCTCAGCAAGGGATTCAATCAAGAACATTAAGAGAAAGCCTACAGAATGGGAGAACATTTTACCATATGCACCTCACATAGAGCACTAATCTCTAGGATATATGAAGAATTTAAAAAACTTAACTCCAAAAAACTAAATAACCTAATCAATAAATGGGCTAAGGAACTGAATAGACACTTCACAGAAGAAAAACAATTGATCAGCAAACATATGAAAAAATGTTCATCATCACTAGCAATTAGAGAAATGAAAATCAAAACTACTTTAAGAGAAGAATGGAGGAACTTTAGATAACATAGAGGGAAATGAGAGGGAGGAGGGGGCAGGGGTATGACAGATGGTGGAATGAGACAGACATCATTTCCCTATGTACATGTATGATTACACCAATGGTGTGAATCATGTACAACTATAGAAATTAAAATTGTACCCCATTTGGGTACAATGAATCAAAATACAGTCTGAAAAATTAATTAATTAAATAAATAAATAATAAAATAGAAATACAGAAAGTCATCTTAAACCAAATCATGACAGTTTGGACATGGGAAATGTGATCAAATAATCTTAGATTTAACAATATATAACCCCTATTTTATAGAGGTATCCTATTTTTACTATTTAAAAAAAGAAGATTTCAATTCACTCCAGTCAGAATAGCAATTATCAAGAATACAAGCAACAATAAATGTTGACAAGGATATGGGGGGAAAGGTACACTCATACATTGCTGGTGGGATGGCAAATTGGTGCAACCACCATGGAAAACAGTATGGAGATTCCTCAGAAAACTTGGAATGGAACCACCACCATTTGACTCAGCGATCCAATTCCTCGGTTTATACCCAAAGGACTTAAAATCAGCATACTACAGTGACACAACCACAACAATGTTTATAGAAGCTCAATTCACAATAGCTAAACTATGGAGCCAACCTTAATGCCCTTCAACAGGTGAATGACTAAAGAAAATGTGGTATCTGTACACAATGGAATATTACTCAGCTTTGAAGAAGAATGAAATTATGGCATTTGCTGATAAATGGATGGAGCTGAAAAATATCAGGCTAAGCGAAAGAAGCCAAACCCCCAAAATGAAAGGCTGAATGTTTTCTCTGATAAATGGATGTTAATCCATAATGGGGGTGGGAAGAATGAAGGAACTTTGGATTATATAGAGGGAAGGGAGAAGAGGCAGTATGATGATGGGAAGGATGGTGGAATGAGATGGGCATTATTACCCTATATACATGCATGAATACACTACCAGTGTGACTCTACACCATGTTCATCCAGAGGAAGGAGAAGTTGTACTCCATTTGTGTATAATGTGCCAAAATGCATTCTACTGTCGTGTATAACTGATTAGAACAAATTTAAAAACAAAAAAAATAAACTCTCAAGCAAAACAGATAAATAAACAAAGGTATTGTGTCTACCTACAACTAAAATATATTTTAAAAATAAAAAATAAATTGATACTATAATTATAAAAAAGAAATTAGAGGCTGTGACTTATGAAAATAATATAAAGAAAATCTATAGTCTCTTCTCATACTTTCATTATCATCATTGATACATATTGAGTATAAGTTTCACTGTAGCATTTCCATACACACATGTATATATTGACCTTTGATCATGTTCTCCCCACTTTCACCTACCTTTCTGTGTAACCATCTTCTCCACTCTTTCCTGAACCCCTTTTCTAGACTTTAATAGTCCCTTCTCCACATTCAGGTCATCTTTTTTTGTTGTTGTTTAATTTTCACATATAAGAGAAAATGTGATGTTTTTCTTTCTTTTCTGACTCACATTCCTTGCCATGATGTCTTCTAGTTTGATCTATTTTCCTCGAAATGATTTGTGTTCATTCTTCCTAATGGATGAATAATACCCCATTGTGTGTGTGTGTGTGTGTGTGTGTGTGTATCATATTTATCCATTCATCTGTTGAAGGGTACCTATCCTGGTTCCCTATTTAGTTATTATGAAGAGTTCTGCAATGAACATGGGTAAGCAGGTATTTCTTTTGTACGCTGACCTCCTTTCCTTTAGAATGTACTCAAGTGGTATAGCTGGATTATATGGTAGTTTATGTTTAGTTTTTAAAGAAATCTCATATAATCTTCCATAGTGACCATACTGGTTTACGTTTCTACCAGTAGTGTATAAACGTTTCTATTTCTCCACATCCTCATTAGCATTTGGAGGGTGAGATGAAATCTCAATGTAATTTCGATTTGCATTTCCCTGACGGCTAAGATACTGAGCATTTTTTTTCTGTTCTTTTTGGACATTTTTACTTTTTCTTTTTGAAGTGTCTATTCAGATTATTTGCCCATTTATTGGTTGCATAACTTTTTTCTGTTGTTAGGTTTTCTGCATTCTCTATAAATTATGGATATTAATCCTCCATCAGTACAATAGCTAGTAAATATTTTCTCCTATTCTGTAGCTTGTCTCTTTATTTAGTTGCTTTATTATTTTCTTTGCTCTGCAGAACATTTTTAATTTGATGCAATCCCATCTATTGATTCTTGTTTGGGCTATTAGAGTCCTTCCATGAATTCATCTCCTGTGCCAAGAGGTTAAATTGTTTCTCCAATGTTTACTTCTAGTAGTTTCACGGTTCATGTCTAATTTCATCAAGGTTTTGATTCATTTAAAATTGTTTTTTTAAACAGGGTAAGATATGGGAATCTACTTTCAATCTTTTACATGTGAAGATCCGGTTTTCCCAGCACCAGTTGTTGAACAGGCAATCTATTTTTTGTTTTGCTTTGTTTTTTTTTTTTTTGTTTTTTTTTTTGCCCCTTTGTCAAGAATCTCTTGGCTGAAGATGCATGGATTTTTCTGGGTATTGTATTCTATTCCATTAGTTTATAGGTCTGTTTTAATGTCAGTTGTATGCTGTTTTTGTTATTAAGCCTCTGTAGTACGTTTTAAAGTTAGGTATTGTGATGCCTCCAGCATTGCTCTCTTTTGCTCAGGATTGTTTTCTTTCTTAGTGAGTTCATTATCTGTGTATAGAAAAGCTCCTGGGTTGTTATTTTATCCTGTTATTTTGCTGTATTTGCTTATTAGTTCTAAACGTCCTTTTGTGAAGGATTAGAATTTTCTTTTTATAGAATCATATCATTTGCAAACAGATAATTTGACCTCTTCCTTTCCTATTTGTTTATCTTTTCTATTTTTTTTCCTTGCCTAATTGCTTAGTCTAGAATTTCTAGTACTCTGTTAAATAAGAGTGGTGGAAATAAACATCCTTCCTAATCTTAAAGGAAACACTTTCAGTTTTTCTCTATTTTGTTTGGTGTTGGTTATTAATTTGTGATATGTTGTCTTTAATATGTTTAGGTATGATCCTTCTATACCTCATTGATTCATGGATTTTATCATGAAGGGATACTGAATTTTATCAAAATTTCTTTCTGAATTTAATGCAATGATAATGGGATTTTTATCCTTGGTCATTTCTATACGTTGCATTACATTTATTGATTTGCGTATGTTGAACTATCTGGTATCCCTGGAATGAAAACACATCATAGTGTGTGATGTTTTTAATATGCTGTTGAGTTTCACTTGGATCTATTTTGTTGAGAATTTTTCGTATATGTCCATCAGAAAAATTGGTCTATAGTTTTCCTTCTTTGTCCACGGTTTTTGTTGAAGGACAGTAATGGCTTCATGGAATAAGTTTGGAAGGGCTTCTTCCCATTTTCTTTTATGGAATAGTTTGAGGAGCATTAGTTATCTTCTCTAAAATTCAGGTAAAATCCAGCAGTGAATTTATCTGACCCCAGGATTTTCTTTGTTAGGAGATTTTTTAAATACTGTTGTTGTCTCAGTTTTAAAAATCTTTTTAGCATTTTTATGTCTTCTTGGTTCAATTTTATTAGATCATATATTTCCAGAAATTTGTTCTAGATTTTCCAACTTATTGGTGTATAGTTTTTCAAAAACATTGAATTTTGAACCATTGAATTTCAGTATATTTTGTAATGCATTTTTTTACATCTATTTTCATTTATTTTGAACTTTCCCCTCTTTCTTTTGTTTAGTTTAGCTAAAAGTTTGACAATTTTGTTTATATTTTCAAAAACTAACTCTTGTTTTCATTGATCCTTTGTATTGTTCTTTTAGTCTCTGTTTCACTTACCTTCTCTGGTCTTTATTATTTCTTTTTAGTGATTATGAGTTTGGCTTGTTCTTGTTTTTCTAAGACCTGGAGATGCATTTTTAGGACATTTATTTGAGATACCTCTTTCTTTTTATGTAGGCACTTATTGCTAGAAAATTTCCTCTTCATACTGCTTTTGCCGTATCCCATAGGTTTTGGTATGTTGTGTTTCCATTTTTCTTTTGACTTAAGAAAATTATAAATTTCACCTCTGATTTCTTTGATAACCACTATTAATTAAATAGTGTTGTTCAATCTCCATGTATATGTGTAATTTCTGCAATTTCTCTTGCTGTTGATTTCTAGTTTTATTCTACTGTGATAGAATGCAAGAAATTATTTCATTTTTCTTTTTAAATTTCTAAGACTTGTTAATTTATGTTCTATATTGAAAAATGTTCTGTGTGCTAATGAAAAGAATGTATTCTGTGGCTATTGGATGGAATGAATATTCAGCAGATATCTATTAAGTCCATTTGATATTTAATATAATGTGATGCTGATGTTTATTCATTGTTTTTTTTTCCTCTGCTTGATCTAAATACTGGCTAGTGTGGAATATTGACATTATGCATTTATGGGTCTATGGGTCTATTTGGAACTTCCTTTCCTAAGTGGTGTGAGTTATGGTTTCATCCTTTTTTTCAAGATTGTTATGCTCTGAGTAATTTAAGTCCTACCATAAAACAGTCTAGATTTTCTCCCACATACTTGAGATGCTTCTTTTATTATTTACTAATTTCTCACATGTATGGGGACCTCTCCTCTGTGCTTGCAATACTATTTCATTAGTCTTTTTGTCTATTCCAGCAGCAGCAGTATTATACTGTTTTAAATATGAAGTGTTTATATTTTAGAATGATAAGGGTGAACTTCTCTCATTATTTTTGAAAGGTCCCTCCCCCTTGTATTTTCCTGGCTATCAATTTTCTTAATTTTGTTTTTAGAAAGGTAAGAATCAGAATATCTGTTTCTCATTATCCTCATGCATACACACAGTATATTTTATTGGGATCACATTACATTTATTAACTAATTTAAACTAGCTATTTTTATGATGTGAAGTCATCCTCTCAAATAATATGGTAAATTTCAATTTATTCAAGCATTATTTTTTGAACTTCAGTTCTATTTTAAAAATTTTCTTCAAATTTTGCATCAAATATTTGCAGTGAATTTTACCCCCAAGGTTTTGTGTTGTGTTAATGTAAATCAACTCTCTTCCCCATCATATCTTTTCGATGATTGCTATGTATTTATATGTTTATATACATAAATTATTGGCTTCTGTATACAAATTTTGAGTCCTATTTCTTTACCTAACTATTTCATATTGTATAGCCATTTTGGTTAATTCTCTAAGGTTTTTCAGGTATACAAATATCATCTGCAAAAGTGATATTTTATCTAAATTCTAATTTTCATACATTTATTTTCTTTTTCTTTTCCAATAAGTACTTCCAATATGATATTAAAGAATAGTATGATAGTAGTGAATGATTGTCTTGATTTTCGCTTTAGGGAAAATACTCATTGTTCAGTGGTCCTCAGCTAGGAGGACTTTTTGGAGACACTTACAAAAGCATGACGTATATTTTGTTTATATAATTTGGTAAAGTTGATCCTAGAACTTAGTGGGTGAGTGACCTATGGATACAATACTAATGAAACCCTTCTTAAGTAAAGTAACTCTACCATTTTTCCAGTGACCACTGGCTTAAGATAAAATACAGTTTATTCCTGTTCTATTTAGTAATTTTTTGAAGAATTATTGAATTTTGTCAAATGTCTTTTCAACAGCTACGAAGATGGTCATAATATTTTATGTTTATATTATTTTGATAGATCATTTTAATAGATTCCTTAAGATTAAAAGGTTCTTATATTCATAGAACAAAACCCCAATTGATCAACTGATCAACTGAGTTATTTTTAATATGCTATTGAATTGTACTTGTATTTATTTTAAAAGCTGTCTGAATGTCTGTAAGATTGAGCTATAGTTTTCTTATGTGTTTGTGTGTTTCTGTAAATACACGTGCTCAGTCTTTGTAGGGTTTTATCTTCATGGGTAGTATTGGAATTGCTTCCTTTTTAAGATTGGTCTGAAATTCTCTGGAGTAGTGGTGATCATGGTTGTAATCACACAATTTTCTCAATATCTTCTTTGGAAATCATGCTGTTTACATTTTTCCCCCGTCTATTCTGGTCTATTTTGATAAAATATGTTCTTCAGAAATACCTACTTTATTTCTGCTTTCAACTTATTGACCAGTTTGTGCAAAATTATTTCTAACATTGAAGTTATTTCTTTTGGAATTGTTATTTTTTAATATTTGTGGGTTTTTTCCCTGATTAGGTTAAGTAGTTTTTTATTTTAAAGATATTTTTCTTCCAAATCCAAAAGAATATTTATATTATTGAAGAAAGAGATACAAGTATACATGTACTTTTTCCTTTAGACAAAAGAAATACAGAAAGAAGGAACCAGAAACTAATTTTTATTCTCACTTGCTATAACCTCACCATTCATTATGAGATTCCGCATATCTAGCTTCATAAGCATGCTCATCTTGCTCATATTTTTCAATTCATTATATGATATCTGATTACATTTTTTTAACTGCTTCAGAGTAACACTGTTGCAGTGAGTGTTCTTTATGTATTTGGTGAGTTTAGCTGCTCTTCATACTTTCCCACAACATTTTTGTGTTAATGCCACACTGCCTTATTTCTTTTTAAATTATCCCTCATTAAGTGATTTGGATTTTCTTTGGTCAGATATTTCCAGGCAGTGCATGCATGTGTGTTGGGGAAGAGGGGCAGCCGGGGGTCAGAGTGGTCTTGTTCTGCCCTAAATAACTGACCTTTTCTGCAGAGATGGCTCATTTCTGTGACTGTCTGCACAGACCCAATTTCTGCCAAACTGATCCCACCCTGCTGTCATCCATTCCCACATGCCTCGACTTGATACAGACAAGAAACATAATGTTTGTACTTTGAGCGAGACCCCACAATTAGACCTTTTTTTTTTTTTTTTTGGCACTTTCTTTGATTTTGCACTGATGAGCCTTCTTACCATTTCCTCTGTGCATTTTTCTTCACTTCTTGCCATGTTGTGTTGTCACTGGGATTACAGGTATGTGCCATCGCACCCTGCCAATAGATTGGTTTTTTATTATAAAACAGATGCTTAAAGTGTAACAAAGAGGGGTTCAGTAGTTTCCTAGCTACACATTTCCTTGGGAAAATGACTGAACCACTTGGAGCTTCTGCTCCTTCTTCTTTGAAATAGGAGGAGTGTAGTGCTTTCTTAGTGCTGATGGGGACTGAATGAGCTGCCACTTGTGAAATTCATGACAATTGCGTGGCACCTTGAATGTCATAAACAAGTTGCAGTTTAAGAGGCAGCTGATAAAAAATGTAGGTCTGCTTGGGATTTGGTACCACTGTTTGATAAGTCTGTGTCTTGGTAGGTTTGACTTAATTTCCCAGGACTTACGGTGTTGAATCAGTGACATTTATGCCTAAAGTATGTGTGCATTTCCTGATTCTGATCTATTTGTCAGAGGTCAGACAGCTAATAAGGGACATCCTGAATTTGGATGAAATTGTTTTGGTAGAGCAGACACGTTAATCTAGGGCAGTGGTATTTACCCAAAGTCTCAGGAAGCTTTTTTTATTTTTATTTTTAAATAAAAGACACTTGCCCTTCCTATACTTAAAATCTAGGGAGTTCTAATCCGTGGGCAATGTGGGCATGTACATGTTGCAAAAGTTCCCCAGGTGATTTGGATGTGCCTCAAAGGTTTATAGCCTCGTCCACATCTACTGAGTAACTGCAGGAGTCTACTGCATCTCACCGTCCCTCCCTTCCCCCTTCAGTTCACTTCATACCCCATCCTATTATTCAATAGCCTTACTCAGGTTCTATTTTCTTGATCACATTGCATATGCTGTCTTATACTACATCTTGAGTTAAAGTTTAGAAAGAAGGTCTTTAAAAACAATTTTATGTGTATTTGAACTTCTACATGAAACTCCAACTTCAACTTGGGTTTTCTCATGGTTTCTTGTGTCTTTCTGTTTCTCCTGATTGAAGTGTATGGTCCTCAAAGGTTGGGGACATTTGAGGACCCCAATGTTTCTTATACCTCACTGAATACCTTTGAGGACCCCAAATGTTTCTTATACCTCACTGAATCCCATAGGGTCCCAAGTCAGAAGTAAATTCTGAAATTGCAGTGCTAAACTTTGTTAATAAATGAGATAAGAAAAGAAGAAGCTGCCACTGAACATATCTGCCCATAGGTTGTTTACACTGTTTACTGTTGAAAACAAACATGTCTTCAGGTAGCATGAGAATAAGGGGAAAGTTTTATTGTTTGAAGCTGCTGGGGTCCTTCTGTGCACATCTAAACTTGTCAGTCATTCCTGCTATGTGTTCAATAATTGCTGCATGGATTATAGTAGAAGAAAATGATAAAAAGTAAGAAGAAAGCTCTTTCCTTTAACCAAGAGCTCATCCTCATTACCATGTGAGTGGGGAGCTTTCTGTGTTAAGATCCCAGGCCAGATACTGTATCATTTCACCAAAAAGATAGAGATCCTGTTCTCCAGCTAGTTAAAAAAGACATGAAATAACTCTGGATACCTTCTGAGCTGCAGCCCTTGTTTTTATTTTTTTCTCATATTTTAGGTTTGCTCTTGTGACCCAGAATATGCTTTTTAGAATAAGCAGAGAGTTGTCTCTCAGTTCCGTAAACTCTTATTACTATTTATTATACATTTTGTTATTAATTGTGTGTTTCCATTCAGAGGCACAGTTTCTTCTCAAAGGTACATTCTGTGAACAAATTCGGCTTTTGCTTTGTCCCTCACTCAGTTATTGATTACCCCCATAATCATTTTCATGTCTTCAATGTCTGATTTGGGCTGTTATTCCATGCATTTTTTTCAATACAGAAGTAGTTTCTTTTTATTCTCTTCTTTAAAATAAAAAGGCTTATCTTTGCAGCATATTTTCATTTCCCTTCTTTGGAGAAGGAAAACACAAGTGAATAACCAGACACCAGCTGCGTGTAACCTTCTCAAGGTTCAGAATCTTACCTGGGGTGGAAGGAAGCAGAGCGGCTTCTTGGGCTGCCGATGAGATGATTACCGAAGCTGTTGCATGCTGGCTCTGTGAGCATCTCCAGCTACAGCATTTATTGATGCTCAGAACAGAAAGCAATACTGGGAACAACTAGAGTGATCAAAAACCTCTCTGGTTTTGGACTAGGGGATATCAGATGTCTTTTTTCTTAAGGGAACTGCTATCTGTGGATTGAGGGAAGGAGTCTTTTATTTAAATGATGAATTTGGGGTTCTGGGATTTGTACTTAATTTTTTAAGAAGTGGTCTGATCAGAAAAAGCCTTTTCATTATGTTAAAGACAACACCTGTTTTTCTGGGGAAGGGCAGGAAGGTACAGATGGACCATGTGGTTAATTCAGTTAAGTGGTCAAATCAGTGTTTGGTGGCACATTTTGAAGGCAACCTGTTTGAAAGTAGAAACTGACTTGTCCGCTTAAAAAGGGGGAAGGGGAGTGGTAAGAAAAGACTTTCTTGTTAATTAAATCTGCTTAATATGGTTTAAAAGCATTAAAGATAATAAAATAACAATGCTATTTCCACAGACTCACTCTCTTGCTAAACAAACACTAAAGCATCATTCATTTTTCCAGATGTAGGAGACTAGTTTTCAAAAGATGGATTCTGTTACTTTGGAAATCTCCCAAGCAAATATGTCTCTTTATTGGAAGCAAATGGATAAAAAAGGATCTATGGGGGAGTGGGAGCATGTAATCCTATTAAAATAAAAACTCAGCATTGCAGATAGGGATCCATGGGAGGAATACTTGTCCTGGATTTGGGAGATTAGCTGCAGTGAGGACCACTGTATGGGGCTGCTTCTTCCCTAAATGAGAAGATACCAGAGGAAGACATTAAACCCCAACTTGAGAATTTATTCAGGACTGGATTTAAACTAGATGTAAATTTTTCTACACTCTGGGCACCTGAAAGACTTTGATGATTGGTTGTCTGTCACAGAAGGTAGAACATGGGATTTGATGATATTTGTAACAACTCAGATTTTAGGGTACAGCAACCTTGGATTAAAATTTTGGCTTCATTTTCTAATCCTGTGACTTTGATCAACTTACTCAACCCCTCTGGTTTTGTTTTCTTGTTTTTTGTTTGTTTTTTCTCTTTTTGATACTGAGGATTGAATCCAGGGGCACCCAGCCACTGAGCCACATCCCCAGCCCTTTTTACATTTTGACACATGGTCTCACTTAGGGCCTTGCTTAATTGCTTAGGGCCTTGCTTAATTGCTGAGGCTGACTTTGAATTTGCAATCCTCCTGCTTCAGCCTCCTGAGCTGCTGGATTTTAGGCATGTGCCACCAAGCCCAGGGCGTTTTGTTATCTTTTAAGGGGGATTTGACACCAATATCTATTTCATAAGGTTTTAAAGAAGATTCAAAACATTCACATGTACAAACTATTTAGCAAATTACTAAACGTATAGCTAGGATGTGAGATTTTAAGTTGCTATGACATTACAGGTGTCACTCACACTCTGGTGTATTGGTTCCAGGACACCCCACATATGCCAGAATCTGCAGATATGAAGTCCCTTACATAAAACAGCTGACTATTTGTGTATAACCTACACATATCCTCTCATACACTTTAAATCATCTCTAAGGTAATCACAATACTTAATGCAATGTTGTAAGTGCTATGTAAATAGTTGTTATACTAGATTATCTGAGGAATAATGACAAGAAACCCAAGTCTGTACATGTTCAGTATAGATGCATTTTTCCCACGTATTTTTGATCCACAGTGGGTTGAATCTGTGAATGTAGAACCCCTAGATATGGGCAGTTCACTGTATATTGCTAAAATAGTAATTTTAATAATAATTCTATGTAGCTCAGAGTTTAAGCCTCAGAATTCTTTTTGTTTAAAATGATTAGCTCCACTGAACAGTTTTATCTTATAAGTTCATTAATTTTCCATGAATCCAGCCTTTGGAATACTGTTCCCTACATTGAGTCTCCTGAATTAGACCTAGATCAAGCAACATGTGTTGAAAGGATTCATGCATTCATTTGTAAATTACTCATTCATTCTGTCACTCAACAAATAATTGTTACACGTATGGAGTACAACAGACCTCATTAGGAGCCAGGGATACATGTAACAGTGAAAAATATAGCTTCTTCCTGTTGAGTGATTTTGAACCTAGAGGGAGACATACATTTAAAAAGACTAATGGAATTTAGTTCTGGGTATTGGAGAGGACCTTGGGGGTCACGGAAGGCTTTGTGGAAGAAGCAATCTGAGTTGAGACCTGGTGGGTAAGTAGGAAGTACTCAGCTGGGTGGGAGTCAGGAGGGGACTGCAGGGGGACAGTCTGGAGTGGCCAAAGCAATACTGTGACCGACTGCATGGGGGACTGTCCAGTGAGACAGGAAAAGGGACGTGAGGAGAGGACTCCAGAAATAAGAGGCAGGTTAAGTATTTTTGACCACTTTCAAAGAATGTTCTACTTACGCCGAGGATGGTAAAGGGAATGGGAAATCAGGATCCTATTGTTCCATTGGAAATGCTGGTCCACATTTTTTATGCCACGTTTGTTTTAGTTATTCCATTTCATCTCCACAGCAAGCCTCAGACAGAGGACAGGCATCTGTCCCCTTTAGTAGCCAAGAAGTCGCAGAGGTATGTCCTCCCATGAGGACAAGTCCATTGTCCAAGTCCATTCTAGAAGGCAGCCTGGTGATAAGAAGCATCTCTCCCTCTCTCCTCTGAGTACACCCCCTATCTTCATGTTCCTCTGATGGGGTATTGGCTTCAAGATATTGTTACAGGAGAACAATTAATACGGTAAGCAAGCCCATCAAGAAGGCAGCTCCCAGATCCTCTGACTGCATGCAGTACAAGGGGCCTTGACCTCCCTCCTCCACTTGGAAGCTTGTGCTGGGGCTGTTTTTGAAACCCATGTGAGCGGACCTCTACCATCTTCCTCCACTGCCACAGGGAAATTGTTACAGCATATGGGAATTTGAAAAAGGTAAAAGTGTCCCTTTTACCAAACACAGATTTTAAGAGACCCCAAAGTTCAGAGAGCACTTTCTTTTATGGTAGAGGGGACTGAACCCAGGACCTCATACATGCTGGTTTTTATTCTGAAAGCAGTTCATGTATTGCAACAGACCCAGGTGACACCCTTGCTCCCCTTCCCCTGGCCACACATAAGCAAGAAAAAAAAACACAAGTATTAAAAATACAACTCTGTCCAGGTTGGAATTCTTCCACCCAGCAGAGTATTCAGCATTTGCCTCATCATCTGAATGATTTCTTTCTCTCTTGGTTTTGATTCCTTAAGAAAGGCCAGTGGATTCATGAACGAAGGTAAAATCTTCACCACCTGAGCCAGGAAAATTCACAGGAAAGCACTGGCGGAGGTGTTGAATTTCTTTTTTCTTTGAATGACAAGCTTCAGGTACAGGTGGATGCTGCATTAGCTACAGGAAACAAGGGCTATTTTTCCAGGTATGAACAAGCAAATGGGATGACCTATTGGTCCTTGTTCAGTTTTGAAAAAGTCTTTTATAATTGAAATAACTTTAGACTTAGAGAAGTGTTGCCTTCATGTAGTGGCCACTTATGCTATCAGCTTATTTAAGCAAATTTTTAACAGTAGTATTGGCCAAACTACAGAATGTATTCGGGCTTCACTAGCCTTACCAAAAATGTATGTTTCTTTTTTCTTTTTCTTTTTCTTTTTTTTTTCTGTTAAAGGATCTAATCTAGTTTCCCCCATTGCGTTTCACAGTTCTCTGTCTCCTTGTCTTTCCTAACCTTGACACTTTTGGAGAATACTTGCCAGTTCTTTTGTAGAAGCCCTGTAATTTGGATCTGTCTGACATTTCCCCTTGATTATCCTGAGCATTGTTGGGAAGGCTAGAACATAGCAAGGTGCCCGGGGGGTACGTGACTCAATCTGGTGATATTAACCTTGATCGCTTGGCTAACATTGATCACCTGGCTGTCTTCCTGGACTCTCCGCTGCATGTTCACTACTTTCTCCCTTTGAAATGACTAAATATTTTGGGAAGGTACTTTCACATTATGCACATATCCTGCTTCCACTCCACTTTCACTCACCAATTTAATTGCCTGTTGGTGGATTTTGCAAATGCAGTAATTGTTATGATGGTGTTCTAAGGAGTTTTGATTTCTGTCATTCTTTTTCTTGCATTAACTGGAATTCATCCATAAGGGAGAGTTGTAATTTCTTTTCTATTTACTTATTTTTAGGTATTTATTTATTATGGATGCATGCATTTTTTCCTGTGGTATATAGTCTAATATATGGTTATTTATTTTGTGGCTGGGTTGTTCCTGTTGGGGTGATTGATTGTGTTTTCAGGTTGACTCCTGTGTTCTTTCAGTATGCCTCCATTCAAACAAACAAACAAACAAACAAAAAAATGAAACAAAAAACTTGAGTTCTTCTTTACTTTCTGTCAAAGTGTCTTTAGGCTCATTTTGTGTTTTCCCCTGTTCCAGCTGGGTAATCCACCCAATTTCCCCCCAAAACGTCATTCCTGATATTGAAGAGTCTAATTAAGAAACCAAGATTTGGGCACTAGATGTCATTGCTACAGAAGTGACACTGTTTCCAGGTCCTCTATGTAGACAGAGCTAGGAAATATAAGCATGTGTACTAACTCATCAGACATAAATGTCAATATGATTTCCCTATCAGTTACATCTATCGGTCATCTTTATGCATCAATTATTTATTCATTTCATATTTCATATAACCTGTGACTTTTATTTTGTTCTAGACACCCTCCTTTCCTTATTTTTAATTACTTTCTTCGACAGTGAGAAGCTGGACTTTTGTTGTGAGCACAGCATGTTTTACTTATGTATTCAATCCCATACATAAATGCAGCTGTGGCAGAATTCCTACCCCATACTCCTATGCTAGAGCCTTAGCAGTGGCAGATGGTATTTGCATTTGTGCACAGTTCTTCCTGTCTTCAGCCTAACAGTGTCCGCTGAAAACACCATTTTCTAAACTTACTTGACCAGCTATATTCTTCCCCATCCAATCCAGTGTGGTGAGGTGATTTACTTGTAATTCAATTAAATGTACTTGCCACAGGTTTGGATTCCATTCTTCCTAGCTTGCCCTGATTTATTTATTTACTTATTTATTTATTTATTTTTACATTTGATAAAATAGGGTAGTTTTGTGTTTTGCTCTATAAGTAACCACAAAACAGTTTCCAAATGATCTTACCATGTTACATTCTGGTCCGCAATGTCCGAGAGTTCCCGTGGCTCTAATTTCTTGTATTATCATTTCATTAAAAATCATTCTAATAGGAATAGTGATATCCATAGCAATATCTCCCTGTGGTTTTAATTTGCATTTTTATTATTGATTATGATTCAGGGCATCTTTTAATATGATTACTTACCATCTAAGTTATCTCCTTTGCTGAATGGTGTCTTTTCATTCTCTTAACATTTCTTTTAGGTAGGAAAGTTTTTCATTTTAATGAAATCCAACAGACTTTATTCTTTAATATTTTTATTGTCATCTCAAAAAAGTTTTTGTGTAGCCCAAGGTAACAATATTTTGTTTTATATTTTCTACAGAAGTTTTATATATAAGTTTCAAATTTCAAATTTAGGCCCATGATATGAGTTAAGGTAGGATGTATAGGTCAAAGTTCACTTATTACATGTGGACAATACAGTTATTCAGGGACTATGTGTGGAGAAGACTACCCTTAGTCCATCTAATTGCCTTTGCACCTTCGTCAGTTCATCTGCATGTATGGGTTTAACTCTGGGCTATCTATTCTGTTCACTTTGTCAATTCATCATAGCCTTGATTACAGTGGATTTTTGTCTTGAAATTGAGCAGTGTGGCCCCTCTAACTTTATTCCTCTTTTGAAAAATATGGTTCATCTGACTTCCTACACACCTTTCAGGATCAGGTTGTTAATACAAACAGATTTTTAAATCTGCTTGGATTTCAGTTGGAGTTGCATTGAATCTAAAGATCAATTGGAGAGAAATAACATTATAATATTATTCTACATTCCAATTAATGTACATTTGTATTATTTTGTCCCTAAATATGTGGTTAAAAATTATTAGTGCAATCAAATGAGCTAATAGTTTTCTTTTTTTTATTTGAAGATTTTAAACTGTAGATTAAATTCCTTCAAGAAATAGAGTACTTTTCAGGTTGCCTAATTCTTCCTGATTAAGTATGAATAATTAATGTCTTTGAAGAAATTGATCCACATTAAATTAAAAAACGTAGAGATGTTTGTAGTATTCCTTTGCTTTCTTGTTAACATACTGGGAAAACCCTTCCTGTATTCCTGACATTGATAATTTGTTTTCTTTTGGTTCCTATGACCAGAGATTAATGAATTTCCACTAATCTTTTCAAAGAACCAGTTTCTGGTTTCATTCTTCTCTGTTTTTCTGTTTTCAATTTTGTTCATTTCTGTTCTTTTATTTATTATTTTCTTTCTTTGATTTACTTTGGGTTTAGTCCATTCTTTTCTTTCTAGCTCTCTAATGTAAAGGCCTAGATTAACGGTTTGAGGTATTTTTTCTTTTCTCTCACTGAGTAATCATTAGATGCTATTAATTGTCCTTTAAGCACTGCTTTAGCTATGTCTCACAAGTTTTGGTATGTTGTTTTGTATTTTCATACAGTTCAAAATATTCAAAATTTTCCTTTGAGACTTTCTCTTTGACCTGAGATTTATTTAGAATTTGGAAATTTTAAGCATCACACCTGTGTATCCTCCTTTTGGATACACTGTTCTATATCAATATCACATAAGTCTAGTTGGTTGATAGTGTTGTTCAAGTCTCATATACACTTACTAATTTTGGTCTATTTGTTCTGTTAATTTCTGAAAGGGGATCACTGAAATCTCCAAATATAATTTTGGATTTTTCTGTTTCTCCTTTCAGTTCTATTGGTTTTTGCTTCATGTATTTCAAATCTCTTTAATTCAATTTGAAGTTAGGGTTGTTTTGTCTTCTTAAAAATCAACCCTATAGTTATTATGCATGGTCTCAGTTTTGTCCTTGATAATCCTTCTTATTCTGAGGTTTACTTTATCTGATATTCATATCATTATTTCAACTTCTCTTCCTTAGTATTCATATGGTATAGCTTTCTCTATCCTTTATTTTTAATCCATCTGAGTCTTTATATTTAAAGCTAGTTTCTTATCGAAAGAATGAGTTGCATCTTTTTTATTCAACTTGAGAACCACTGTCTCTTAACTGGCATGTTTAGACTGTGCACAGTTAATATGATTGCTCATAAGGTTGAGTTGCATTCTGTTGTCTCACTAGCTGTTTCTATTCACTTAATTCTTTGTCCCCTTCCCGTTTTTTTTCCTGTTTCCTGTGTTCATTAAGCATCTTTTAATGATTCCAATCTATCTCCTCTATTGACCCATTTTTAATACTTTATCTTAATATAATTTAGTGAATGACACAGGGCTTAAAGTATACTTCTTAAGTGTTTAGGTTTTAAATGATATTATATCACTTTAAGTAGAGTACAAGGACTTTATGACAGTAGTTCTCAATATTTATCACTGTTACCTTTTGTGCTATTGTTGTGATTGATACATTTTAGTTTTACATATGTTTTAAATGTATAATGCTTTGTTACTGTTTTAATCAGTTGTCTTTCAGAGCAATCAAACATAAGAAGAAACAATTAAATTTTATTCATTTGCTCCTTTTTCAGCATTCATAATTTCATTATATAGGTCCAAATTTCAGTTTTATATATATATATATATATATATATTCTGTCTAAAGAATATCTTCATTGCTGGTAAACAAGTATGATCTAGTAAAAGTCTCAATTCTTGTCTGGGAAAGTCCTTACTTCTTCTTCATTTTTGAAAGGTATTTTCTATAGACATAACATTATGAGATAACAGCTATTTTTCCATCAGTGCTTTAAAGTACTTTAAAGATATCACACCATTGTATTCTTGCCTTCCTGATTTAAATGAGACATATGCTGCAATACTTATCTTTGTTCCCTCGCATGTAATTTCTCATTTTATTTTCTTTCTTCAAATTTTTTTGTCTTTTGTTTACAACAATTTAAATATTAAGCACTTGCATCAAATTTTTAAAAATTTTTCAGTCATTTTTTTATTCAAATATGTTCTCTCCTCTATTCTCTTTCTCTTCCCTTCTCTGGAATTCCAATCACTTTTATTTTAAAATGATTCATGTTGTCTCCCAGCACTAAGATATTGGAACCTTTTCCACCCCCTTCTCCTTCTCCTTTCTCTTTGCATTTTGGTTTATGGAACTCCACTGACCCATCTTCAAGTTCACTAAATTCTTCATCAGCTGTGCTGAGTCTATTTATAAGTCTGTTGAAGGGCAGTCTCCATTTCTACTGTTGTGTTTTTTTCCTTTGTAGTATTATCACTTGGTTTTTCATGTTTTGCATCTTTCTACTGATATAATCCATCTGATCTTTCATGTTGTCCACCTTTTTCTTTAGAGCCTTTAGCATATTAATCATTTTATTTTAAACTGTTTTTCAGATTTTGCAACACCTGTGTCATTTCTGGATCTGTTTTTGATGATTGTTTAATTACTTCTGATTATTATTTACTTGACTTTGGAAAATTTTTTTGTTGTTCCTGAAAGCTAGAATCTTGTGTGGTAGAGACTGGTGTAAATTGATTTTATGCTTGCTAGGGGCATGCCTTTTCTTGGGCTAGATTTTTTGATGGGAGTTTGAGTTAAATTAGGGATCGGGCTAGGGCTTTTTTGTTGTTGTTACTATGGTTACTCTCCAAAGCACCACAGGTTTCAAATTCCTGTAGATATACCTGTGGTTATAGTGTAGAAACAAAGCAATTTCTGTACAATTCTGAGTTTCAGGGTTTCCTTTGTGCTGTGCCTCAGAGAGCATTTTTAAAACACTTTTGTTCCTCTCTTGTCTTTCTCCCAGCAATATCCTGCTCTTATCTGTTATCTGAGGCCTCCTGGTTTAGTGATGGTTGAGCATGGGAGATGTGATCTCTGTTATTTTGATGAATCCTCAATCATAAGCATGCTCTGTGTTCCTGGAACTTAGGGATATGGACTTCTGGCTCTCTTTTTGAGCATGAGCTCACATCTCCTCCCTCCTCGTAGGTTCCTTGGATTTGGGGCTGGGATTTTCTACTTTAGGTAGTCAAAGGATTTGAGAAAATGTGTGAATCTGAAATTAGTGTGGCTCTTTAGTGTTATAAAGATGGGAGCAGAACACATGCTCTCTAAGTCTCAGGACAGAAGCTGAAAGTTCATTCAAACACTTTTGAAGATGAAAGCGGTCCTTCTACAAGAATCATGCCAGGACTACATGTTAGCTGGGTTGCCCCAGGTGAACGGAAGTATATGGCAACTGCTTTCAGTAAGCACTCTCAGTAAGCAAGAGTGGAATTTGTATTTTAATTTGTGTCAAATCCAGGCTCTGGTACATTCTTGTTAATAAATATTTACTGAATGAATGAGAATTAATATGGAATAATATAAGACATGTAAAATTCCATGATAAGCAAAGATGGGGGCACTTTCTTCAAAATACTTGATATCTTTTAGCTAGATGTCCCCCTCCTTCTCACACATATACACACTCACCTCACATTTGCCTAACTCATTTTCTCGGATAGGTCCTCATTCCATTCCCTTCTGTGGGTGAATAAATCCTCTTAACAGTGCCAGAGGAAAGTTTCTCTCTGGATTTCACTGCTTCAGCCTCACACGGCCAGTCTGGTTTCCAAAGTAACACTGTTGTTTTATCCTCTGCAATTCTCCTTACAGAGAGCAAAAGGGACCACCACATCTGCCTCCTTGGGCTGTAAGTTGCAGAAACTTAGCTTTAGCAACATCCCTAGTTAATTGTGCTCTCACACAACACAGTAAGGACCTGGGTCTGGGACAGGTCTGTTCTCTGTTCTTGTTCTACCACTCTGTAGAATGGTACGGACCCATAATATCTGAGGCTGGAAGGAAATGTAAAAAGATTTCATTCTTTCACAGCACACAGGAGGGATGATGGAGACAAGGGTAAGAATGTCCCCTTGGTGAAGGTCAGTCAGGTTTGCTCACTACAGAAATAATGTGGTCTGTGGGTACATGCATTTAAGTTCTCTGAACAATTCCATATCCATCTGATATTTTCTATTGTTTATAATCAAGGAGCTGCTACAAATCCACTTTGTCTATTTTAAAAGACCAATCACAATCAGTAATAACAAATTACCTGTGATGCACCCCTGAGTTATCATGGTCCTTTCAATGGAAGCAAATTTGAAACATTCTGAAATAGCTTAACTGTTCACTTGAGATTTGAGACTCTTACTTTTTGCTAAGTAGTTATTTGTTCTCTATTGCATGCTTCCTTTGGCATAGCATCCCACCTCTTACTGAGTGAACTCCAATTATCAATAAGCTTAGTCTAGATGGAGCTAAAGTGTATCTCCCTGCCACCATTGATTTTATTATGTATTCTTTGGTCAGGCAGAAAGCACCTCTGAAGAGGGCATGGCAGAGGGCAGAATTTTCCCTCTGGTCTTAGCCAAACCTCCAGTGGTACAACTGGACTTGATCTACTCTTGACTTTTACAGGGAATTCTTCTTGATGATTTTATCTGACAAGCACTATGGAAGCAGAGATGAAGGGAAACATTTTGGATTATGTCCAACCAAGGGAAATACTTGGAACAGGTCCACTGGGAGAATGTGGATGTGAGGAAAGCACAGAGAAGGTGCCCTTTGCCCTCAGTACACATCATCAAATACTAGTTTCGCCCAGAAGAGCAGTAGGTTCTAAGAAAGCAAATTTGTCTTTATGGAAATGTATACTGGTCCACAGAATAAGGGTAAACAAAATTATTTTCTGGGTACTGCAATAATTTACAAATGGAACAGCAGAATATTTAAGAAACTGGATTTCAAAAGAAGACTGCCCAGAACTGAATAAAAGTTTTGCCATTTACTAGTCATGTGATTTTGGATCAAGTCTTTAATTTATGTGGCAAATTCTTCATCTGTAAAATAGAAAAAATTATAGCTATTATATCATAGTATTATAGTAAGAATCAAATATGATAAACCACAAAAATGGTCATTAACAAGCATTACTATTTATATTTAAAATTTTTAAAATTTTATGATCAAGTTTAAAAAGGTAACTGATTAATTTCATGGACAAGATAATCAAAATATTTTTTAATAATTAAAATTTATTTAAAATGAGATCCAAACTCATTGAAATGCCTCCATCCCATTCCTGCTTCTCTCTTTATTCCCTGGTTGACTGGGGTTTGGAACCAAATAATAGCTTTGACAATTTTATCTGGGCAGCTCTTTTCAAAGAATGTTGATAACTGAAAATACAGCATTTAAACCCAAGGGCTTAATGATAAATGCCTTTACAATTCACATGTATGCGGCTTTTCTTTTATAACGCTGTATATACATCCTTAAAAATTTTTTTTCAACAATGTGCATTAGAAATTCTGTGCAGACTTAGACAACATTGTTTCTGGAGAGAAAACATAAGGAGGCCAAACAGAGTAAAATCATAGCCTGGATATAAAAGAATAAAAGGGAAAAACAATTGTATTTTTTTTAATATACTTCTATTTACTTGTTTTTATGTGGTGCTGAGATTCAAGCCCAGTGCCTCACAGGTGCTAGGCAAGCATTCTACCACTGAGCTACAACCTCAGTCCAATAATTGTATTGTTTATGAAAACCATTGAGACCAACAGTTGAGCTAACTGCAATCTTGATTATGATCTGAGGGCCAACGAAATGTATCTCCTCTGAAAATGTCTTTTAAACTTTAACTGATAGGTTAGCATATTGTATTACTTCTTGATCTAACTGAGGTTGAACATTTTGACATGCATTTATAAGCCAAAGTATTTCTTTTATTATGAACTTTTTTCACATCTTTCACCCATTTTTATTAGTTGTTTTATCGCTCCTTCATGTTGTTTGCCCACCTTATTCATTTGTAGAAGCTCTTTACATAGCAAGTAATCAATCTCTTTTATAATGTGAAGAGATTTTAATGTTATATAGTCCAAATAATGTCATGACAGTTTCTAATACAAAATTCAGGGCAGCATCAACATCTCATTAAGGTCTAAAATGATCTTTGTGTGTGTGTGTGTGTGTGTGTGTGTGTATGAATGTGTGTGTATTTACTTTTTATGCTTTATTTGTAAAATAATCATGCAGTATCCTCAAATTAGTACATACACCTTACTAAAATAGAGAACAAAATAAAAGTTTAGTTTTCTTATTGATGCTTTAAAAACCATCTCATTCTTATGAATCTCTATTAAAATAAATGTACCAGCATTATTTTAAATATTGCCTGCTCGATAATGCTTACTAACTGCAATAATTTTGATCTGGAATGGCTCTTTAAAGATTTGGTCTACTTTGGGTAGACCAAATTTTAAGAGGTGGGGCCTAGTGGGAGATCTTCAGGTAGTTTGGGTCATGCCCTTGAAAGGAATTGAGGGACTCTTGTCTCATTCTTTTATTCTCTTTCATTTCCCAACCCTGAGGCAAGTGATTTTGCCTCCACTGCATATTTCCGCCATATTGTGGTGTCTCATCCAAAACCACAGATCCAACCAATCATGGATCAAAACCTCCAAAACCATGAGCCAAACAAATCTTTTTTCTTTATAAGTTGGTTATTCCAGGTATTTGTTATAGTGTTGGAAAACTGACTAATGCAGTAACTAATTAAGTGAACTGATTTTAACTGCTTTATTAATATTGACCATGGTAGCAATGGAGTGGGAGCAGTAGAGAGTTTTTCAGCATTTCTGTGCACAATTCAGGAAAAGGAGAAAATGTGGTCAGTTTTCTAATTTATAAAATAGGAACACTAAGATCATTTCCCTGAAATTTTTTTTTAGATATAAATTAATAGAAACTACTTGGAACTCTGCCTAATTCAGAACTTCTCACTAAAAGCTAAGTTTCATTATTATCAACCAATATGAAACCAAATTTCAAGAAACATTTCACTCTGGTTTCTCTCAGTCATTGAGCCACAGTATTCTCTTTTCACAGAAAATTCTCCTGCCAGAGATAAATGCTATGACTTGAGAGAAGCCCATGGAAGCAGTACATTTATTTAGGCTCAATTTTATCCATGAGAAGGCTGTCCTGTCTCCATACCCCACGAATTTGGCAGTGCCCAACAATGTTGAATTCCCTCCCAAACCTGCTGCTCTAAGTATATAAACTAACCCCAGTGGACAATGTAAAGGTAAGATGCTCATTATTGTGTACATACAGTGGACTTTAATTGTATCTAGTTTGATCCTGCATCTGACCAGGAGAGAAATGCTGGTATTTGCCCATGAGCTGAGCACACAGGCATTTGGAGATGTTCATCCCCAATAGTGTTTGGGAAAGAGTTCCCCTTCGATTGTCCTGATTTGTTATTGAATTATATGATGGTTATTTTTTTCCATTTCCAGACTTACCATGTTAAATTCTCCATTCTTTACAATCAAATGCAATTCTTGAGCTTCATTTAGAAGCAACAATAGTGGTGTTTTGTGGGATGGAAAAAGAAAAGAAGGGGGAAAATATAGAGACAAGATCTAATTTATAAGATTATATTGTAAGAAATGAGAAGAAGGTAAACCTGGAAAATCCTGTGCTCCAATACAGGGCCTCATGTGGATTCCAGGGGATTTGCATTTTACATACAGATGCCTGTAAAACACTTTTGTTGGAATGGAGAGTTCTACTCTCAAATTGTATCACATAGAGCCTTGGTCATGTTGCAAAAGAGCTGTATGCATAAGAGCTCCTAAAACATTTCCAATGGTAAAAAGTGCTAAAAATAATATAAGCAGATATATTCAACTTTCCTGGATTGAGAAAAAACTTTGGCATTATAAAGGTAAGATAGGACTAAGCTATGGGACATAGAAACAAATTGGTTTTGCAAACACAGGTTTGCTGCATCTCTCTTCTCCTTCCCTGGCAGTGGAGGGAAAGAGCATTTAGTCAGAAGCTCATACGCACCTAGGAGCCTTAGTTACCTTCTCTATGAAACCATAGCCTTGCTGGTCCTCTAATGATGGCCCAGTCTACCATTCTACCTTGCAAACTCAGGGGCCTGGATTATAGGGCAAATAGTAAGCAGATCCTCTAGAAGCAAAGTTAGCCTGTTTTGAAGCATACTGTTTTGTGTGGAATCCTGCATTCTTGACCTCAAAATCATTAACCTTATCACTCTCCCAGCTGCTTCCCTCTCCCACCACCCACCCATTTCCCATGCATAAACTGTTTTAAAATCAGCTTGAGACAAGCCAACATTGAAGTATAACATATATTGTTAGAATAAATCTTGCATTTTAGGATTTTAGAGTTGGCTAGGCCCTCGGGAATTTTCTGGTCCAATTTTCTTTTTCTAGGAAAGAGCAGCAAAATGATTTCTACCCTAAGATCAGATATTGTCGGTGCCCCGCCATAACCCCCAGGCCCTACCATTTCAATGCAGTTGGTCTGACTGCCAACTGCTAGCATCTGCATCTCTGCCTGAGGGCTTTCCCTTGCCTTGGAAGGCTATTCTGTCCACACATATGGCAGGCCAGAAACGTCTGGGGAATTATGACCCTATCTTCCAGCAGCCCTTAGCCAATGATTGACACAAATTCATACTTAAGTACCCCATTTTCCTCACCATCAGCCCCCACCTTAACTGTTAAATAATTCTGAGGCATAAGTTCTACACTGGCTCCCAGAGTTATCCGCAAATTAAATTCCACTTGTGTGCTGGTGATAACTTGCTTAGCCCCCTCCTCTGGTGTCCTTCCCTTCCCTATCTCACTTCCCTGTTACTCTACCTAGGTTTCCTAGGTTGTGTCCTAAATATCCCGCACTTGTTCTTAAATCCTAATCTCAGGCTGTGCTTCTGGGAGAACCTAAAAATATCCTTGCGCTTTGCACAGAATGAGGGTAGATCTCTTCTCTAATGACTGTCTCACCTCTTAATTTCACCACCATGGGGATTAAGTTTCAACACGTTATTTTGGGGAACACATTCAATCCACAGACAGCATTGTTTTAGTTCTGGCAAGTAGCTGTGCCTAAGGATCTTGAATGTTCCAACTATGTGAGCCAAAATGTTAACCATTTTTGCTTAAGTCAGTTGAGCTGTGCTTCTGAGAGTTAGAGTGCAACTTTAGTTAAATTACCCACTTTGTTGAAGTGCTGCTAATTCGGGGATACACATCATACTGCCACCATCCACAGAGAATTTGCTTATTAATGGGTGATTTGAGGAACCATACTATAATATTGTGCTTTAATCTTCCTGACCTCCTGTTCTGAAGCTCTCATGTCTCTCCTTTTCTTGGCTTTCAGAAGAGACAAAGAAGCTGGGCTATTTTCCTTTCCATTCCTTCAGTCACAGAAAACTCCTTTCAGTACTTTTTAAAGAGGCCAACATATCCTGGTTGTTTGTCCCATATGACGAATGTCCCTGTTGCTTATTAACCTCCAAAATAGGCAGCCCCCACCATTAGGGCTTATGGTCTGTATGAGACAACATAAAAACAAGACACATTCTCCCCCATGCACATTTCAAATGAAATGTAACAGTGGAGAAATAAATAAAAATGGGAAAAAATGCCTTAAATGGTTTATGTTGGAAAATGTTATATGGGCCATAATGGTGCTTATATGGGCTTTGGGCAGAGACTTTGATAATGAAGGTTAAATGAGGGAATGTTACAAAAAATGTTCACTGTTCATAAAAATAAATCACTGTTATGAACCAGAATGAAATAAACAGAGTTGAAGGCGCTGGGAGCAGCTGGAGTGACCTCAGCCTCAGGTTGGTAATAGCCAGCCTTACTGGCACCATACCCTGTCACCTCTGCAGAAGCCACTTAGCTCTCCATCACAGGGATATTGAGTTCACTGAGCCTCGGGGTGGCTCTTCAGCTTTCTCACTGAAAAGCAAAGGCTTGTTGTTTCTTGGTGATTTCTCTCCCCAAGTCCAGGCCAAATTGCCAAGGAACTCATCTTTCTAGGTTCAGTATCAGTCCAAGAATTTCAAATGCAAATGTCCAAGGGGCAGGCAGGTTGTGAATGAGTGAAATGAACTTGGAAGGGAGAATAGCAAGTTGGAGAAGATGTGCCCCATCTGGAAGGGTCGCCACTCCTCAACTCCAGTTGTAGTGAGAAGACCCACCTAGTGGGGACAGAGTAACTGGAAATCTGGACTTTATATGACATTTTCTAAATTACAGATGCTGGCAACAAATTCCTATTTCTATATTATACATATAGGTTGGGTATCCCTTTCCTGAAATGCTTGGGACAAGAGATATTTCAAATCTCAGAGTTTTTTGGACTTTGAAATATGTGCATAGATTTGATTGATTGAACATTTCTAATCTAAAATCTAAAATCTGAAATGCTCCAAAATCCAAAACTTTTTGAACCTTACTTAAAATCCTTCAGATTTGGGAGCATTTGGATTTCAGATTTTTGGATTAGGGATGTTCCTCTTGCATATGAGAATGCATATACAGTGTGAGATCAAAAGACCATAACTGAGGAACAGAACCCACTCAGTAGCTGCAGTTGATTTGCCATCTCTTGCAAAGGCTGAGGTTGTAATTACCATTGTTTGGTGTCATTGATTATTGTCATAGAGCTCTCAGATAATGGTTTCCTAAGGTGAACAATCCCAGATTTAAAAGCTAATTTGAGAAACTGCCATTCATTAGTCTGTAATGTGTAGTGGACACTTCCCATGAGCTTTCAATAGATTATTTCAATAGATTACATTTTCCATTCATTCTTAAGAGGGAAGCATGAGTGTCATCCCATATTACAGACAGGGAGACCACGGCTTCAAGGAAATGATTTGACCATGGTATTTGAACAGGAAGGACATCATTGGTACACCTTCTCACATCTTCTTGGCCTTGTTACTGATGCCAGCTAAGCCATGTCACCTCCAGTGCGTCCCTCAGGCTTCCTTTGGTTGTATTTGGATATCAACACACCATGGGGCAATACTCTGCCAATGGAGGCAAGAGCTGATGGATACAGGTTTTTGTTCCTTGCTACCAGGTCTGACTCACACCCTAAGTCTCCTCAGAAGGTTGGACATGAAGTAACCACGTGACTCCAGCAGCGAATGCTTCCTTGTATTGATTTTCCTCCTTCCCTCTTCATATTTTTGTCCCTTATTGGGGTGATCACATTTCCCAGTAAACTTCCTCACATGCATCTTTATCTCTGACTCTCTGCTGGGAAATCAAGGTTAACATAGGGGCTTTAGACCAGGCTGTTCCTCTCAGATGCTCCTCACGGCCAGGAGAGAATCTTAAATTAAACCAGACTAGTTTTGTTCTCACATGGAGCACAGATTCATTGTTTTAATTCTCACTCAGAATTAGGCTTAAGGTTTTCCCCCATTCTTCTTTGAATACATGGTTCACCTGGTCTGCCATTCATTTTCCTACTTTAGATAGAAACATGAGTCTGAAAACTATCTCACTTCCCTTTCAACTCAAAGGAAAGCAGCCATAAAACAGCAATGATAATGGCGATGGATCCTGTCTTTCCGTCAGGGAAACACTATGGGGCCACAGGGGCCTCCCTCCTCCACCAGCCACCATTCAGCAACTGTGGGCTGTGGCTAGGCAGGTCTGCAGGTCCCCTCAGGCCCCATCTCCTCATTGTTGGAGAGATGTCAGAAACCAGAAAAGTTGGTAGTTTCACCATATTTTCCAATATGAACAATGAATTCAATTAAAAACAAAACAAAACAAAAAAACAGTAGGCTTACCAGGACTGGCACATCAAACAGAACACAATCTCCAGGGGATTTATACCCAGGCTACAAGTTTTCTTTCTGTGCTGGAGGCTCAGCCCTCTTTCTCATCCAAAGTCCTCCAGCCACACCACATGCTCCTGGCGGTGAGGTGTTTCAGTCAGCTTTTTCATTGCTGTGCCCAACAGACCCGATGAACAATTAGGGGAAGAAAAGTTTATTTATATGGTTTTAGAGGTCTCAGTCCAAAGAGAGCTGACTCCATTGCTCTGGGCCCAGGTGAGATAGAACATCAGGGCCGAAGGGCGTGGCAAAGGAGAGCAGCTCAGTTCGGGATAAGGACCAGGAAGCAGAGAGAGAGAGAGCTCTTGCTCATCAGGGACAAAACATATACTCTAAAGACACACCCACAGTGACCCACCTGCTCCAGCTCCAGCCTACTCACCTATGTTACCACCCTCTTAATCCAATCAGGGGATCAATGCTCTGATTAGGTGAAGGCTCTCACAACCCAATCACTTCACCTCTGAACTATCTTGCATTATGAGATGCAAGGAGGACATGAGCTTTTGGAGGACACCTAACATCTGAATCACAACAAGGGGCAAGACTTGGAGAGGAGGAGCAGTACCTGGAATGCCGCTGAACTTGTCCTTTGGATCCTCTCCTCATTCCCACTTTTTATTTCTAGGGGAAGTAAGTCCAGATATGTGGGTTTGAGCATAGGATAGAACCTGATGTAAGAAAAATAAGCGCAAGGATAGAACCTGATGTAAGAAAAATAAGCAAACACATGCATACATTGACTTTTTCCAGAAGTCATGAAGGGGTCAAGGAAAACCAAATTAATTATTCAAACAGGTACCTTTTGCTGATGTCCAGCAATATTTGAACATGGTATAGAAAGCTTAAAAAAAATGTAACCCAGCAAGAAGGGAGTATGTGGTTTTTATTTCTTTTCTTTGGGTAAAACTATTGTGTCCCCTGACCAGATTGCTATTGGCCTTGATGATTAGTTGGCTATTTTAGTAGTTTATTGTCTCAGCCTTTAGGAAGAGCCCCTCCTAAATGGGACTCACTATGTCATAACTGCATAAAATATTCATTAAGATGGTGGTGCTTTTAATGGATTTCTTTGGAAGGAGCTCAAGCAGAGGGAGCCACACACTGATTTGTGGAGCATTCAGCTGTTTCAAGGCTGTGTCTGTCCCAGCCCTGCCTCCTCCAGGCATCCACAGCTGAGCTCTTTGCCTGTAGGCTCTCATTGGAGAAAGCCAGTGAAATGCTTTACTGATGGGAATAAAAAGGTGTGTTTAGGGCCAGAAAGGCTTTTCCTTTTGCAGGCATGTGTTGTAACTTGGTGTGTTTCCTATCATGTTCATCGGAGCTGTGCTAGAGCTGGTCTGAATCACCCAGGAGTGCATCTGCCATGTGGTATTGCCCATGGTGTGAGTGCCGGGGCTCAGGAATCAGACACAGTTTACTTTGAACCTTGGCTCTGTTCCCTATAAGTTGTGTCACACTCGGGCCAGTATCCTAACATCTTTGAGCCTCAGTGATCTTGCCTTTTAAAGTGGGGTGATGCCAGCACTTCACAGGATATTTGTGAAGATTGAATGGGGATGGTTTGCAAAGTCCACAATCTGATGTCTGAGACATACTAAAACCCTATTCACCTTAGGTGCCTAAGTAGCCACCCAACTCCTACCCCATCTCTGGATCCATTTGAAAGTTATAGGGAGCATTTTTTTCTACCAATGTCATTTGGTTCTTATCCCATGCTGGTCCTGAGCACAGAACAGGTTTAACTAAGTCCTTTAAATGAAAAACTGTAGACCAGAGCTGTTCAGTGAGATCATCAATGTTGTCCCAACTTGGTGGTGGGACTTGGGAATAGAATTTAATATTTTGATTTCTTTTTCAGCATTAGTCTCAATCCTTGATATCAAATTGGGACCTTTTCTGCTGTGCTCATATCTCTCTCTCTCTCTCTCTCTCTCTCTCTCTCTCTCTCTCTCTCTAATGACTAAAGCATTTCTGAATCTGGAATCCTGCCATCCTGAGCTCCACCATTTAATTTCCATCTGTGCAGCTCTGTTCTTTTCAGTCTTCAGGAGTCACCTTCTTTCCAGCTTCTTGGAACCTGGTGATGGAAATAAGAAGTAATGGAGAATACTCCCTCTCTTACCCTGCGACATCAACATGTGGTGCTTGCAGGCCCAGCCCAAGCACCGGCAGGCATGTTCTCATTTCAACCCACCTCATTCCCTTGCTCCCTTGTTCTGAACACTGTGTATCTCTTGGGGACCTGTAACCCATTTGGGGAGTCACCTTGGGCAAATCCCTTCCATGTTTGGGTCTTTGTTTTTCCATCCTTAATGCAGAAAAGATTATTAACTTATTAATGAAGAAATACTTCCTCACAAAGGTATGGAAGAAATTTAACAATTATCAACTTTGCCTATTACCCTGGGACTGGGTGGGGCTAGAGTTTTATTTTCATAAGCTTCAAACTGAAGTTATAAATAATTATCATAAAATTGGTGGGATAATGAAACAGCTGTTTCCAAGGGCAGGGCTTCATGAAGTGACAGGGATCAAGCAACCATGGGGAACTGGCCAGAGGCGACCTCAAATAGACTCTTCCTTGGTGTCTTAGTCCTTGAGGGAAAATATGCTCATCAAGATCCTGATTAGACAGGGACTGCCAACGGTGCTCTTTGTAACCAGGCAAACAAGACCCCCCCACACTTTATTTCATTCTTAAAACAAAAATTCATCAAAATTTAATCACATTGCTTCATCTGCATGACCTAACCTCCAAGTGTTCATGAGAACATTTTACTTTGTCTCCAGGCCCTACAGCATGTGCCTCCTTGGGAGCTGTGGTCCCTTTAGAGTTTGCACTTGAGTAGAAGAAGCAGAGATTGCTTTTGGCTCCCCTTTGACTCTCTTCTGAATTAATATGAAATTGAAGATGACTGTAACTCAGAGAAAAAGAACGGATGGGAGGGGAGGCGGTGTGCAGAGAGTGTCTCAGGACCTGAGGGAAGCTCTGCTTCATCAGTCTATGGTTTCCTTCGAGGCCATCAGCAAAATGAAAATGGTGCACCCTACCAAATTTAAATCCTTTCATCTAGGTCCCTAGAATACCTCTCCAGGGACTGGGCTTTGGAGTTTAAATTCCTCCAAGCTGATTATCTTAGTGTTAAGTGCAGACGCCACCTCTTCCTCTTATCCGCCTTGGTCCTCCTTCCATATTAATGGTTCTTACTGGGCTCCACCGCCAAATCAATGGCAGCATGTGGCTCTGCCTCTGAATGTGTAATTGAGGAACAACATGGACACTGATGTCTCAGTATTAATTAATGAAATTTGATGTTTATTGCTGTCATGTTAACCAATCATATTTTACAGAAAATTAATTACACCTTGGGTAGGGAATTGGAAGCTCCCTACACAGGGCCTACAGCTGATTGGGAGCTCTGGGACTGGAGAAGGGAGCTATGTCTATGGTTTAAGTTGTGTATGAGCTTTGCCTAAAACCACAGGCCTGGATTTCTAGATCGAATGGGGAGAGATGTGGAGAAGGGTCTTTGCTGGCTTTTCACTCTTTTTTTTTTTTTTGTACTGGGGATTGAACCCAGGGCACTTCACCACTGAGCCACATCCCCAGCCCTATTTTGTATTTTTTTTAGAGACAGGGTCTCACTGAGTTGCTTAGGGACTCGCTAAGTTGCTGAGGCTGGCTTTGAACTCGCGATCCTCCTGCCTCAGCCTCCCAAGTGCTGGGATTACAAGCGTGCCCGACCGCGCCCAGCTGACTTTTCACTCTTAATCACTCCTCACTTTTGTCATTGGATTATTATTCTCACTTCCTTCTGCTGTTTTTGCAATGCACAGGGTCCACCCACCCATTTTCCTGCAAAGATGAAGTGCAGCTTGAATAGAGATACAGTAACTCCATGAGAAAAATCTTGGTGGAACTCAGTCATCTGCATTCACCAGATGGCTTGTATTAGACAGAAAGGCCTGAATTTCAGCATCCTGTCCTAACATACCCATCTTTAGCATTTTTAGATTTTTTCCTTCTTTTTCTCTTTCCTTTGTCTATCTCTTTGCTTTTCTCTTTCCTGGTTGAACTGAAATCAGTTATTTCAATATTTTGAGTAACACTGCTTTCTGACTGCACTGAAGTAATATTTAATTCTTGTAAAAATCAATTTAAAACCACAGAACAATATGAGGAGATGGCCAATAGAGGAATAATAGCTAATGTCAGAATCTTTGTCATGTGACAGACTCTGCTGTTTTGTATATGATCTCATTTAATACTTTCAACAACCACATGAGGTAGGTACTATTACTCTGTGCTTTGTAGATGAGAAAACTGAGACTGAGAGAGGGTGAGTAACGTGCCCAAAGTTACCTAGCTAGTGAGCAGCAGAAGAGATTTTTGAATCCAGGTGTCTGATCCAGGCTCTACCTCCATACCCAGTAGGCTTTATTGTCTTGCAACAGGTTGTGCTAACTAATCTTGGGACACAGATGAAGAAAGAAGGTACCAGCTGAGAAGAGCCCCAATTTTCAGACCAATCTTTGGGGAGATGTCTAGTCTAGTCTGGTTTTCTGCCCCATAGGCTTGGAAGCCTGGCTTTTATAGGTAGGGGTTATCATTAACATAGTTTCAGAACTGCTGAGGTACCCAGAATGTGAAGCTGTGGCTTAGAAAGATCAAGGCCACAGTCTAGAGGGACTTGTACTGGCCTGATGATGCGTTTTCACCTTGTAGCCAAGCTACGTGGGAAGCTGACCTATAGCTGCTCCCCTAGATGGAATGGGTATGTGGGGAGTCATTCAGCCAATTCTTCACCGAGTGATCTTTTTAGCACCTCTCCACCTTCCTCATTACAGGAGTAATGAAAACCCTAACGGTCCCATGGAAGTCAAGGCCATCTCCCCACTTTATCTCCAGGCTCACGACTGACCTTCCCATGTTCCAATGCCACATTCTTTGTGTAGATTTCTTACTACAGCCAGTCAGGCTACAGTCAAGTCACGTTCTGGGAGCCATTGAAAGTAGTATTAAAGTTTGCTTTATGTCCTAGTCCACATTTTGTTGCTTTATCAAAATACCTGAGGTTAAAGGCTGAGTGATTTTATATGAAAAGAGGTTTGTTTTGACTTGAAGTTCGGGAGACCCTAGGGCATAGCATTGGCCTCTGCTGGCTTCCGGTGCAGGCCACCTGCTGCTCCATAGGGAGCAGGAAAGCAGAATGCTAAGCGAGTACGTGCAGAAGGGAGGTCACAGCGCTGAGGAAGCCAAATTTGCTCTCTGATCTTGGGGGTCACTGATCTTGGGATCACCGATTCACTTTCAGGACCTACATTAGTTCCTTCATGAGGGCGGAACTTCCATGACCCCAACCTCTTCTTCAAGGTCCAATCACCTCTCAACACCATTATGTGGGGCCACGCCTCAACATGAGTTTGAGTGGGGATAAACCATATTCAAACCTTTTCCCTTTAAATATCAGAAGTCACCCATTTGAAGTGCACAATTCAGTGATTTTGGGACATTCACTGGGTTGTGCAACCATTATGGTGACACTTTGAACACTCCAGGAAGATCCATCATGCCCATTTATAGTTAATCTACGTTCCCAGCCCTACTTCACATACATAACATCCTATAATATGTAGTTTTTTATGTTTGACTTCCTTTGCTTAGCATAACATTTTGGAGATTCATCCAAGTTATTATGCATTCCTTTTATTGCTGACTGGTACTCCATTATATGAATATGCTATATTTTAGCTGTCATTTGTTGATATTTGGGTTGTTTCCACTCTTCAGTTTTTCTGACTAATGAACACTCATGTGCAAATCTTTGGGTGGTCGTACATTTTCACTTTTCTTGGGCAAATATTGGGTCATGTGGTAAATTGATGGCTCATGTTTTAAGAAGTGCCCAAAATGTTTTCCAAAGTGGCCACATCCAAGGGCAGATTTATTGCCCTGATTAAGAACTTGTCTGAGTTCTGAAACCAGAAAGCAGAAGTATTCCTCATATTCTCATTGCTTCTATTAACGTTTCATTAAAACACACAAAGTTATTTTATTTAAAATATTGTGAAAATACAAATTTGTAAACTTTTACATCAAATAGTGTACATTTGTATAGAATATATGTATATTATGTCAACAAAACTATACATTAGTAGATATGTATGACTGTTTGCAAGAACATGTATCTATAGATGTATATAGACATAGAATACTTGCATCTATCCTATATTAATGATTCAGCCTCGTTTTTAACGTCTAACTGAATCATGGTCAATATTTTATAACATTAAATATGAAAAATACTTTTTTAATCTTCATAATATTCTTCACATGGATAATTTCTTGAGCCAGTGCCCTGTATTTGAATTTTTGGATGATTTTGCATTTACTTGTTGGTCATAACATTGGATGTCTCATGTCTTCCATCTTCAGTGAAAGTTTTAGCTGGTCCTCTGCACGTGTTCTTCTTAAATAATTACTTCTTGGACTGCTCATCTATATATTCATACTTTACCAGGTTTGTCCTCTCTCGTCTCTTGGTTTTGCGAATACAGATAAGCTAGTGGAATTTGTTTACGCTACAGTGAAGTTTTACATAGACCTTGTCCAAGGAGGGCAAAAGTGAGGTCACTTGTTAAGTTTTCATAGAGAACGTGGACACAGTAAGAATGGTGCCTTCATTTAAAACACTAAACACAGGCTCTGCCTTCAGTGACCTTCGAGCACTTGCCACTGGTGAGCTCACCCTTCCGACCTAAAGAACAGATCCTACGTACAGGACTCTATGTGCTGCTCAAGTTCCTACAGAACCCATCATAGTTTGAACCTACTTCACACTTTGCCCAGAATGACAAATTGTTCCATGAGGGCAGAACCTCCCAATGTTTTCCTCTTTTTTAAAAAATAGCAAGTTTTTTGAGATAAAATTCATATACAAAGATACTTTGTTACTTCTGAGCACGTTTATAGAGGTATACGGGCATCATTACTGTCTAATTTTGGAACCTTTTCATCATCTCCAAAAGAATCCCAGTCACTTTCTTTCCTCCTGACTTCTGACCATACCAGTTGGCCTTTGTCTCTGTAGATTTTCCTCTTCTGGACACTTGCATCTTACTTATTTTTATAAGGCTGCTACGAACAGGTGTGTCCACATTTTTGGGTGGCATATATTTTCAATTATTTTGAGTATATACTTGGAGCTAGAATTGGTAGACCAGGTAGTAATTCTTATGTTTATCTTTTAGAGAATCTGTTAAATTGTTTTCCAGAGCAGCTCTCCCAATTTACAATCCTCCAACTCAGTGTTAGGATTCCAATTATTCTATAACCTTGCCAACACTTGTTATTGTCCATCTTAGTGGATTTAGCCCTCCCAGTGGGTGCAAAATGATAGCTCATTGTGGTTTTGACTCTCATTTCCCTAAAGGCTAATGATATTGAGCATCTTTTGTGTATTATTGGGCATTGCATGTCTTTTTTTTTTATTCAAAGCTTTTGACCATTTTAAAAATAAGGTTGTCTTTTTAGTGTAAGTTGTAAATTTTTTTATATATTCTGGATACAAGTCCTGGAGCAAATGTATGATTTGCAAAAATTCCCCTTCTCTGGGTTGTCTTATCATTTACTCAGTGGTGTAATTTAAAGTGCAAAATATTTGACAAAGTCTAATTCATCTGGGTATTTCCACCCATTTTTTGTTTATGATTTTGGTGTTGTATCTGAGAAAACAGTATCACATCAAAGGCATGAAGATTTACACCTGTGTTTTTCTCTAAAAGCTTTATAGTTTTATCTCTTTAGCTCTTATGAAACATTTTTAGTTAATTTTTGCATTTAGTATGAGATAGAAGTTAAACTTAGGTTTTTTTGTTTGTTTGTTTTTTTGCATATGAGCATCTTGAGGCATTAGCACCATTTATTGAAAATAATGTTCTTCTCTGACTTGTCTTGACAGTCTGTTCTATAATCAGTTAGTTGATCATCACTTGAAGGTGGATTTCTGGACTCTTAATTTTATTCCATTGATCTAGATGCTTACCCTTATGCCAGAACTACACTGTGTTTATTACCAGGGTTTTGAAGTTTATTTTCAAAGTGTGTGTCTTCTGACTTTGTTATTTTTTAAAGTTTTGGGGGCAATTTTGGGACCCTTCCATTTCCCTACGAAATTTCGGATAAGTTTTCCAATTTTTTCCAAAAAGTTAACTGGGATTTTGATAGAGCTTGCATTAGATCTATAGGTTAATTTGGGGACTTTCCATCTTAACAATGTTAAATGTTGCAATCCACAAACATGTATATCTTTCCATTTATTCAGGATTTTAAAAATTTCTTTCAATGGTAGTTTGTAGTTCACAGTGTACATTCTTATATCTCTTTGGTTAAATTTATTTATTCATGAGTATTTTTATTCTTTTTGATATAATGTAAGTGCCATATTTTATTCATTTCATTTTTGGAATGTTAATGGCTGGTATATAGAAATCCAACTGATTTTTATGTATTGATTTTCTATCATGTAACCTTGCACAGGTCATCAGTTTTAATAGCTTTTAGTGGACTTCTTCGGATTTTTCCATACTCCAAACCCTGTCATATGCAAATATGATGGATATCATTTTATGTCTTCCTTTCCGGTATGATACTTTTCTGTTTTCTTTTTCTTTTCTTTCTTCCTTCCTTTTTTTTTTTTGCCTAATTTCTGTGGTCCAAACATCTACTTTAATGTTGAATAAAAGTGGTGAGGCCAGCATCCTTGTCTTGATCTTGAGGGGAAAAGATTCTATCTTTCAACACCAAGTATGACTTTAGCTGTGGGTTTCATACCTTTTCTTAAGCTGTGTCTTTGCCTGAAACATTTTTTTTCACATCTTGGTATCTAAAAATATTTTTCATCAGTAAAGACCAAATACCCTTCCACCCTGGAATCTTCAGTAGTTTGTTTATATTGTCTTATGAAGCATTTATTTCAGCCCAACTTTAACTGCAGTCCTTTGTGTGACAAGCCACATTCTGTCTATCTCATCACGGTCCCCAGCAAAGTCTCTTTGGAAGGTATCAAAATTTGCTTATTTTTGTGTTCAGAATCCTTTGTACAGAGAACTGGAAACAGTAGGTCTTTTGAGTAACTGAATAAACATCAGTAGTCTATAGAAGCATTGATATGTTGCTTTCTGGGATCTTTATATTTTAAAAAAGGATCAACTTAAAATGGATTGATCTCTAAGTTACACAGATGTCATCAAAAAGCAGCCCAGTTTTTTAAAAGAGAAAATGATTTGAAAGATATTTCACCAGAGAAGACTCATGGATAAAAAACAAATAGATGAATAGACATTAAAAGATTTCATTAAAATTCTGATAAAATATCACTACATGCCTAGTAGCACAGCTAAAATAAAGCAAAACAAAAATTTTAAGAAACCAACAAACAGAAAGAAACCTGACAATACCAAGTGCTGAGAAAGATATGAAACAACTAGAACTGTCATGTATTGCTGATGGGAAAACAAAACATTACAGTCACTTTGGAAAATAGTTTGGTAGTTTCTCATAAAATTAAACATGAATTTACCATATGATCCATAAATTCACCATTTTCCTAGGTCTACATATAAGTGAAATAAAAGCCTATGTTCACAAAGCCCTGTGCATAAAGGTTTATGGTAGCTTGATTCATCATCACCCCAAACCAGAAACAACCCAAATGTCCTTCAAATGGTAAATGGATTAACAGTCTGTGAAACATCCATACAGTGGAATAAAAAGAAATGGACTACTGCTACACTAAAAAATATGGATGGATTTACAATGCATATGCCAAGTGAAAGAAACCAGACCCAAAGGGATGCACACCATGTGACTGCATTTGATGTGACATAATGGATTATGTGGCTATGTAGGGAACAGGGAATAATCAGAGCTTGACAGGAGCAAGGAGCTGGGGGCTGGTGGCAGGGAAGGGCAGCTTAGGGTAATGTTTTGGGCAGTGTTCTGTATCTTGACTTTGGCAGTGGTTTCGTAGCTAAATGCATTCATTAGAACTATGCACCACAAAAATGAGTTTTATTTGACACCATTAAAACAATCACATATTTTTAAAAATATGATATTACTTAAGACCATTTTGGACCAAGGTGGGACATGGAGTCTGAAGGGTCATGGATTATAGGGCAGCTGACCTGGGGAAGTGTGAATCTCCGACCTTGTTCCAAGGATCTGCAGTGATTGGTAGGCTGTCAGTGGCAAGAGCTGGTGAAGAGGGACTTAGATTTTCAGATTATTAAGGAGAGCTTAAAAAGTACCAGGAAGAGATGTAATCAATAAAGAAAAAAAAACCATTCAGAATAGAAATGAAGTTGTGGATGCTATTTTAATTGTGAGGTGTTTGAAAAGGGGACAAAAAAAAAAACTTCTTCTTAGGAAGAAGACATGGAAGGAGAGAAATGACATAAATAACAGAATCAAAAATTTTCTTGCTAAATGACTCATCAGTAGAATTATAGTGTTCAGAGAGAATATCATTGAAAACTTCTTGAGAGGATGCTCCTTCTATGAAAGTCTTTGCAGGGATTTATCTAAGGGTATAAGGAAGATAGAAAGAGGTAGATGAATCCCAGCTCTGCCTTTTATAATCATAGAGCCCTTGCAAAAGCACTGTGTTCTTCTGAACTCCAGTTTCCCTATAACTCAGAGCTAAAAAGCACCTATCTTTCAGTGTTGAGGAAGTTCAGTGAGATGATACATATAAGCACACAGCATGATACCTGGCTGATAAGAAATGCTTAATAACTTATAAATATAACATCTCTACCTATTTACAGGAGCATGAATGTGTTTATTTTTTCAAGATCCTCTTGTTAATATCTCACCAGCAGGAGATTATCATGCTTAAGAAGCATCATCCAGCAGGACATGTGGCCCACACCCGTAATCCCAGCAGCTCAGGAGGCTGAGGTCGGAGGATCATGAGTTCAATGTCAGCCTCAGCAACTTAGCGAGGCCCTAAGCAACTCAGTGAGACCCTGTCTCTAAATAAAATATAAAAAGGGCTGGAGAGTTGGCTCAGTGATTAAGCACCCCTGGGTTCAATCCCTGGGACCAAGAAAAAATTAAAAAAAAAATCATCATCGTTCTGCTATCATTCTGCTTCCTAGAATATGCAGAGAGAGGGGATTGGAAGAGAAACTTCATATTCCAAGAAACACAGAATTTTTTTATACTCAAGACAAAGAAACTTCAAAAGCAAGAGCTGTGACTTCCTCCCTCCAGAACTGGTTAACCTGTGGGATATTTGGTAGATGAATTCTGTGCCACGCTTGCTTCTTTTCTCTGCACCAGGCCAGGAGACAGCAGCTGTTCTCCAAGCTCCCTTCCAGCCCAGAAAACCAATCTCCCTGCACCAGGGGAGACCATAAAAAAGGGGGGAAATGCAAATGTCCAACATTGATTAGTTTTGCCAGCTGTTGTTCTTCCTCCAGAATCGATGGATTGGCCACTTGAGCTGCAGAGTCTGTTGCATAAACTCAGGCCTGTTTGTGTGTGTTTGTTTTGTTTTTGTGTGTGTGTGTTTTTTTAAAGAAAGAATGTTTAAAAACTAATGTTTTCCAGGTCAGACATCAAAAAGTTTGACAAATGGAAGGAACCTGTAAATAAAGAGAGGAGGGAGATAAAAGGCAGCTTTGGGACTTTCCCTGAAATTGTGTTTGATTTTGGTGTGTGTGTGTGTGTGGGGAGGGCTGGTTCTTTTAAGTATGTAATTGCAAATCCAATTGTTTTCAGAGGCCAGCCTCATCATTGTCCCCAGTGAAGAAGCAATAGGGACTGGTGGTGAGATGGGCATATTTCCCCCACTGTGAGGAGACATTTCAGCATAAAAATGCTTTATGTCTTTATTCTTTCTCAACTCTACCATGGAGGAGAAAATAGAAAGTGGGTAACGATAAATGTAAGCTGACACAACTTCAGAGACATGGAGTCCTCCTGGTCACCACCCTGGAAACGTGACAGACTGAAGGAGACGGTCCACATCTGACTTGAGTCACTCCTGGGCACCTCCAGCAGACTACAGCGGGGCAAAACTGTGGGACCAGAATTTCTAGGTAGTTATTCAAGACACACCCCCTCACACATTTTGATTTTGATATAATTTCTCTAAGTCACATCAAAATGCTGGAGATTTTCATGCTGGTAATTATTCCACTGTGAAAAAATAATGAAGCAAACCAAACACAATGCTAATATCAGTTAATGTACTAATATGGACCTCTTCTTTGAACCTTAGTTAGATACCTTCTTTAGAATGCAGTACTAGTTTTTGACAGAGATTCATGATAGAAACAATACAAATTATATTAGAAATAACCTCTTGTGATCTTCTAAAGTATTACAAATTAAAATGGTATTGTGAAACAGGAATTCATTTCTTAAAGAATTATTTTAAAAAATGTATTTTTGGTTCTGGAGATGGAACCCAAGGATACTTCACCACTGAATATATCCTCAGTCCTTTTTAAAATTTTTTTATTCTAAGATGAAGTATTGCTAAGTTGCTGAATCTGGCCTTGAACCTGTGATCCTCCTGCTTCAGCCTCCAGAGCCACCCAGATTATGGAGATGTGCTATTGCACCTGGCTTAAAAAATCATTTTAATAACAAAAGATGGAAAATAGACTAAATGTTCTTTAATAGGGGTTAGTCACATAAATTATATCTGAACAATATTATGCAACTCTTAACAATATGAGGCAGTTCTATAGTACCAATGCAGAACCTATGCTAAGCTCTAGAGTCAAGCGAAAAAAGCAAAGTACAGAAAGTTGTGCATTGTTGCTGTCATTGTATTTTAAACATCTCTGTATATGCATTTTAATAAAAATCAACTTAAAATAAACACTGACACATAAGACAGAAACAGCCTTTTCCAGAAAAAAGTCATGGCGGGCAGGGAAGATGGACATTTGATCAGGGAATGTCATGGCTAGTATGCTCTCCTTTGTTCTTTCCATCATCTGCTTCTAAGAGACAACAAATTGGCTTCAGTGGATTGTCACAGACTCTAATATGCAGCATAAAGTAATGACATAAAGTATTAATTTTTCTTGTTAAACTCAGCAGGACCCTACTCACAAAAGCACAAGTGGATCCATGGTAGTTTGAGTGCATGGGACTCGTTGGTAGCCAACCCTCCATCCCTTCATATCAGAATCATCCTCTTGAGATGTGCTCATATCCCCAGAGGCATTCCTGGTCTACCTGTTGTAGGTTCACTTCCCTATCTTGGTCCTGAGTTTGACTCCTATGTGAGCATGTCTAGTATCAGCTCTTGACTAAGTTCCCTGAACCAGTGTTTCCTAACAGCTCCTTGGATGTGCCAGAGGCTGTGTGGGCTCTGCTGAGAATATGCACCTCTTTGAAGACAGAGATGATGAATGACTTTATTTTTACGTTTCGTCAGCTGGATACAAACATGGATACAAATGTGAACACACACATTCTTTCTCTCAAGAGAAACAAAATGGCGGCCAGTTCTGTGGAAATGTATTCTTCTTATGCCCAGTAAGCTGACTATGGGATTGACAAACTCCATTTCCAATATCACAGATATTACACATGAAAAGAGGGAAAAGAAAAAAATTACTTCCTTTGGTTATTTTATTCTCTATGTGAAGAAAACAGAAAAAAAAAAGTAGAATTTCTAATCAGTCTCTTAGAAGCAGATAATCTAATAAGTATTACTGAGACATTTGGTTCATCATCTGAAAGTCTCCTATCCCTACCTCACTCCTTTTACTAAAACATTTGTGGCTGATACACTATAAAGTGATCCCTATGACTCCTCCCTCCTGGTGGTCATATTGTATAATCCATTTCTCTCTGACAGGGTCAGAGGCCTGCTTCTGACCACTGAGATGTGGCAAAGGTGATGCTGTATACGTGATGATGTGTGTGATCATGTAAGCCTGTGAGACAGTCTTTCTAGAGCCAGCCTTCTTCCCTGTCTCCCACTTGCCTTTCCCTTGCTTTTACTGACTTTGGTGAAATAAAATGCCATGGATCTCAGAGTACCCACCTGAGGGAGCCGGGAAGCATGTCCTTCCCCAGCTGAGCTTCAGTTCTGGCAACAGCTTGATGGAACCTGTAGAACCCCAAGCAGAGGACCCAGTTAAGCTAGGCCAGACTCCAGATCCACAGAAGCTGTGAGACAGCACTTGCATGCTGTTTTTGGGTGCTAAGTTTACAAACTTGTACCTTGTACCTTGTTGTGCAGCAATGGAAAAAATACACCAAGTTCCATCTGGAGTAATTAATTCGTTGGAAAACAACAAACAGCACAAATCACTGGAAGAAAATGGAATGACTACTTTTGTGATTGTGAAGTACAAAAACACTCTCGGAAGAAGAAACAAACTTCAAAAACCATTTAAAAGAGGTCTGACAGATTTAACTATACATCCATTAGAATATAAATTGGTACAGTCTTATTAGCAATAGAAACCAAAATTTCTAGCCAACTGTCTTAGTCACCTATTTTACTGCAGTGACTAAATGATCTGACCAGCACAATTATAGAGGAGGAAAAGTTTATTTGAGGGCTTACGGTTTCATAGATCTTAGTCCATAGAAAGCCAGCTCCATTCCTCTGGGCTCGAGGTGAAACTGAACATCATGGCAGAAGAATGTGGCAGAGGGAAGCAGCTCACATCTTCAGGAAGCAGAGAAAGTCTCCATTCTCCAAATACAAAAAATGTACCCCAAAGCCATGCCTCAAATCCAGTCTCCTCCAGCCATACCCTGCCACTTCAGTTACCACTCAGTCAATCCCTATCAGGGGACTAAATCACTGATTGGATCAAGGCTCTTACAACCCAATCATTCCTCCTCTGAACCTTCTTGCATTGTCTCACCTATAAGCTTTTGGGGGACACCTCACATTCAACCATAACACCTACCTACTCTTGTCCATCTTCATGACTGAAATCATCCCTCAGTTATGCCCACATATGTTCACAGACATTTTCAAACAACAAAATCTAAGAAATAACCAAAATTCTCATTGGCAGAAGGTTTGTTTAGTAAACTCAGGTATAGCTTATGTGACAGACCCGTCAGCAGCCATAAGAAGAAAGAATGCCTTCTGTCTATAAGTCATGGTAAGCCAATGGTTTACTAGCTCTGCTGTGTGAGGAAGCAGCAGTGTTCAAACTGTGTATACAGGTAATTCATTCCAATTTTTACAGAAGAATATGTTGTAATAAAAATGCATGTGTGTGTGTGTGTGTGTGTGTGTGTGTGTGTGTGGACACACTCATTGGAAGAGAAGAGTGTGCCTGATTTTGACCTGAACCTAAGACAGTGTCAGCACAGGGAGGGAGAACTACCTATGTGTGTCCCTGCAAGCACATATTCTAGAAAGTAGCAACTCAGGCGAAGGATTCAGTGACTTTCATACTCAGGAGCAGGAGGCTCGGGAACAGAAGGCCAGGGAAATGGCAGGGATTAATCAGATGTTGGAGGTCGGGCAGTCAGAGAATCAGTCTGTCTTGTTGATCCCTGACTTGAACAAAGCAAAGAATCCATATGTGTACCTGATTCTACAGCAAAAGCTGTTTTCAGTGAAAAACTAACAGTAGACCCTGGCTAGTCACTGGGCTAGGGAGATGGGGAAATGGGAAAAAAACTAAGTGTTGATCTCTCCAGCAGGCAAATCATAGATTAAATTTAAATATTGAACTCATGACCAGTGAAACTTCACATCATGTACAACCACAAGAATGGGATCCTAAATTAGAATAAGTTATACTCCATGTAAGTACAATATGTCATGCGCATCTAAAGAGAACAAATAAAAATATTAAATGCAAGAATAGACAATAATAGTATTTATGTGTCATTATTCCTACTATGGATGGGACTCAGTGAGGAGAAACACTTTTTGAAAGACCTTGGACAGTGCTCTCAGGATCTGGGTCTATGTGAGGGTAAAGCGCGGATGCAGAAGATTACAAAAAGTTGAAGCTGGCTATGGAGACTGATTTTTAGTTACCTCAATTATTCCAAAAGAGGGTTCATTGTCATCCTGATTCTTGTATTATTCATCTTAGTAAATATTTTTTAGCACTTCTCATAAGCCTAGGCCATGGTTCTAGAAGGTGGATGTGGTGAATGATTAATCTGTTTTCATTACTATAAGAAAATCCCTAAGACAGGCTAACATTATAAAGGAAAGAGGATTATTAAGTTCATAGTTTTGGAGGCTGAAAGTCTAAGATTAAGTGACTTTTCTGGTGGGAGCTAATGGTGTATGGTATCATGGAAGGAGTAGGAGAAGGAGAAGAGAGGGAAAGAGGGGAAAAAGAGAGAGGAAGAGGGAGAGAGAGAGAGAAAGAGAGATCATATTGCCAGACTTTGTCAGAGAGCAATTCAGGGGTGAGGTGAGGCTTGGTCTTTTATAATACCTTGGTTTCAAGAGACTAATCCCTTCTGGGAGCAGCACCCAGGACCCTGAGGACTTTCCACCAGCCTTGCTTCTTACAGGACTGCACCACCTTCCAATATTGCCACAGTAAGGACCAAACCTCCAACACAGGAACCCTTGGGGGACATACTCAAACCACATCCAAACCGTGGACAGTGATGAACTACACACACATTGGCCCTCACTCTCAGAGCATTCTAGAAGGAAAGGCAGAAAATCAGAATGTAACAGATATATGAGCAATACAATTTAAAGTCTACAGAAAAAAGTAAAGGCAGAGTGAGAGGACAGGAGTTGATGGTGGGGTGCCGTGGTGGAAGGTACTTTAGTACACTTGAGTCAAGTCTCTGAATGGAAGGTATTGAGCTAGGTTGAGCAGGCAGGGGGTCCGAGAGGTGGGCAGAGGCCCCATCTCAGAGGGCCTGTGGAGCATGATGAGAAGTTGCAATTCCATCCACCAGGAAGTCCCTGGAACATTTTCAGCAGACAAGAGGTGGGTTCTAATTTATGTTGAGAAAGATGGCTTGGACTGCTGTGGGGAGAACAGATGGTACCCCAGAGTGGCAGAAGCAAGCTGTTGGGAGACTGTCCCAGGTGAGAAGTGATGCAGACTTGAGGGGGTGGAGGCAGTAGAGGTGAAGACAGTGGCTATGGATTAGAGGAAGAAGTGATAGGATTTTCTAATGGACCAAATATTTGAGGGAAAGTGAGTGATGATAAGTTTAACTCATGAGTTTTGATTCTGAGCAACTGGGTGGTGTCAATTATGAAGGTGGAGAAGATTAAATCACGGTGTTTCTCTGCTTAAACCCTTGCTGATTTCACATCTGCAGCAGCCTCCTCTGCTTGGCCTGTGGCCCCTCCCTGATCTAACCCAACCCACTCTTCAGACTCTCCTGCTGACTCCTCACTGCTTCTTGCCTGTGTGCCTTGGCAGGCTTCTCGGTCTCCTCATTCATGCCTCAGCTCAGATGCTACTTTCCCCGGGAAGCAGTTTCTGATCTCAAATCAGATTAAGCCCCCCTCTCCAGTGATGCCTCCCTGATAGGCTGGGCTCTGGTCAGGGGCAGGTATCATATGTCATTTATCTTTGGGCCAAGTACAGTGCCTGGCATGTATGGAATTGACAGGTGCAAATGGCATCTGATCAAAAAATGATGCAGGCATACTGGTATATGCACAGTGCTGGGGAGATTCTGAGTTACACAGAACCCAGGTACCTGTTATGAAAGAGTTTAAATGTGTGAAAGAAGAAAGCAAGTTAACCAGAGGCTGTGTGATCTTCTGAATCCTGATCCTTTGCATCAGGCCCATGTCTGGAAGCTCCATTAACTGACAATCCAACCTCTGCTGGAGCTGGTTTGGGGGCTCCAGGGGGAGGAATTTAGTTATAAAAATGAGAGGAATAAGTGCAGATGAGGGATAACCAGTCCCCTTTTTGCACTTCCTTGATAATGTCCTGCCCCAAGACTGTTCCTCTGCCATCTTTCCTAGTCCCCCTGTCCCTTTAATTCTGCTTGTAGTCCGGACCACACGCCTGAGGTACATGATTAATGCCCCTCCCATCAGCCCTCCTTGCTGCCTTTAAGCATAGCCACACCACCACTCACCTAACCCCGACAGAAAAAAATACGGTCCTGTCACAATCTTGTGGCAAGCTAGATCTTCCAGCATTAAATCCCCATTAAGAGCCTCTATGCGCTTGATAGCAGCTTTAGCTGTTGGTTCCCCTACCATCCTATTTCGGACCCAGCTAAGGTTTTCCTGCTGTTGGCAGGGACAGTGCTGTAAATACAAACCATCCTCTGCCCTGTCCCTTCAGGAGCAGTCACATGGTGGACGAGGGGGATTGGAAAGTGCAAGGCCTTCCTAGCAAAGCCTCTTTCAGGGAGGGTGGCCTTGGGGGCTGGAGCAGCTGTCAGAGGTGCAGAGTCCCTGGTCCTTAACTACATTGGTGTCTACAGAGCCATTTATGGAATGCTTTCAAGTCAGGCAACTCCATTTGATCCTAACAGGGACTTGTTAAGAGGGGTATTTATTATACCCATTTTAAGGATAAGGAAATCAAGGTTTAAGGGCTCCATTAGTTAATTGAGAATTCAGGGTGGAACATAGTCTGTCTAGGAGTCTAGAGAGTCTGAGAACCTTCATTAATTACCAAGAAATTTTATCTTTCTCAGTTCTTCACCATGTATGGTAGGCTCTGAAGTTCAAATCTTGCTCTGAGGTTTCTTTCCTAGCTGGGTGACCTGGAGGAAATTAGTTATCCCTCTACCAGTTATTCAGTGCTTTAAAAAACTACACAACTCAAAGGCATGTAGCAATAAATATTAATTTTTTGGTCAAGAACCTATGGAGTGGCTGTTGGTTCTGCTGAGCAGGGTGGGCCCAACTGATCTGGGTTGGGCTCCCTTGTGATTCTGGGGTCAGTCAAGGGCATAAACTGGTGGAGAGGCATTTGGAGCTGATCTCAGTTCCTATGACTCCTCTCTGTACCACGTGCTTTCCATAATACAGCAGCCTAGCTAACCTCCTTTCACTTTTTCTTCCTCTGTAACATAGCACTACCTTCAGGGCAGCACTATGACCCACTAAAAGACTACATCACCCAGCATTCTTTGCAGTCAGCTACATTGGCCATGTAACCAAATTCTGGCCAATGAAATGTAACTGAAAACACTGTGTAATATTTTTAGGAAGTCTCCTTAAGAAAGAGGTTTGGTCCTTTTGTCCATTCCCATTTTTTCTTCTAGATGCCTGAGACATGAAGGTGATGGCTCAATTTTCAGCAGCCAGGGTGGACTAGGAAGTGACTTTGAGGACACCTACCTGCATTTCATCAGGATAGGCCAAGTTATGCTACAAAAACAAAACATTCCCCAATCAGTGCTTTCATAATTATTTCTTACTTAAGGATTCAGTAGAATTCATCAAAGGACCTGGACTAACTAGAATCACTCCATCGTCCGGCTAATGGTGGCTTCCTCTTAACACATGCTTTCAACTCACAGTAGCAGGTGGATGGACACATAATGAGTCATGCACTGACACTTAAGCTTCATTTAGAAGTGATGCACATCACTTCCTGTCATAGTTTATTTGTCAAAGCAAGTTCCATGCCATGCCAGAATTTAAAGGGGGAAGGAAATACAGTGCTATCATGCGCCTGAAATGAAAGAAGAAAAAGAGTATTAGGAAAGATAAATAATGACATCTCTGCTATTTGCTGGGATGAAGGGCAGAAAGAAGGCACCTAAATTCCTAGTGACTGTGAGTTTCCATACTTGTCCTGGGCAGCCCCCTCCAGACTTCTTCCATTTGAGAGAATAAACCTTCCTGTGTTTAAACTATTATAATTTGAGATTTTCTATCATTTGGACCCAAATCCAACCTAACAGGTTTCCCCCTCAATATTTGGGCATAAACACAAGTATGATTTTTTCCACAGCTGTCATTTTGATGGATGTAAAGGAGAGTGATGTGCATAAGTCTTTGACTGCCTGCCACCCTTTCAGCTACTTCTGTGGGGAGCAGCCATGGCAGTCCCTGGCCTATTCCTTTCCACGCATGTGTCCCGCTATCTTGCCACCCTGAACATCAGTGATTAGATCAAGGCCAAAGGCACCTGCCTATGAGCTGAGCAGACTACAGGCAGGAAGTGTCCTTTCCTGAGGGCTCTCTGCCCAGCGAAGGGCTGGCTGCATCTTGGGTGATGGCTAGGGAGCGAATCAGACCCTCCCCCTCAGGTTTTGAATCTGAGACACGCAGGGAAGGGGAAAGAGTCTGAGTGGGACTATATTATGTGAATGTCAATCATGGAGGATCTTACCATCTCCCCCAGATCAGTCTTAGAGTTTTGAACTCAGAGCAGGGTGTTCACTGCTCTGTGTTGGTTCTGAGGACTTTTCTGCTTTTCTTTACATCCTTGGCCTTACAACAAATTCCCTATATCATCATAAAAAATCAGAGCCTCACCAATAGTGTGTGTCCTTCTCTTGTCTGTGTTCCATTTGTATTTACAGGTGGTTTTTAGACATGGTTCTTACTTTCCTCTTCCACTTGACCATCTTTCCATGCCACCAAATATTCTTCTGCAACAATGTATGAACTGGTGGATGCTGTTCTAGTCTCAAACTGTGTTTGTTTAGACATTCCTCTAATGATAAGCCTTTAGGTCATGTCCCAGATTTATGTTGTTTTTGTATATTTGTTTTACCCATATTTATAGCATCAAGCTCAATGTCCTTGGAGCTAACTGTTTGCATATATTTATGATGTTTTTATATATGGGAGTCTAATAGAATATAAGGCATTTCACAGCAATGATAGGGTCTCAAAAAGCACAAAGCTGTGAAGTAGCAAAACACAAGGTGTGTCATCAAATAATCAAATTCAGCTTGTGTTGGGTAGAGACAGTGGCCAAATTATTTATAGGCTTGAATGTCAAAGTTATGGCCATTGATGGGGGCCCTTTCTTTGTTTCTGTGTGTAGATTTTGTGTTTGGATATGATACCTGGATTTTCATGGGTAAGTGACTCTCTTGCCTTCTCCAGGGCTGGTAGCAATATTAAAAAGAGGGTCAGCAGAAGTCATTTGGTCTGTTTCACACGATGTGATCACTAGGAAACAAACCATTCAAAAATCTTTATTGTCCTTTGTATTGTGCTTTCTAAAAAATATTATGTTTTCTAGGGGTCACTTGATCAGCATAGAAATAGACTTATGACAGGCAATATATTATCTAGAGAATATTCATTCATGGATTAATACTACCATTTCATATCTCTGTCTATCCTTCAAATTAATTTTTTATTTTTTTTTGCAAAACTTACATACATTGTTTCACTGGGTACCCCAAATAGCATAGGTAAACAGAACATAACATTCCTATTTTTTCAGATGAAGAAATTGAGGTTACATAATAGAAAGAAATAAGTTACCAGAGCAAGAACACTTTCCAAGGTCACCTGAGACCACTTCTGCGTTTATGTAGCTGCAAGAATGTGGCTGAGCTGAGCTACTAACCATCATCTCACAGTCCTATGTGAGGGAGGTGGGCCTGAGACCCCCTTCTTATTTCACAATCCCATTTTCTTTGCCCTCACTTCAAAGCCATCCAGCCAGTTAATAGCAGAGTAGTTATGAAAGGGCAGTGCAGTGTTTTCCTATATACCTGTGAAATCTCTTGCCCCACTTCCTTCTTCAGGAACTTCTTAGATTCTACCTTGTGTAAGAACCACCCCAGGGCTTATTAAAGATGGGGGTTCTGCAGTCCCATCTTCAGAGCCTCTAATCCAACTGATCCGGGTTAATTTTTAATGGATTCCATGAGTAATTATAATAAAGATGGTATACAGAACACACTTTAAGAAATGCTGTCTAAAACTGAGCTTGAGGTCTGCTTTGTCTCCTTTTCAAGTGTGCCCGCTTTTAGAAAAGCCACCCCGGCCCCTCCCTGTTGTAACCCCTTATCAGTCCTATGTGTTTTGCAAATTGCATTTGCTCTTCATTTATGGACAAACCAGGTCAGCATTGCCAGGCCAATAAGAGCTGGATTTTCCCTGGCCTCATGCATCAGTGACAGATTTGCCAGCCTCGGCCCAGTTCCGACATCCCTGCAGTCGGCAGTGGTTGATGAGGATGCAGGGTGTGCATGACTCGATTTGCAGGGAGCCGGCTAAGCTTTCAGGGAAGTCAATAAGAAAAATCTCATTTTGATCTGCAGATTGGGCTCATTTGATTTGGAAGACACTGGTGGCAAAAGAAATATGGGGCCTGGGGATGTCTCTTTCAGTCCCTCTCTGGCTATAATCACCCCTAAGAAGCCATTTTCTCCACCTATCTCTCACTCCCCCTCTCTCCATAGATTCAATGTGTCAGCTGATGGAAAGAGGAAAAAAACCACAATCACTCTCAGTTGCCTTCGAATGTTTCCTCCATTCCAATTTATAGAGAGGATAAAGTGTCAAAACAGCACCACTCACCACTTACCCAAACCATTTGTTGAGGGCTCCTAAGAAACTAATCTGGCCTTTGTGGCTTCTCTCACAGGATTGTGACTTTCAGCTTGTAGAGGTCAGAGGGGAAAATAAATGCATCATTATACTTTGTGAAGTAGCTCTTGGGTCTGAGAGGTCTATGGACACATGGGCATGTCAAGATAGTTAAGACTCCTCCTAAGTAGCTCTCAACTCTGATGAGATCCATTTCCTCTCCCTGCCGTTCCCCTCTCATCTCCCTATAGTGCTCTCCTTCCTGGTATCCCTCCTTCTCACCATTATGCACTCAGGAGCAGGCTGAATGATCATCATGCCCCACCACTCATTCCCTCCCTTTGGTGGCTTTGCATTATGTAAGGAAAAAGATTAAACCTGTGCCAACTGATGCAGTAGCTGCAAGCCACACAGACGTGTATCTGTGGAGTACTTGAGAAGTGCTCAGTCTAAGATGAGCTGTAAATGCAGAGATCAGATTTCAGAGATAAGTAGGGAAAAATGTGGTAGAAATATCTTACTGTATCGATAAAGTAATATTTTAAATATATTGGGTTAACTGAAATATATTCTTAAAAATAGCTGTTAAAATGTGACTATTGGAAGACTTTAAAGGACATAGGTGACCCACTTTGTATGCCTACTGGACTTTGCTGATCTGAGCTCTTGAACATGACTTGCCTCTTCTTCCTCTGCTCCTCTTGCAGCCTCGATTTTGGCCATATGATATTTTGGCCATAATTCTCTTAATCTGTGGGATTTATTGCTCCCCTTCCTGTGGTTGGGCCTTTGACAGGCAGTCATTTCCTTTTCCCATCCCTCTTTCATTAGCTCTTGCTCAGACAGGTTAAGCATCCCTCATTCAAAAATCTGAAATCCAAAATGTTCCAAAAATCAGAAACCTCTTGAGCATTACCATTATGGCATAAGTGGAAAATTCCACACCTGCTCTTACATAATGGGAGGCAAAGTGCCAGTGCACTGAAAGTATCCTATAAAATCATGTTCACTCTGTGTACAAGGTGTCTATGAAACGTAAGTGAACTTCACATTCCGATGTGGGTTCTCCTTCTCGAAATGTATCAAGTATATGCAAATATTCCAAGATCTGAACATATCCAAACCCGAAACCCTCTTGATCCCAAGTCTTTAGGATGGGGGATACTCAATCTGTGTAGGTTTCCAGGTCTAAGAACTCATCCTCAACTGCTTGAGTTTGCCTCAGTTGTCTCTTATTTAGTTCCAGTAGAATCTCTCTTCTTTCTCCGTTTTCTTTATCCTTTCTACTTCCACAATGCCTTGATTTTACTTAAAAAAACATTATTGTCCATTCCACTAAACTGTAAGCTCCTCTGAGACAAGGGTTATGTCTCTCTTGTGCACTTTTGTGAGAGCAGGAACCTGATGGACATTTATTATTTGAGACAAGACATTTCATTAAATAGGCTCAGGAGCAGAAGTCCAGAGCAGGGAGATTTTCTCTCTAAGGTCACGCAGAGAGTTCATAGCAGGCCAGTGCCATCCAGTCAGGACACCAATTTTCTTCTTTAAATAATGTATAATACTGGGAGAATTTTTAAGCATGCCGTTGATGCAGATCTATGCTGGCTGGTCTAATTCTGCCTAAGAAGGTGAAGACAGAGCTGATGTCTGATGCAGAAGCATGCCAAACCTGGACCTACCTGCATGGCTCTCCAAACTGAGGACATTGCTTCCCCAGCTACCCTGACTCAAATCCTTTTTACTTCTGGCCCTGTCAGGTAGGGGATGAGTAGGGATAGAGGAAGAAGTGACAAGACCTTGGAGATCTGAGCTATATATAGGTGGAGCAGCCATGTAGGACAAGCTGACTCAGGGCTTTGATGTGCTGTAGCCAATTGTCCACCCGAATTACAGAGCCGAGGTCATTTTCTGTGATGCTGGCACTACTCTTCCTCATGGGGGCCTGTTTCTGAACAGAACAGAAAAGAAAGTGTGATTTTTCATCATGAAGCCTCCAGGGTACCCGTATCTTCCTCTGCCATACTTGCACCTGGGAGAAAGTCCTTTCTGACACTAGCAGTACATGACTCAAAGTACTTGCAAAGTACACTGTGTGATAGGTCCCACTGGAGAAAGTAATCAAGGAGAAAACTCTCTATTTTCTGTATGATTTTCTATTGTCATTGAGTCCCAACTTTGTTTCTTATTAAATAGTCTAAGATCAATACAATGCAGGATAGTTAAACAAAAAAAGCATAAAGAAGGAATACTTTCCCCATGATCCCTCCACTTGAGTTAATCTCACTTTTTATACTGCCTTTAAGTCTTTTATATTCTTCCTGTTCATCCATTCACTTTCGTATTTGGGAGGGGGATGTGCAAGGGATCAAATGCAAGTACTCTACCACTGAGTTATTCCTAAATCCTTTGCTTACGTGGTTGTATAAAAGTGGGATACTGTGACTATCATTTAGTAGTATCTTTATACATGCATATGTAACAATTTTTATGTCAATATACACTCTTTAGTAATATGATTTTTAATGCCTGCTTACTATTCCAATATATTTAAAACCTCCCCATGGTCCTCTATTATTGAGTATTGAAATTGTTTTCAATTTTTCAGTATTATAAGTCACTCTACTGGGAATTCTCATATGCACATATCTCTGATGCCGTCCAAAGGATACATTTGTAAAAGTGGAATTGCTTACTAAAGATGATGTGTATTTTTAAGGATTTTGATACCTATTTTTAATTAGCCTGCTAAAAGTTTCAACACAGATTGATTTTCAAAGTCTCCAAGTATTCTCTACACAAAAGTCTTCTCCTGTTTGAAGTTCTACCATCTGTTGTGGTGTAACTTTTTTCTTATTAGATTGATGGACCACAAAAAGAAGAAATTGCAAAAAAAAAAAAAAGTCAAAATGAAATGAATTCTAGACCTCAAATCATATTGATGTCATGTCTGCTTTTCTCTGGATCCTTAAAATGGCCTTTTCCCAAAAAGATTCCATATGAAAAGAGTTCTGTGGTCAAATAGGTTTGGGTGAAGTTTCATGTTGAAAAGTTCTGTAGAAAATTCAAGCAAGTTCAACTCTTTTTAAATCAGTGTTTCTTTCTCAATGTCATTTGACCACTGAATTTAAAAAAAGAAAAGTAGAAATATACAAATATTCCATGGTGCTTACCTAGAGAAAGGCTGATCTGGGTGAACTGAAACTGGGACTTTGGAGGACTGTGTATGTCTCTGCTGACATTTTTCTTACAAATGTGTGCTTAAGCACAGGTAGTAGCACTAAGTCAGTTTGAGTTCTTGTGACAAAGCAGGAGTCTCTGAATCCTTCAGGTGTTGCAGGGCTTTCCCGTTAGCCAGGAACATTTCTGATGGGCAAAGACTGGAATGAACAAACTCTAAAAGCTCTTTCTGTTCCCCCTCCCCCACCAAAATGGGTTTACTTGTGACTGTCTGACTGCAAATAAGGTCTTCCTCTATGTCTCATCTTCAGTATAGGTGGAAAGCCACTATTGGATCCGTTTTATTTTTGCTCCAAACTCTTTGAAAACTCAGATGGGAAAAAGGTAAAGGTCTTAACTTCTCTTAGGGGACTGAAAAGGAGCAAATTGCATTCCATGCCTGTATTAGTCAGGGTTCTCTAGAGGAACAGAATCAACAGGAAGTATGATTATAAAATGGGGATTTATTAGATTGACTTACACAATCAGAAGCTGGAGGGTCCACAATGGCCGTCTGCAGGCTAGAGAGCTGGAAGAACCAGCAGCTGTGCAGTCCAAGAGGTGGAAGCCCCAGAACAAGAGGGATCAACAGTGCTACCCTAGTCTGAGACCAAGGCTTCTGGAAACTACCTGGAGAATCACTGCAGAGTCTGCTTTGGAAAAGTGAAGAAGGGAGAGTCGGATATCCTCAGATGATCACAGCAGCAATCAAGAGCCTGTTCAAGAAGAGCCAAGCTTGCATCTGCATCTGCTTCCTTGTTCTTCCAACTTTTATTCCATCCAAGCCACCATCCTATTGGGCAGGGTTGCCCACACTTAGGGAGGGTTTCCACTTCAGTTCACCATCCCTCATGCCAATCATTCCTAGACACGCCCTCATTGACACACCCAGAAGCCACGTAATCATCAGCATCTCTTAATCCAATCAAGTTGACTATTAACCATTACAATACCTATATGACTATGTAAAAACAAACCCTACTATTATGTATATAACTATAACATACTAATACAAAGATGTAAAACAATCTTCTTAGCCAGGGGCAGTGGTGCACACCTGTAATCCCAGCGGCTGAGGCAGGAGGATTGCGAGTTCAAAGCCACCCTCAGCAATTTAGTGAGGCTCTGAGCAACTCAGTGACACCCTGTCCCTAAATAAAATACAAAATAGGGCTGAGGATGTGGCTCAGTGGTGGAGTGCCCCTAGGTTCAATCCCCAGTACTGAAAAAAAAAAAAAATCTTCTTTTAGATGAAGTTTTCTTGGAAGCAGGGAGCTCAATTTAATGTGAAAATCAAACAAATTGGTCTATGCCCAAATTGTGAGTTTCTCAAATAATAGAGGTCTGCATACTACATGATGCTTTTGTGATATTATTTATTTAGCATTTTTCCTTAAATTGAAACAAGTTTTTCTTTACCTTATCTTCAACCACAACAAATATCCACAAAACTACAGATTAGCAGTTTTATCTTTCCTAATACAGATTAAAATGAGTGGATAACTATTAAAATATCACAATGTTTGTTCTGAACCTCCTAAAACTACCTCAAGTCTTGCGTTGGCAAACTTTTTCTGTAAAGAGTCAGATAATAAATATTTTAGGGTATGTGGGCCATGCAGACCCTGTTACAATGCCTCAACTTGTAGTGTTAAAGTAGTTGTAAGCAACTGTATACAAATGGGCTTGGTTTCTGTTCCAATAAAACTTTTATTTACAAAGACGAGAGGAGGGCTGGATTTAGCTTATGGGCTGTAGTTAGCCAACCCCAGCTTTAGATTAAACAAAGAACTGTTTGATTATTTTACTTTCTAAGAGATCATTTTGGTTCATTTTAGGTACAATCTAAATGCACTAACGTGGGCAGTAATTGAACTGCAAAGCCTCTTATTTACTTTTTACCTTTGTTTTCTGAGATAGTTCCAATTTTGAGCCAGGTGTCTCAGATTTCAAGATGAGATTCATCACCCTGAATCTCATAAGACTAGTATTAAAATAAAAATCCAGAGCCAAGCTTTTGCAACAAAAGAATAGATACCCTGAGACAGTCTCCTAATCTTCTCTCACCTTCTTAATGAACTTCACAGGGATGCTCTGCTCAGTGATTTTTATCCTTGCAATATTAGTCTTCATGGTGGGGAGGGGGGACCCACAACCCAAGCAAACTGGGATACTAAATTATTGACACATTAAAATTTAAAATGTTAATTAGCAGAGGCCCTTATCTGAGAGGAGCAAGTTTGCTATTAATTCCAACCTCGCTGAATCTAGACTTCGATGCATGTGTTGTTTGAGTTGCTCCAAGGTTTATCCAAGTTGCCTCAAGATTCATAAGGGCTCCTAAAGCTCAAAACATCTTAAGCATTACAGAGAGCAAGGATCACCTCTGCCAGCCTCTTGCTGAGGCCACATCATTGACTCATATGCTCACATAGGTATGATAAGCCCACTTCTACTCACTCAGTGTTTTCCATCCTGAAACCCACAAATAATGATACATCTGAGAAACATTTTTTTCCATGTTTGTGAAGCTTTTTCCAGTAGATAGTCCCAGTAAAGGCTTTCAGTAATTCAGGGAAATGAGAATTATTATATTCCTTTTATAGATGAGGTGAAACCTGGAGTCAAACTATTAGTCACTTTTTAAAGAAGTCCCTGAAATCATGCAAGCCAGCTCCCACCTGGTAGACTGGGATTGCCACACATTCCCAAGGTGACTCTTTTATCTGCTCTACTACTCTCAGCTTACCATTCCAGGTGATACCCCAACCCAGGTTTCCATCTACCAAAGTGGTTCTAATGAGCCCCTTTCAAGGGAGCCTTGCTGGTCATGATCAACTCATCTCTAATACTGAAGATGAATCACTCTCCAGGTTAATTTAGCAACTAGTAACATCAACTCCAATCTCCTAATTGAATGCACAACCCTTAATTCTCTAGCCACTGTTTTCTATACCTTATAGCTGTTTCTGATATATAGAGAAACTCATTCCAACAAGTATTGGCAGAATTGCTAAGACAACTTTCAGTTACAAAGGATAACTGGATTATTAGAAAGGAGGATCTGAAAGTAGCATCCACTGATGACTCCATTTTTTAATTTGTAAAACATCTGAAAAGTTTACTGAGTATCTAAGAATATTGTAACCAAAAGATACCTTAAATATCACCTAGGTCAACTCTCACTTTCAATGGATAGGAAACATGGGGGAAATGTGCTCAAGATAATGATGATCAATGATAAATAGAAAGATTAGTTGTTATTTCTTTAGTGCTTACTATGTACCAGGTACTATGTTAAATGCTATAAATGGGTATGGCAGATGGATTGCCATGCCAGCTTATAGATGGAGCAACTGAATCTTCGTGAGAAAAATGACCTTGCCTGAGATCACCTGTGAGCAGGTGGTGGAGAAGGGTGCCAGGCCAGGCCACCCCACTGCAGAGCTCCCATTACATCATTGCTCTTCTCAAAAGCGAAGTCCAAAGATGTGCTGAAGATGGCACTCTGGGGTTGAGAAGGGACTTCACCTCTGTGGTCTTCCTCCCATGATCCAGAACCCCAGTCTAGACACATGGAAAATGTCAGAGAAACCAAATTGAGGACGATTCTCCTAAGTGCCTGACAAGCATGTCTCAAAATGGTCAAGGTCATCAAATACAAGGCTCTGATGGTCTCAAAAGCCTTTGTAGACCAGAGGAGGCAGTGTGACCAGTCAACAAATTGTGACAAATGTTCCACAGTCATGCAAGTGTTAACCAGATGGGGATCTGGGAGAGGATCCTCCCAGAGGGGGACTTTTTTGTACTTTCTTCTCAACATTTCTGTAAATCTACAGTTGTTTAAAAATTGGAAAACGGATTTATAGAAACTAAATCAAAACCTGGACTAGGCTGCAGGTGTATGATTTCTGAGGGGTCTTTGCCAAGCGTTTGTGTAATGGAAGCTGTAGTTCAGGATGCAGTGAAGGAAACTGGATTGAGTTTGGTAAGATGTGTGTGAAGTGGCCTCATGAAGAGCATTTGGATCTGAGCCCCACAGGTGGAGAATAGGAGCATGTGGTCACAGCAGCAACTCTAAATGTTTCAGGGGAAAATTGCAGGTTCACTTCCATCAAGAGCCATTTACTGACCATCTACTTGGTACCAGACTCTATGCCAGATGCTGTGCAAAAAATGCAGAAATGAGCCATATGCCACGCTCTTTCAAAGAATTTATAGTGCAGCCAGGATGGAGAGATGGCTGGAGAAAGCAAACCTACCCTGTGAGACCTTACTGCATAGTCTTGTTTGGTTTTCTTTTGTTTTCACAATTAGTAAGATTCCTTGCTTTTTGCTTTTTGGAGCCACTTTCAGTTTGACTACTGATTGAATGTTTTTTCTTTAATTTTAATAATGTGTCTTGCTCTTGAAAATGAACGACAGGGAGATCAACAATCATTTCTCAAATTTTTCCTTCAGATCACTCAAGTCCAGAACTCTAACCCTCTAAAATGGTAAATCTGGGCCTGGTTGAACATCACAGTAGCTTGGAGACCTGGAAAAAAAAAAAAAAGTCAGGGTCCAGATCCCACCTCCATGGACATGAATTTAACTAGTCTTGAGTGAGACAAGGTACTGACATTTTTTAAAGCTTCCCAGGGGATTCCAGTGTGCAGCCGGGATTAAAACACCACCAAGCAGGCACTTTGCCCAGAAAGAGAGAGTTACTGAAGGCAGTAGGAGGGAGAAGGAGCAGCAGAGATGGAGCTGGGTGAAGAGTTTTCTGGAGGGGACTCCTTCAGCCCCAGGTGGGCAGATCCCTCTGAACCAGGATACAGCCAGGAAAGAAGGTGCACAGGGCTGGAGTGGGGAGGTTCAGAGACTGCAGTCTCACTTATCCTCAATAAAAGGCTTTCAGAGCAGCGTTTGGGGATCACTGGCTCTAATTATCAGCATATCCATTGCTCAGCAAATTCCACGCTTCCTCTGTGCTTTCTCCCTTGCACATTTCAGAGGACTTGTTTCGAGTCAGCCCCACGCCTAAGTGGACACTTGTCAGTTACGCACCCGAAAGGTGTGTGAACAAGCAGCTTTGTCAGCTAAAAAGGAGGCTGACTTCTTGCATTTAAAATGAATATTGACTAGCAAAGAAGGGGGCAGGAGGAGGAGGAAAAATCAAAAGTGAGAAAAATGGCTGACTCAGGTCCACCCTGATGCATATGGTGCGAAATAACATCATTAAGAGAGTTTGGCCAGGGGTCGGAATTATACAAGAGCCACTTTCAGCAAAACCTAAGATATTTGGGGAAATTGCTTTGGAAACATCAGTGTTATAAGGTTAAGAAGAACTGGAAGCTAACCTAAGGTAGTACACATAATACTTTAGAACCCTTTAAATAGAGACAGCTATTACTACAAAGAAATGAATGATCAATATAGTTTTTGAGACTTCCAAACTGATAACCCCCAGTCTTTTGAGCATGGAAAATCTGGGTGTAAACTCCACCTCCTCCACTGGGTTATTAGTGTCTCTGAGACTCAGTTGACTATATCTGCAGAATGGGCTTGTCTGCCTTGTGAAGTGATTACAAGGATTGAATGAGTAAATTTGTGTCCAGAAATCAGTGATTTGGCCCCAAATGTTGTAAAGTGGAAATGGCAAGGACAGGTTCCAAACTTGGGCTCCCAGCCTCAGGCCTTTCTGTTTATCTCCATCCCTCGTCTTGGCAGAAGTACAGAAGTGATGGGTAACCTGGTCTCTGTAATGTGCTATGCGGTGGCATGGATGCATGATTTTCAGGCTTCTCCCCTTCCTTGGCTCCATGAGAACGGTCTGGGGGTATCGAGATCTTTTTCTGTGAGAAAAAAGGATCTTGAACTTGCACACTTACTCCGCCTAAGAAAAGCAGGAATAAAAACCAAATCTCATGTCTGACTGGCACCTGGGAATTATCAACATGCTTTGCCCTACATTATAATGAAGATGTGAGAACCGTGTTCAAGACCTGCCTATCATCATCTCTTTGCACCCAGCCAGGCACCTACTCTTGCCAGTCCAGCCTCAGTGATGTCCCTTTCCTCATCCATCTTCCTCATGTGACTCTACTCGTGTGATTTGCTTCTGTTGGAGTGTTCCTAGGGACCATCTCTCCCTGTCAGGGACTTCTGCTGGTTGGTGATCTCATCCTTATTTCCTACCTTCCTCTTCCTCACCTACTCCTACAGCCAAGCAGGACTACCCCACACTCCTTGAACACACTGCAGTCTTCTCTTTGGTGTGTCTAAAACTGGTCCTGCTGCTTCTGCTATTGCCCCCTTCCCAGGTACCTAAAAACAGTGCATCCATAGTGATTAGAGGCCTCAGTCCTGGACCAACCTTATTAGACTGTGTTCTTGGCGAATTATCCAACTTAGGGATGATTGTAATACCTAACTCCTGGGGCACTGGGAAGATAAACCAAGGTAGCACAAGTCACCTGCCTGACAGAGAGTCTTGGATGTGGACGCGCTATTCAAGAGGTAGCCCCTGTTACTATTGATGATTTCTTTTTATTATTCTTTTTATTATTGCCTTTTTAAACAAAGGAGTCATTAAAATCACCTCCTTCAAGAAGACCTCCTTGTTAGTGTGTCCCTTCCCCAGAGAAATGGTCCCTCCTTCATGTATCGTCCCATGACACTTCATAGATCTCTCATGTATCGTCCCATGACACTTCATTGATACTGGAATGATGGGTCCTATGGGTCATGCATGGGAAGAAGAAGTGGTCAGTAGATGAAAGAAATTTTAAGCCTCAACTTGTGTCAAACTCAACTACTGTAAAAAATCAGTTAGATCTCATCAAAGTGCCAAAAATGGTTTAATTTTTTTGCAAACACACATAACTTCTTTTAATCTGCTTGACTGGTCAAGCCAGTAAAAACAGCCAAAGCAGTTTTCTCAACAAAACCACCCGCCCTCTCACTGTGGCTCTTGGGCCAAGTTGGCTGGCCAGGAAGGCGGTTAAAACAGTCAACCAGGTGTAGATGAAGTCTCTGAGGGGAACGCTGGAAGAAGTCATTAGTAAAGTGCTTTAACGTCTGTGGAGAACACTTGGAACCTGCCCTGAGTATCTGGCCAGAGAAACCAGGGCTAAGGAAGTGCAGAGGAGGGAGCAGGACATTTGTGTAGGAGCCTGGGACCAATCCAACAGAGGCAGGACTGTGCCCCAAACCTTCCAAACCTGTTGGAGTAGCCTGGGTGGCTTTGTCTCACTTGGTGAAGGGAAGGTTTTGAAACTTCTGCAAGTTATTTATGTCACTCTGAAAAATATACATGCAGGACATCAAAATCTTAGCATAATGGTAATGGAAATGATTTTTCTGGATCCAAGAGGCAGACAACTCTGGGCCATGATTTGATTCAGACTTTTGGGTCCAACATTGATCCTGGGAAGCAACTTTTTCAGGGAATGAAAACACATACACACACACACACACACACACACACACACCACAGACTTTAATTCAGCATTCAGGACAAACTAAATGTAGTATTAAAGACCTACTGAATCTTCAGCAGGAATTTGCATCAGCAAGGAACACAGCACCCTTGTGATTTAGTTCATTCTGGATCAATCAGTCTTCTGTAGAAGAGAAATCTAGTCTCAGAGAGGCACATCAGGGTTCTCCACTAGGCAAGAAAGACAAGATGAATTGATCTTAAAACCTGGACCAAGGAAAAGAGTTGGGAATGGAGAGGCTGGGTTCCTGCTAACTCAGCCATGGAGTCCCATAGATACTCTGCTTGGGTGGAGTAGGGTTGGTTGCTACCAGGGGGAGCAGAACTCATACCCAAGGGTATAAAGCTAGACATCCAGTTACCAGTGGCATTTCAAAATCCCATTAGACCCAAACACATGGATAGATGGATGGTTAGCTGGTCAGCTGGCTGTCTGGCTGGCTGGCTAGCTAGACAGATGTAAGCCGAGGGTAGAATAAAGGCCTGTTTTAAAATGAGGGCAAGAAGGAGGACAAAAGCCATTAGAAAAACCGTACAATTGAGGTTGCTTCTAGACCTGTCCTTAATGAGAGAAATGAAGAAAATAAATTTGGCCAATTAGAAAGTAATGAAGACCTTGCAAAAATAAGTATTGACAAAGGGCCAGCAAGGGAATTCTTGAGTAATTTGAGCATAACACAGGAATCAGCAGGTCAGGATGATATTCCTATGAGATTAAAGGGGCTGGAGTCAAATTTGCTAGAGTTTTAGCACTTAGTTCTTGATTTAGAAGGCAGACTCATTATCTGAGATGAATCTTGAAGCCAGGCAAATGGGTTTTCTGAACTTTAAAAGTAGGGAGGGTCCAAGTAATGGGGATTATTCAGTCCAGGGTGACTGGTCCCTATCAAAGGAACTGGGACTAAAGGAATGATGTTCCAAACCAAAACAAAGAGAGAATGAAGAGTAGGCCATAGTTACTAAGGTAAGACTGTGGTTTATAAACCGATTTCTATGACCAGAAAATAATTGGAAAGCAGTGTAAATCATTTCAGATAAATAGTTTTGTTTTGTTTTGTTGTTTGATCATCAGAGGGGAAGGTGGAACAAAGGGTAAGGACATCTTTCTTTTTCTTCATCAGGGGAAAAAAATGCAGAGATGAAATCTCAGAGGCCCAGATTCTATAAAAGTTCACTTCCAAAGCAAAGTGGGTGTGTGTGTTTATGTCTGTGTGCATTTGCATCCACATGAGCCTTTGGTGGGGAAGGGACTTTGAAAAAACCCACATAGTCACCTCCTGGTAGACATAATATGTTCATTTTAGAATTGAATGGAGGCTTGGCAAGAAATGACAGGTGTTGGTCTAGGACTTGATTTTGAGCCTATGAGAACTCAAAACAATGTTAACCAGACCTGAATAAATGATATTGAGGAATGATAGAGCTGAAGGAGTCTTCATCACCTTGCCCTACCATCTTCCTGAACACTTGCTTGGCCAGAAGACTTTAACCCCTTTCCTAAAGACACACAATGTCAGTTATCACAATCAGAACTAGCACTGCCTTGGGGGAGGCCTCCTCCTGCTGATGCCAGCTCACAGCACCTGCAGCTACCTACCAGGCTAAATAAACAGCTAGAAAATCAGAGAAGATTTCACTGGAAAGGAATGTGGAGGATTAGTTATTTGTGTAAAAGTAATCCAAAATAGTCAGTCTTGCTGGTGGGCAAATGCTCTCTTACAATCAAACATGCTAAATGAATCTAGAGGTAGTTTGGCTCTTTATTGAATCATCTGGTCAAGGTAAAGGACTCATTTGAGACTGTGTATAAAAGAATATCACAAAGAGGTAGGTTTGAGACACTTAATTTTGGAATCACTTCTGTGTTAAAAAAAAATAAAAAACCTAGACATTGGAGTTATTCCAGAGAAAAACAGCACATAATTAAGGGAATGGAATAGAGAAATTGATTTATAGAAGGAATTAAAGCAACACATTTTTTATGTCTCTGTCACAAATAAGGGCATGTCTTTGACATATATCAAGGACTTTAATTGGAATAATGAGTTGATCCAGGGAGAGATGATTTAGGCATGATATCAGAGGACAGGATAACATGATGGGATTGGGGAATTACCTGTTGAAATGATGAAATTGTCATCTTCCAAATGAAAGTGAGAAAAAAACAGAACAATTAGGAAGATGGGGCTTAATAGTAGTTTTATACAAAAAGATTTAATTTTTAACTTTTGACAAAACTAGGAGCCAGTAGAATCCTACTTCCCATGTTTGCTCAATTCTTACAGAAACTTGAATTTAAGATGCATCACCAATTTAATAGCAGCTATTATGTGGAGGGAGAAAAACACTGCATTAAATGTACAGGTTGATTGCAATCTACATCTCAATTGGAAAAATGTTAAAATGTGAATAATATATTCATTTTAGAATTGAAGAACTACAGCAATTATTTAAGTAATACATATATACAGCCCTGAGAGAGTATCTGTTTTGCAGGCTCAATTCCTGACTATCCTGGGGCTGATCGTACAGCTTGCATGATGGTGGATGTTCAAGTCAATTTTCTTGCTACATATGTCTTCATTTCTTTCCCAGAGAATCTGTTCCCACCCTAGTTCCAGGTGATTGGCAAGTCAACCCATTGTTTGTCTATTACTGACTTGATCAGAAATAAATTTGTGGCCCAAACTAGGCCAATACGTTACTTTTATTTAAGAAGAAGCAGAAAAAGGATAATTATTGGAGAAAGACAGTCACATGAGATAGGAAGTCACATGAAGTTGGGGACAGTGTTGGGCCATGGCAAGCCAAAGCCACAAACAACCTAAATCAGAAAGGAGTTACAAATCCATCAGTGAAACAAGCTGGCAGGATTTAAGAAAAGCAGAGCCCATGTCCACTGAGCACCACAGGGAACAGATGAGGAAGCAGAAATGTACTCTATTCACTTAGAGCCCTTTCTCTCAAAAGGCTTGCAGGTGACTCCATGTGGGGCAGAGAGAAAAGAGGGAAATTTCCTACCTCACTTTCCAATGGAGGTTCCTATATGATCTCACTACACTCAGTTTCTAGTCTTTGGATGAACTGGACTTTTCCTTCAGCACAGACATGCTGTTACCTAAGCTTGGACGAGCATTTCCCAGGTAACTGTGGGAAATGTGGCTGTCCTCTGTGCCACCTGGAGGTCTTTATTCTCTCTCTGCCTCTGTCCATCTCGTTACTGTTGCAGTTACAACACATCAGCAGCAAGTTCTTCACAGCAAGCCAACACAGACGGGGTGTGGCCCATGTGGTTGTCACCCTCCAGAGTGAACAGGCTGGTGGCACCGCCCATGCCTAAATCACTGGCTGGAAAAACATTCTGCTACTGCCATGAGTGTGGTGCCTACTGGGTTGACCCTTGTCCAGAAGCCAGGTCCTTCCTGCCCATGTGTTTCTGGACCTTCCTGCCTCTCCCTGAACCCATAGCAGCCCACCATTGTGACAGTTCAATATGGAGCTCTTTAGACCATGGCCACCTCCAAGCATCCTTTATTCCAGGACACTGGGACCAACATTTACACTTGCAGAATTTATGTCCTTTCTCCCCAGTGGCCATGTGGTAGTCATTTTGATAATAGACCATCTGATTTCAAGCAAACCTCATTTTCTGTTCTGAATTGCAGTACCTTCCTCTGCAGCAGTTCCCGGGGCAAACGTATGGCTGTTTGCTATGCTTTCAACCCTCATGCATTTTTAATGATTTACAAAGAAAAGATTTTTTCCTCCTCATTTTTTAAAAATAATAAATTTAACGACTTAATACACATCAAGTGAAATTGTTGGTTTGTGGTGACGGTTTTATAATTCCAAGTTCAAGGGTTTTTTTTTTTCTATTTAATTATGCACAATAATTCTCACGGAATATAATGCAATAACAAAAACGTGTACCAATGTTGGCATAAGAGCCTGTTGTTTATTAGTATTGGTTCTGTGCTTTATGTTTGAAATAAAATATTTGGAACTAATGTTGGCCATGTTTCCTCCAAACTAGATAAAAAAAAGAAAAAAATAAAATAAAAAACTTTCTCCCTGAAAATACCATGCTCCAATCTTTGGCGATAAAAGCCAGCAGCTCTTGAGATAGCAAATTAAATTTTATTTGTAGAAAGCACTGCACTGTGTTTTGCTGTTTGCTCAGAGTTATTTTTTAATACTAATAATTTAATAAAGTGGAAGACCGAAACATTGACCTGTGTTCTCCAAGGCACCAGTGTATTTCCCCGGGTTAAGACAGCCGACTGAAGGGTTGTTTGTTTTACATTCTAACCTATTACTTATTTTTCCTGCTTTCTTGCCAGTTCTAGCTCTAGCTTTTAGAATCATTTTTGATTTTGAGAAAACATAAAGTGGTTGAATTGTCCAAATCTGCAGGTCAGAGTTAAAATTCGGATAGATATGGACTGTTTTTTCCTAACATCTAATACCTTTGAATTATGTATTGATGGATAGTTAAATAATCTCCACCTTATGGTTTAAAAAGTAGTTTGAAACTTCTTGGTAGAAAAAAAGTAGATGTCCACTCTCATCAAATGAATTTAGCAAGGAGACTTGTTAAATGTTTTTACATGGGGGTGGGGGAGACCTTTCAGTTGCAAGAGGAGAGGAATTATCTAGAGTCCCTTCCTGGGAAAGCTGAGCCTAGGGTTCTAGACTTAGGTGAGTTTCTGGGAACTTGATAATTTTCAGTGGTGGAACAGGACACGCCTGAGGGTTTCAGAGTGTGCACCAAGTTGGAACTAAAAGAGAACCGCGAAACAGAAATCAATGGCACAAACCAGACACACCAAAGGAAACAGTCCGAAAGAGTTGGGAAGAAGGTGGGAACCAGGAAGAAGGTGACAAGATAGAATCTGGAGGCCCCCGGAGAAGTAAGCACAGGAAACGGTAGAGGGGTAGAGGTCGTGTGAGGTCCTGAGAGTCCCAGGGAGTCCTTAGAGTGCCTGTGGGCTCCCACCAAGAGGAGGGCTAGGCAGTGGTTAGAAGAGTCTAGTTCCAATTTCCCTGCTCAACATTGAGACTTGTCCTGCACAAGTCATGTTACTCCCTGGTATTCTGTTGCTACATGAGTGAAAAGGAGTGAGGTAAACAAGCCACAGCATAGAGGCTGTTATAAAACTAAAATAGGATGCTACTCTTAGTTATTATTCCTGCCGAGTCAGATGCTTTCAGTGTGAGAACACCACTTTTAAATTTGCACACACACACTTACTCACACACACATTTGTATCAATAGAAGTTTCCAGATTTGTGTTTTTTTATACTTAAGTGTAAAGTGTTATTTGGCATATTTTGGTTTTTATATATTTATTTTTAACCTTTTTTCTTTTCATACTGACATTTTTAATGACGTATAATAATCAATGACATGAACGGTACACCTAGGGAACCATACCCCTTTGAGATGCAGGTCACTTCCTTCCATCAGCCCAGAAAGTGCCTTGCACTATCTCCCAGTTAAATCCTGGCACCACCCACAAGCCCATGGGCACACACTCTTCCCAGCTATCACCTTGAATTTATTTTACCTGTTCTAGGATTTCACATAAATGGAGCTAAACAACATGCATTCTTCTGTGTCTGAATTTTTTGCTCATAAAAATGCTTTGGACATCTACCTGGGTCCCGATGTGCAACTGTGGTTCATTCCTTTAAATTTCTAAGTAGTATTCCACTTTATATCACATTTTTCCCCATTCTCCTGTCTGAAATTTTGTAAGCAAAGATGCTGTAAATATTCTTAAATATACTTTTGGAACCATATGCTTTTTCTTTTGCTTATATACTTATAAATAAATTGTGGGGTCATTAGTAGATACAAAATTATCAGAAAACACCCAGCTGATTTCCGAAGTGGTATTGTGGTTTCACCCTCCCATCACCAATGTAAGAGAATTCTAGTTGTTTTGCATCCTTAAAAATAGAATGTATTGTCAGTCTGTTAAATTTTAGCCATTTTAATAAGAACACAGGGGCTTTTTTTGTTTGTTTGCTTTTATGGGTGCATCTCAGTTGTACTTAATAGTTGGGTTCACTTTGACATAACAAACCCAAGGTTTTGCATCATGGTTATATATTATCTTCACAAGTTGATCTTTATATCATATTGTTATGAAATACCCCTCTTTTTCCTGGCATTGCTGTGGGTCCTGAAGTCTCCTTTATCTGGTATGAACATAATCACCCCAGTTTTCTTATGAATAGCATTTTGTAGCATATCTTTTATATTGTTTTTCTTTTAAACTGTCTTTATATTTGATTTTTTCCACATAGACAACATAAACGTGGGCTCAGCTATTTTCAATCAGTTTAGCAATCTCTGCCTTTTAATTAGAGTATTTGTTTTATTTTTCTTAACTTTTAGCTTCTCAGTCCTCATTTTATGTTCCCAGACAGCAGCTTTGATGTCATTTCTTAAGCGCTCTTCCTGGATAAGGCCTCTTCTTGATTCCCAGGACTGCTCACTTGCCTGGGGTTCTTCCTCTCTTTCTCATCACTCCTCTTTTGTTGATTCCTTCTGAGTCCCTGACCTCTGATCTCTAAATTTGGGGGCCACTGTAGGCTCAGTTCTTGAATCTCTCATTTTTCTAATAGTCACTCTTTCCCTACGTTACTTTAACCTCTCTCTGGGTTACTCCAAAATTTGTAACCCTGGTATGGTACTTCCCCCTTGAATTTCATATTTCTTTAATTGTATATTTAATATTTCTTTTTGGAATTCTAATGAGCATGAGAAACAATGTGTCAAATCTGAGTTCCCAGTATCCCCCATCCTTCCTTCAGTCTTCACCCACCCTGCCCCAAATGGGCTCTGGCCACTCTTCCTTAGTTCAATTAGTAGTTCTTCAGGTTGCTCAGAGCAGAAACTGAGACTGAGAATCTGGGATGTTTATGTCTGTTTTTTTTTGCACTGGGGAGCCACTAGTGTGTGAGGGGAAGGATGTTTACATTCATTCTGGGAGCTTAGACTATGTCCGTGCTAGAGGAAGGATATTCTCTTTCATATCCAGGAGATTAACAAGGGGAGCTATCCCCAAATTTTGCCTATCTATTATATATTATGTACCTAACCAGTGGCAGGAATTGCTCAAAGAAATAATGATCTTTGTTTCTGAGACTTGCAGAAATTGAAAACACCTCATAACTAAGTAATCAGGATAGGGTGTGTATCACTCAGCCCCGCTGCTGCAGAAGGTGCCTGCCAGGCTTGGACACCCGCAAATCATCTGTATAAGCCATGCTGGATAGCTTCCCAGCAAGAAGGGCCTGTGACAGTAGTCCCCTTTGCTTCTCCTTGAGCTGGCTTTTAAAATAACATCACCTGCCTTTCAACAACACCTTGTCTCTCTGTTGAATTGTCTGATCTATTTGATTGGGGGAAGCCAGCAGTAGAACCTTAATTCTAGTAACAAAACCTTGGTATTTTTTTTTATTTACTTCTCTTTCTCTTACTTCATGCTCGTGACCTATTGACAATTTCTGTCAATTCCACCTTTGAAACATATCTGTCACTCAGTCACTTCTTATCACCCCTGCTGCCAGCCCCAGCCAAGCCCTCACCAACTCCTGCTGGATTATTACATTAGCCCTCTAACTGGTCTCCGGCTTTAGCCCTTATAGTCTGTTCTCAACACAGGAGCTCAAGTGAGTCTGTTGAAATATTTGTTAGGCCATGCCAGTCTCCAGCTCCAACCCCTCCCAATATCCCCTCCATCTCTCCTTGAATACTAGAATGAAAGTCGAATCTGTCTCCACCATCCACTGGGTTCTGCGTAATCTGGATCCATGAATACTTCCTGGGCACCTTTTCACACCCGCTGATGGCATGAATCACCCTTCTAGAGAGGGTTCTCCTGACCGCACTCTACAGAAATGCACTTCTCTTATAGTACTACTCTTTGAACATTGCTCTCTTTGTTCTTTTTTATGGTTTTAGTTGCATTTATTTTATTTAAAAACACTGATAGAATACTTATTATATGTCAGGCACTATTCCAAGAATCTACAAATACAACTCAAATGGAAGTTATCACCTTCCAGTCTTTAAAAAATATTTAAGATTGAAACTTTTTCAAACTTTAAATATACTTAAAGAGGAGCCCACATTTTTGTTATCCTCTTTAATCTCTCTAGGTGATATCATCTAGGTCGTAATGGAACTTTCTACTACTTGCAATACTGTTTACTTGTGTACTATAGTCTGTCTTACTACAATAGTGTAGGTGCTCAGGCAACAGTACCTGATTAATTGATTGATAGAAGAAAAGGCAGTGTTTTTCCAACTGGTTATTTCTTTGTCTATGTATGTATGCATGTATGAACATGTGTATTTTAACTAACAAACATCACCTTGCATCTCTTAGCTTTTGGAGACAGCAACCTGATCGAAATGTCTTTTATTTTTGAGACATAGCTCAGACTTCGCCCAAGCTCTTTTGCATTTAAGATGTTTGAAAAATAGAGAAGACTCAAGCCTAATACTAAAAACTCCATAGTCATGTGAATGACAGATTTGGGGTATGACTGGAGACTGAAATGGACACAGGGCTCTTTCAATTCCACCAAACAAAGCCACAGATTAATGTTAAGGAATGTTTGTGTGATCTCTCCGGCATGGAATTAGTTACCCAAACACAGGAGTCTTTACAAAGATCCAAAATAATCATAAAACCATTATAACCACAAGACCTCTTCGGAGTCATCCTTTCAATAGTGAATGCTGCCTTTTCAAGTCAACTCATATTGAGAGAGGGATTGTAATATATCCGGCCTGGAAGAAATCCCTATCCCTGCGGCTCATTTACCTCATCTCTGTGGTTCTTGGAAGGAGGGATGGAGTGCAAGTCACCCCGGGCTGCTGATGGTGAATTCTAGTCTTAGGCAATGCACAGAGAGCTTCAGTCAACTTGGGCCCCTTGGACTTCATTCCTTGAGAAATACTGTTCAGTTATCCCCAAGCCCCAGTGAATTGTTCACTATGAGTAGCCCTCTGATTTATGGTCCTGGGCATTCTTAAAACTCCATTCAGGAGAGAAGAAGGTGTGACACCTTGTGGGAGCTGTGAAGGAAAAGCCTGACCTCGGAATAGCTGGTACACAAGCCAGGGCATCAGAGGCCAAGGCACGTATGGCCTCTGGCATTTCTTTTTAACACAGAACTGGGCACATGAGAGGCACTCTGAAAATAAACATGTGGAAAGGAGAACAAGCAAAACAGAGGGGTGGATAAAAACCCAGCAGCTCATCCTTATTGAATGTTGGCTTTTTAATGGGGAGGGAGGGACAAGAATTAAAGTGGTTTTAAGTTATAAGGCAGGATCAGAATTTCACTGTGAATACACACATCTGTACATTTTCACTTAACATTCACATTCTTTACTAGACTAGAAATTCTGTAAAGGTAGAAACTGAATTTCTCTCAAAATTATCAATAGTGTTGCTTTGAACAGCATCATGAGACTGATATCACAACCTATCCCAGGCAAGAGACAACTGGGACCCTATTCGAAGCCAGTCTAGGGCTATTACATGTTCGCATCCCCCACAGGGTCTAGATGTAAGCTTGGCGCATGCAAAGCATTTCCTGAATAAACACCTGCTTGAAAATAATTGAGAAGCCCTGACAGCAAAGGCATCTTTGTTATGTTCTTAGAATTCATTAGAAAAACAACTCTGCTGAGTCTGAAACAGAAACACTAAGTCTTTTCCCACATTCAGTTGACTTTCTCTCACCAGTACAATCAGTGAAGACAGAATAAAGTGTGTCAGAGGTGACAGTGGGATTTCAACCCTTTGCACAAAGAGAATTTTTCAGAGTTCTCAAACACCCTTGAAAACATTTCTACACAGGTCACATCGTGATTTATTTGCCATTTGCAAAGTAAAACACCATCATGAAAAAGAATATTTAATGCCATAAAGAAAAACCTTACCTTCACTATCTAATAAATGTCAGATTACCCATTCCAACTGCATGGGAGGAAAGGAATCATAAAGTAAGATCATAGCCTCCTGTGATTTTTGAATCAAAATGGAAATTAAGAAACGAAGCTTTAATAATCCTTAACGTCTGCTCTTTGGGAAGTCTGCTATTTGTTGAGAGTGGGATGACATACATTAGGGGGTGGACAGCTGAGCCTTTTCTTCACCCTGCCCTGGCAGTGTTCATTTTTGCAAACTTTCTTGCTCCAGGGCTGTGCAAATACAAAGGCTCCCTGATGGTCTCACAGTGTGAGACAAGGCAAAGCTTGGGAGATGCCGACCCCATTGTCCGCAGCCCTGTTTTAAGATGTAAGCAAGGGCACCAAGGATAACCCAGGGACTTGTATCGCTCAATTGCTTCCAGTTCCTTTGGCCCCGTGGCTTTTGATACCATCTTTAATTCACTACAGATAGAAAGAAATGCCTCTCCTTCAAATCTTCCAGAGAAAGAAAATTCAAAGTTCCTGTTGTTACTTATACCAGGGATAGTGTTCAACACTCAGACATTTTGAAAATAATTTTGTTGGGATCTGCAGTGTGGCCACCCTGTCTTTAAACTTTTGGTATATTTGATGTATTTTAGGTATTGATCAAGTATATTAATAATCACTAAATAGTGCATTGATATGACATTATTTATTTATTCAACCAGGTGTTCTGCAATCTTAATGTGCGTATTCTACAATCTGCACCTCCATTCTCATTATATACCTGTATATGTGGTCAAAGAGGCACAAATACAAATGCTCATTTCAGAAATGATCACACTGGCAAAAAAATTAATAAGTTTCTAAATGTTCATGAATATAGATCTTGTTAAGGAATTATTATACATAGAAGCTAGGAAGGACTCCTTCATACTTATGGACAAAACACAAAAACAAACACCTAAGGGCCCTGCAGAGTGAAAATAAATTTGGGAAATTAGTTAACATTTAAAAAAAGACCACCTGAATAAGTTTCCAGTCTCTGTGGCTTTGCCTTGCAGTAAGCTCATCATCTTTCTGGTCTAAGGAACCAAAAACAGCCTGGGGTACATAGTGTGTTAATCTACTTTTTTAACAGCAGGTCATCGGTTTCTGTCCTAGTTTAATAATGTGTTTAGAAATATAAATTATTGATTATTGATTTTTACTTTTGAAAATTTAACGAAGGGCCTTTTTTGTTAGGGGTAAGAAAATACTAGAAGCATGCAAAAATCTAGAGAAGATATGCAGATGCTTAAAAGCCATTCATTATCTCCAAATTAAAAAAAAAGGAAACATTGTCATATCATATACCCTTTATATAGACATCAACAAAATGTTGGGAGAGCAAGTATAATCATGAGCTAAGAAATGAAAAATAGAAAGTATCTTTAAGGATAAGTATGCCATGTTAACAATATGGAATTTGTATACAATCTTGAACTTAAGTGTAAATAAATTAATTGCAAATAGAATAACAAAGACAGAACACAATGGCCTTATTAACAGAAAAAAGTGATGATAAAAAGTTCCATTGCATACCAGAAATAATATTATATGTCTACCCCTGCAAAAATAAAAATCCACCAATGTGCTATTCAGTTGCTTCAATAGAAATACAACTGACCCTGGGTATCCACAAGTTCTACTTCTGTGGATTCAACCAACCACACATCAAAAATATTAGGAAAACTTTATGTCTGTATTGAACATGTAGGGACATTTTCTTGTCATTATTCCCTAAACAATAGAGTGTAATAACTATTGATTCAGCATTTATATTGCATTTGGTATTAAAAATAATCTAAAGATGATTTAAAGTATATAAGAGGATGTATATCAGTTATATGCAAAAAAATATGCCTCTTTATATAAGACACTTGAGCTTGTGCATCCTTTGTTGTCCATGGGGTCCTGAACCAATGCTCTATAGTAATAGGGATGGCGATGAGATTCTGGAAATGCCCTCCACAATATGGCAGCCCCTGGCCATTTGTCTGCTTCAATAATTTTCACTCTTAAATAATCGAAAAAGCTAGTACTTCAGTCACATTATCCATTCATAAGTGCTATTTACTATTCACAAGTGCTGAATAGTAGTCACATGTGGTTAGGTCATTGCTGTATTAAACAGCATAAACACAGAACATCATTACAACATGTTCTGTTGGGTAGCACTGCTTAGAACAAGGGAGGATTGGAGTTACTCTGGGCTCTTCATTGGACAAAATACACCTGCATAGTAGACACACGCTGCTGGCTCCTCAGAATTGATTCCTGTCTTTTCTTGAGTGTCCTGTGGGAAAACAGTGCCTCCCATTATCACCAGTGCAATTTGGGTGGGATTGACAGCTCTCCTAAGGATGAGGGGCTGTTAGCTTTGCTGGGGTGACCCTCATGGTTCTTCTGGACAGCATGATGTAAAGATGGGGAATACAGAATAATAGTTTTCAAATAACCTAAGGGGAAATTCAAGCCTCCTGAGGTTGGAGACAATGCTAAGAGCATGGAACAGAGACAGAGGGACACTGAACACTTGGTGACACTGAATCTCTGTGTCAAACATCTGAACTCACCCTACTTTTTTTGATTACATGAACTCATAACCTCCCTTCAATGTTTAAGTCACTTAAGAAAAGTTTCCTATCACTTAGGATGTGAGGAGTCCTACGTGATCCCCCTGATAAATTGAGTTCAGTTGTGCATGTTCCTGTTTGGACAATGATACATCACAATGGAATGTTTTCAGAGGAGAAAGACCAGGAGGGTGAAAGGACTTCAAGGAAACATCCCTCTTCTATTCCCATGACCAAATTAAGCATTCATTCCCAGGCGAGCCCAAGTGGCCGACGTGACCATTGTGACATTTCATGAATTCCCCTGGGAAGAAGGATTCTAAAAGTGTCCAGTTTTCATTTAAAGTAGTGTTGTAGGAGGACTAAGACCATTTGATGAAGTCACTGAACCCATGGATCTCCCATTATTACAAGGACAAAAAATAAGAGGGCAAATCATGTAAAATTACTTTCCTTTTAAATATAAGTGACACGCATACCAGTGCGAGGCTGCATTTAATAACTGCACCGCTCCAAAATGTGTCACTTAAGTTGCATGAGATTATAAAAGAAAACCAGTGGATATTATTTTTGTGTCAATTTCCAATCCAGTACATTTTTGTAAAATTCTACAGATTGAGTTAATATTTTAAAGCAGTGTATGTAATGAAATTTGGAATATCCTTTGAAGCTTAGCTGATCTCAAAGCCAGTTAAGGGCTGCAGAGAATTGTATTCAGAGGCTTGAGAGAGAGGGTGGCAAGGTTTTCTGGGTACTCACAAAACTCCTGGTTTGTGGCTGAATGAACTAAGGGTATCACTTGTCCCCTGTCCCCATTCCTCACCATGGATTCTTCACAGGTGAGAAGTTCTAACACAGACTTCCACAACCTCTTTGGCACAATGGAATCACCTGCAGGGCTTTCAAAAGACGAATGCTATTGAACCAAGAGTCACAGTATGGTGCAGCAATTCCACTTTAGGTATGGAGCCCAAAGAATTGAAAACCCAGACTACAACGGATACTTGTATAGCAACGCTCCTAGCAACTTCTGACTTACAGAAGCAACTGGAATGTCCATAGAAGGAGGAATGGATGAACTAAGTGTAGTGTACACCTACAATGAAAAATGCATGCATAGAATACAATGAAATGCCATTCAGCCTTAAAAAGGAAGGTGATTCTATGTATGGCAAACATGGATGAACATTAGCTAAGAGAAAGAGGCCAGACACTAAAGAACACATGTGTGATCTCACCTGTATGAGCTACCTAGAATAGGCAAATTCAGAACTGTGTTGACCAGAGCCTGGATGGGGGAAGAATGGGGGCTTATTATTCAATGGGAACAGAGTTCATGTTTGGAATCATGCAAAAGTTCTGGAAATGCATGGTTATGGCAGCTGGACAACAGTGTGAAAGGACCTAATCCACAGAATTGTGCAAATTAAAATGGTGACTTTTATATATATTTTGCTACATTAAAACTATGGATGTCAGGGCCCCATTCCCAGGACTCTTATGCAGTTGATTTGGGGTGCTACCTAAATACTAGGATGGCAAAGGCCACTCAAGCATTTATAGTGTGCAGCCTTGAGGTCAGGACAGGGAACATAAACGAGTGAGAAGGGCCTGGTGGGGCCATGAAGATGCAGATAAGCCCATGCACCATCTTAAGGGGGCAGCTGGCACCACTTGGCCCTGGTTAATTACTTCCCTGAGGGAAGGCATCCCAGCGTGGCCAGATCTTCTGAATTATTAAAAGAAGCATGTATATGGATGCTTTTAGGAAACGTAATTTTTAAAATGACCTTAACTTCCTCAAATTAAAAGAGAAAAGCACCAAATACCAAAATAAAATGTGTTTGAGAGCCATGTGCTGCCTGAAGGATGTGGCATACCGTCTTAGCACCCAAAGTCCTGCACCCTTGGAAATCACTCAGTCCTGGGCAAACCAGTCTGTTTGGTCACCCCTGGAGGCTGCTGGTTTGCTTTTCCTGGCCTGAAGAAGCAGAGCAACACACATTTATTTGATTCCCTTCAGTTGTCCTGGGTTGGAGGCAGTGCCGGGAAGGGGATTTGCAGGGGTTTTATCTCCCTGTGACATTCATTAGCATCCCCTTCGCCCTAAGCCATTCCTAATAAACATGCTAAGTATGAACAGCAAGCTTGCAAAGGAAACCCAGCCTTGAGACAATCTCACCACAATGCTCTTTCTTATGCTTGGGCCATTAGGCCCTTCTATAGAAAATTTGGACCCCCCACTAGCGGGGAAACAAGACTTAGTTCTGGGAAGGAAATCTCATGGTCAAGGCTATGATTTCCCCTTCTTTTTAATGATAAATAATGTTCTAGAAACATTAAGGAAAGAAGTGGTGCTTGTTCCAGAAGTTTCCCTAGATGCGGCTTAAGTTTTCTCATTGGTTGGGTTTCTATGAATCTCTGTGACTCTGACTTTTTAGTTTATTTTGTTCAACCACTGGTGTTCAGGTGGCTTGCTTGGAGATCTTTCCTTGGAAGGGAATCAATTTATTAACATATGTGGATATGTGGGAATCTTCGGGATTATTCATAAGGACTCTGGCTTGTATGGCACGATTGATGTTTCTCCCTCCCTCAAGGTGTCTGTAGGGCCTTTGAGGACAAAAATGTGAATACAGGGCCATGTAGATCACTCCCACTTCCATGGAGGCATTTAATGCTGGTGCTTGATACCAACCTTCTTCTTTATCTTTCCTGGCAATTGGGAAAGATGACGTCTTCATGATCCTTCAGTGATAACCATTGGACATGCACTGAAGTAACAGAAATGACCCTTGGCTGTATCAAACCACTGAGATAAGGGAGCATTTGTTATCGCAGCATGATCTAATCTGTTTGGGCTGATAGGGTAGAGAAATCATGTACGTGAACCAAGTGATCTGGCTCAGACCTGGAACATGTGAGAATGCATTCCTAAAGTTTAAAATGATCTATGTTAATCTTTGCTATCAAATATCCAAGCAAGGAAATAGGCCTCAACTCTACTGCCTGACCCTCTAGACAACTGACATACATAGAACATTCTGTGATGCTGGAAATGTCCTATCCCTTTGCTGTCCAGCACAGTAGCCATTAACCACATGTGGATAAGTTGTGTGAGTTGCAGGTATGTCTGGATCAACGGAGGAAATGCAATTAAATTGTATTTAATTTGTATTCATTTGATTTAAAATTGCTTCCTGAAGCCGGGCGTGGTGGCGCACGCCTGTAATCCAAGCGACTTGGGAGGCTGAATCAGGAGGATTGCGAGTTCAAAGCCAGCCTCAGCAACTTAGCAGGGCCCTAAGCAACTCAGTGAGACCCTGTCTCTAAATAAAATACAAAATAGGGCTGGGGATGTGGTTCAGTGGCCGAGTGTCCCTGAGTTCAATCCCTGGTTCCAATAAATAAATAAATAAATAAATAAATAAATAAATAAATAAATAAATAAAATTGCTTCCTGTGCATATTAGCTATTCCATTAGGCCCTGCAACTTTAGACAACTGAATCCTTGCTATTTTAGACACCACCCCCCTATACTTTTTTTCTCTCATTCTTTCTTTCCATCACCACTATTTCCATAACCTTCTCATCATCCCACACATGAACTCTGTAGCCATTGAAAACTTGCTCCCTTTTCCCCTTCCTAGCCACTAGTTATCTCTTGTAACTTACAGATCTATCCCAAGGGCTTCATATAAGTGGAATTGTATAATATTTGCCCCTTTTCATCTGGTTTATTTTACTTAGCATAATGTTTTCAAGGTTTATCTATGTTGTAGCATGTCAGAATTTTGTTTCTCTTTATAGTTGAATAATATTCCATTGTACATACATGCTACACTTCATATATACGTTCCGAATTTTACTCCTCTTGCATTAGGTTGCTCATTTTGTTGCTCTTGTTGAGATGCAGGGGTTCTTTATATATTCTGGAAATTAAGATATATTAATATTAACATTATAATAATTACATTAGTATTATATATTCTGGATATTATTCTATCAAATATGTAACTTGTAAATATTTTATCCCATTCTATGGATGACCTTTTTACTGTCTTGGTAGGAAAGATTTTAAATTTTGAGAAAGTTCCAACTGACCTGTTTTTACTTTGTTTTCTAGGCTTTTGGCTTCAGGTCTAAGAAATTGTTGCCAAATCCAACATCATAAAAATTTTCCTCTGTGCTCTTTTCTAATTGTTTTAGAGTTTTAACTCTTATTTTCAGGTCTTTGATTTATTTTTGAGTGAAGTTTTGTATTTGGTGGGAGGTAAGGTCTTTTGCTTGTGGTGGGTATCCAGTTCCCCAGAACTATTTGTTGAAAAGATTACCCTTTCCCCTACTTAATGGGCTTGGCACTCTTGTCAAAAATCAGGTGACCACACAGGTAAGGATCTATTATTTAAAATAACAAAGGAGTTTATTAACTTTTGTCTGATATCTTGGAAGCTATATTACTGTACAAAGAGGCAAGCAAGCAATCTACCATTTAGATCAATTCTTGGAATGTTTTCTCTATTTTCTCCTAAATTCACAATAAAATGCAGATAATAATTGCCTCTATTCATCAGGTGGGTATAAATGGAAGAAGGAATGGAACAGGTTAAACAGTGTCTGCCTTACATTTATAGTTTTGTTTATACTTTTTGTAATCAAATTCAGATTGTGCTATAAAAGGTTACCTACACATGTATTTTCACTCAGTAGTACACCCTGTATACTTTTCATGGAATTACATATTCTTGGAAACTTACACTGCTGTGCAACACATATCTCAAATATCACCATTTCTGAGCAACTTTTCCAGGTCTCTGTGACCCCAGGAAGAACCTAAATAGAGTCCACACTCTTGATATCTTGGGTACCTCCTGTCTTCCCTTGTAATGGCACTTGCTACCAGAAGCAATGCAAACAGCAGGTGCTTAGTAGGTGCTTGCTGAATTAAAGATGGTTTCTTAAGCAGATCTTTAATTCAGTCAGGGTTTAACTTGGACACTTGGCATTCTTCCACCCTCTCTTTGGCTATTTTTATATCATATCACTGGATAGGAGCAGGATTTTGAGATAGAGATGATAAAATGCTACTGACCCAGAAAGTATTATGAAGACCAGTGTAAAGCATGTGGTTCAGGCTTGGCTACCCAGCTCTCAATGACTCCAGAACATGAAAGATGCTGTGTCTCAAGACTAAGATGAAAAACTCGGAGCCACCTCTTGAGCAGATGCTTGCATTGGGCGTGGTTAATCAATTCCACTCAGTTCTGCTAACTGAAAGATCCATAGGAATATCACTGATGGAAAGGACAACATGCACTGAGCGTCCTTAGGAACAGACATTACCAGACCACATCCTCAGTACCCCTTGTTTTGAGGTGTGAGCCATATGTTGGGTAGCCTGATCCCCTGGGTTGCCCTTGGCACCTCAGTGTAGGAGGATGGCAAATGCATCCTTTAGGGAGTTCAATCATTTCTCTCTCTTGATCTCTCAATCCACTTTACATCGAGGTCAGGAGGTCGCAGTGCATGCAGAACAGCTCAGCTCTAGCTACAGCACTTACTTGCAAAGATTATGAAAGTCATAAAAATGTCAAGTTCTGTATTTCAGTTCTATAAACTACATAGGCAGGATGCTCTCCACTCTCTCCCCTACTATACGCTTGGAGTGGGAAGCCTTCATCTATATGCTCGAATAGGAGACAGAGACACCCATCCCTCAGGCAAGGTGGCCTGTGAAGCATGGATGTTTCTTCAGCCTGGCCAGAAACAAGTTCCAGGCCATGGATAAAGAACACTCACTGTCATCCCCTTTCCCATTGGTGTGAATAAGAACCTTCGAGGAAAAGTTATCTGATCAAATGGAGAAATATTGGTTGCAGAATGATTTAAGGCTTAGAAAATATGTAATTTCTTTGTATTTCTATAAGTAAGTGATGCTAAAATAAAATTATGGCAGCTGAAAAAATATTGAAAAAATATTTCAACTCTGTTCCAGGCATTCGGCTGATTGCACTACGCCTTTGTCTTATTTAATCTTCATGACATTATGATTATCGTTGAAGAAACAAAGATTTAGATGGTTTGTCAAAGGTTGCAGAATTTGTGGAGTTATTTGAAAATTGGAGGGCAATCACCACAATTTCGAGTCTTTGTCTCATAACGTATTTCTTCTCCATAACCTCTATTTAAGCTCTTTAATTTATATATTAAATAAATTATCTCTCTCTCTATCTACTTACCTATATTCTTACCTGCCTACCACTACAAAATCAAAGATGCATGATGCTTTAATAGTGAGAACTAGTATCTATGGGTAGGAAGAAATTTTAACAATGTTGACACTCTCATGAGTTTCAATTTTCCATCCTTGAGAAGAATTCAAAGTAGGGCTGATGGACTATTAAATATTAATTATTAGTCAAGAAAGTTGCAGAACTGATTTCTCTTATGGGTAATGGTTGGGATAAATGACTCTAAAGCCTTATTATGCTGGTGGGAACATAGGTAAAAGGATTCTGGAGATTTCCTTTTAGATTTCTGCCCAGATTGCTTTTTCTGGGATGTTCCTCCTGCAGTTGGGAACCTTGAAACCAGGTAACCTCCTTGAGCCCTTGTTCAGCTTGACTCCAACTCGAGTCACAGACAATGGGATCAAAAGAGATTACAGGTCCAGCCTGACCCAAGTAGCTCTCTTCCTTGGGAATTTGGAACTGTATTAAGAAAAAAGCATGTCTGGATTGATCTCTTAAACTGAATAAATTAAATCCAAAAAATTCTGTGCTCACTGCAGA
>JAJEJO010002955.1:82479-95361 GCA_020662805.1 Glaucomys volans | reverse complement strand
ATCCAAAAAATTCTGTGCTCACTGCAGACAATAGGGTTCAGAAGAAGCTGATGCATGAAACAAGGGAAGCAAAGATGAGAAGAGGTGAGGAGACACTGCCTGTGTTTTGGTGGCCTCTGATTCCCAGCTCCAGTTTGCTCTGAGGACTTGGGTTCTAGAAGACACTCCTCTATCTTTCATAAGTTCCCCTAGTGGGTGTCAGTCACTTGCAACCAACCCGAACAGGCTCAGTCAAGAAAGGGACAAATGGGGACCCGTCTCTGGCATTCTCAATTGTGCTGGACCACAGCAGAGCTGCTCAGGGACTGGTGTGAGTCCACCCCTCTCCTCCTCTTCTTTTTCCTTTGCTGCCTCAAGAGTGTAGGAATGTGCAGGGGATTCCATTTCTGTGTTAGGGGAATTGGATGCATACAAGGGAGATTTATGGGGCTTTGTTTGATTTAGCGATAGCTTAGAGGGTTTAGTTAAAAAAAAGAAGGGTGCAAATGAAAGGAAGCTTAGCCAGCAAAGGGAGCTCAGGAAACCTGCATTTTAGAACAAATCCAACCATTACATCTCAGAATTCAGCCCAAGTTTCATTCTCTGTAGGTGTGCGAGATGTGATGTTGTCATTTCTGTACAAGTTCATAGGAATCTTGGTCCATAAGTGATAAATCACCTCTGAGAGTGGCTGTAGGGCTGAAACTGGTGAAGCGTGTCTCCTGCTTTCCAAGGAACAACTTGGGGACACCCCCAGAGCAAAGATTTGCACCAGGCATGCTTCATCAGGAGAGACATCACCCCAGAGAGACAAATAATCTTCCCGTTCCTCAGGAAGTCTGCACTGTTTTTCTAGCACACATGGGCATCTCATAATTATGCTTAAGTAACCCTGAGAATTTTAACATGAATTGAGTTATGTGTTTCTTGTTAAAAGGATCAAATTTCAACAAAGCCCGGGAAACATCTTGAAAAATCACATGAATGCAATTTCCAAAGAAAACAATCCAAGAATTACTGCCAAAGAGTTTTATTTCCACTAGGAAGGAAGAGAAGAGTTTCATTTTCCCCCCACACAGACTGTATGTTCAATTTGTGGTCTGCAATGGAAAATCCTGCTGATTTTGCTGAATTCAAGAGAGGAAAGAAATGAAGGGGAGTATTGTTATTTGAGTGATAAAACTGTCTTTCTTTCTCTAGTATTAATATGTTATTAGTATTTTCAATTTGATTCTACAAATATTGAGTTTTATTGGTGTGTGAGGCACCATGGGGTGGAGGAAGGGGGCAAAGAGCTTACCACACAATGCGTGTCCCATGAGCCTTATAAATTAGACCTACAAGTAAGCCACTGCCAGCCCACACAGTGCCCTTGAGTATATAAGAAAAAGATGCCCCTTTTCATAGCCTGTGGGCAATGAGTGAGCAACCAGGGAGCTTTGGTGTAAATTAGAAAAATTACCTCTTCCCTTGATGGGTAGACTCTTGCACTAAGATGAGTGTCTTGGTTTCATCCTGCCTTCTCCTTGACCAGGTGCTTTTGTACACCGTCCACATCTGACTACAACATTCCCGCCATCTTCAGAAGACAACAAAGGGCTCATTTGGAAATCACTCACTGTCTAAACAATGTGATACAACCACTGTTTTCAAATAACCAAAACCAATGAGTCCAAGAATCATGGGAGCTCCTGAAAACACCTGCACTTCACTCCAAATATTCGGATTCAGGATGACTGAGGTATGATCCAGACATCCAGGATTGTAGCACATTCCCATAAGGTGTGTCAGGTGCTGATGGTACAGTAAAGGCACTTGGAGAAATAGGGAAAGGCTGCGATTCACCTGGAAAGAGAAGCAATCACAAACTTATTGGAGACGACCTGGAGAAGACGGGGAATTTTCGTTATCTGATAACTAAACTATAATTTCCGAAACTTTTGCCTTAGTAGAAAGAGATTTTCATTTTCCAAAATGGATGAGAGAAGCTCGGATAGGCTTATTTGAAATTGTCCAGAAAAGAAAAACAACAGCCAAAGAAAATTGTTTCTAAGATGAATCACTAAAATAAGCTGCGTCTGGGAAACCAAAACCTTTATAGCCAGTGGTACTGGCTTCTGCATTTGGACAAGAAAAAAAAAAAAGAAAAAAAAGATAACAAATCCAGGTGATAACCAGGGACTAAGGCAAAGGCTGGCAACCATGCCAGGATACCCAGAGGCAAACCTCTCTGTGACTGTCCTTCCTGCCTGTGGCCCAGAGTGTTTGTCAGGCAGCACCCCTGACCCTGAAAAGCTCCCACTGATATGTCGCTGTATACTTAATAAAGGCAAATTGTGCTGGCTTCTGGCACAACATGGTTCTCTCTGGAAATGGGCTTGTGGTGCACATAGGATGGTGGCTTCCACTAAGAATTTTCATCAGTATATTTGAGGACTTAAGCCCAGAGCTTTATTCTTCCCCAAAGAACAATGTTCTATAATAATAAGCAAACTATAAACCAAAGCACTCTCTGGCACTGAAAGCTTTCCTGTTTCCTTCTTCCCTTGGCAACACCTACCTTCCTGTTGGTTATATGATTTGGGAAGAGGAGCATCCTCCATCATGACTCTGTCAACCTCCCACCTTTGTGATTTGTCTGGGGTGTAGATAATAGTTTTGCTTTGAAAAAGCCCAGAAAAAGAAAAATGAGGGCGGAGTGGAGCAGTGGTAACCCCAGTGTAGCAATCTGCATGACCAGCCTGTCTCCATGCTGGGTCATCACAGGTGAAAACACAGCAGATGTCAGTCGGGGTCCTTCCTTATGCATAACCTCCAGCAGGGAAGCATTTCCTGTTGGTTTGGGTCACCCCAGCACAAAGGGCAACTTGAAACTTGAAAGTTACCCCATTTGAAACAATGATGGTATTTTTTTATTCTTTTTCTTAAATCAAGGGTGTCATCCAAGTAACAACAAATCATTTTGCTTCATTCTGGTCAATTTCATTGATTTTGTCATTGCTTTCTATGAGACCAAAGTTGAGCAGATAGTCAGTGTGAAAAGGGCAAATGAAACTCTTTCTTCTTGTTGGAAAAAAGTAGTTTCCTCTTGTCAAGATTTCCCAAGTACTTCATGTCAATTCAATTAAGAAAGTAACCCCTGGCCCATAAATGATTTGTTAAGGAGCAACAAAGGAAGCAAATATTTATATTGTAATTCTGATTCTGTTTCAAATCAACATCAAGTATTAAGGACCCTTTATGAGCTGTGTAGATGAAAATTATCGTGTCCTTGTGGTTAAAGACTAAGGACTTTGAGTAAGATAAGAAGACCTGGGAGTTATACCCAGGTTTACTGGCTATGGGACTTACTGGTAGTGTATCCTCAAGAAAATTGTTTTAGCACTCTGAACTCTGTGGAATCAATATACAAACATAAAACCTCCTAGAGTTTTTTAGGACTTCAAGTAATAAGCACAGTAACAGAGTGATCAATACATGACTAGCATCCAATAAGCAGTAGGGATGTTTATAAAAGATGAAAGTAAGATCTACTTTCAGGACATTCATGGTCTAATAACAGGGATTCACAAGCATTTTCTATGAAGAGACAGAATTTTTGATTTTGTGTGTCATTTGGTCTTTCTTTACCCAATTCTATTGCAGTATGAAGGCAACCATAGTCATATGTAAATGGCCATGGTTGTGTTCTGATAAAATTTATTTACAAAGACTGAACGTAGGCCCGATTTGGTGGCCCCTGTCCTCATGCAAAAGCTTACTGCATTAAACTCTTTGAAAATTAGAGCTAGTCCTTGTGCTATCCTCTCTTTCCAAAAAAGAACATTCTGTGGCTCACTAAATAGGTTTTTTTTCTTAATTGGATTTCTCACTAAATATATCTTTTCTTTTACAAAGAAAATAGGTTATGTGTAATGATGCCAACTTTGATGCTAAACTTTGCTACTTTAGTAAGCAATGGATTTCTGTTGAAACAATTAAGTAATATAGCCAAAACCGTAAGTTAATAAATGTTAGTGACTCAATATGAGCTTCATGTGGTATGTGGCTCCAAGAAGAGCCCACGCCAGCAGTCAGTCATGGCTGCTGAGTCCCCACCAGTTTGCTATTTTTAAGGACTTCTTATTCTTTCTTATAAGAGGGTTTTTCAAGAATCATCCAGACTGACAACTGTATTTGGGTATTTGATACTCAAATTATGGTCATACAAATAGTTTTCTAAGAACTCTATTTGGGCCATGAGATTTTTGAGAGGATGTTACTTGGCATAGAGTAATCTAAGAAAACCAAGACAAGGTGTCTAATCAATCACTCCCACGGGTCTGCATGTCCACAGCCTCCAGTTCACACAGAGTTTCTCTGCCATATCCGATTTAATCAGTACAGTTCCCTGCTTACTCCATAAGAAACTGCCTCCTCTAAATGTCATATTTCAATAAACTTTTTATTGAAATTAGCAAAATCTTGACTCAATCTACCTTAAATAATAAAAAGACTTTATTGGCTTATGTATATGAAATGTTCAGAGTAAGACTTGCTTCAGGGAAGGATGAATCTAGCAGCTCAAACAAGGTTACCACAGTCCCCATTACTCTCTCTTTTTCTGACTTACCTTCTACTATGATATCTTAATCCCAAGACTGGATCCTCTCCGGTTATTTGCTTACACTTTAACTGTGGTGGCATCAGAGCTGGGGCACTCTGATTGGCTTCGCCTTGGTCACATCTTCCCATACTAGAGATCAGGATGGAGTGGGTTCCCCAGGGAAATTGGGGCTGGAGAACAGAGGAACTGGATGTGTGAGGCTCAAATGTCTCATCTCTCAGGTAGTCTTTGGCGATCTTCCTCAATTCTCCTCTCATTGTCCTTTCAGGTACTCTTGCTCCATGCTTTATGCCTAGATAAGCTTCCCTCTTTTCTTTGTTTTCTCCAGCCCTTTCCACCACACCAGTAGATAATGAACATATTGCCCTGTCTCCCCAGCCTCTTCACGGGTCCTGCTCACATGTGGGAGCTCCTACATTCTAGATCTGTATGTCTGGGTCCAAATGCTTGCTCAAACTTTCCGATTTAGTGTTCTAAAGTTGTTTAAAGCCCCACTTGCTACAAATGAAACTCACTGCTATCCTTGCATCCACCCACTCCATAACCTGTACTGGCTTTTGTCAAAGTTCTCTCAATAGATAGACAAACAGACCTAGGTGTGTGTGCTTATGAACATCAGCTATATTTTAGACAGATTATTTGAATCAAATTGAACTCTAAAAATAACCACTGCTTGGTAATATTTGAAAGCTGTAATACTCTCAATATCCTTAAATTAATAATCTTATGTAAGAATATTAAATTCTTATGTTATAAGGCAAGATATTATCAAAGTATCTCAAAATGTGGTAACATGTGCACTGCAAGATTTTAATAGATGTGTTCAAAAGTACAGCAAGCAAAAAGAGAGTTTGGGGACCCCAAGATAAGCAACAGATTGCTGTACTGCAGGACTTCATGGGGCTTTTAATATGCTCATTCACACTGGGACTCAACTAGACCTGGGAAGAGTGTGAAGCATGTTCAGACTAGTTTTTTAAACCATGGAACCCTCTCTCCCAGTTCTGTGCTTCTATCTCCTCCCTACACACACACTTTCACAATTAATGGTACCTTGCATACAGTTTGAGAAACCTTTGCATTGCCTCTCTGTTCTTAACAAATGTTACTTACCTTCTCTAAATCCCAGTTTTTTATCCCAGTGATTAACAGTATACTTCATGACTTGAGATGATTTTACCATTTTAGCAACCCACGTCCCTCAGAATTTATCAAGGGAACAACATGAGGAAATGGCCATTCCAGGAAGTTAATAGAAAAGAAAGGAGCGCTGCTTGATGCTGGTTGAAATCTCTGTAGTGAAGAAGGGTGTTGCTGACTCTGGATGCCCACCCACCACACTGTCCCCTTCCTCCTTCCTAGAAGAAACTGACTTTGTTCAGGGATCAACCTCTCCCTCATGAAGCCTTGCATTTTGAAAAAACTGAGCCCATCCCTAATTCTAGTGTGGGCCTGATTAGTTTACTAATAATCCAGCTCTTGCTTGTGATTAGTTCAGGAAGAGCACACAATCCTATTCTAGCCAACCAAACACCAGAAGTTTCTAGCGAAAGCTTCCTCACCCATAAGAAAGCAAGTGAAGAAAAATGGCTTACCTTCTTTCTTTGGATGTTATCATGTCGGGTTGGATGTCTGGGAAAGCCATCTTGTTCTTAGCCTGAAATGAAATTAACAGCAAAAATGGCAGAGCAGGGAGATGAGAAGAATTAGGATCCTTAATGGTGAACCCAAATTCTATGTTTCTGAAGCATGCCCTTTCTCTCAGTTTCTCACTATTTATAAAATCCATCTGAGTTAAGGTTTTACTAGGTGAGGTTGGAAGCATGCTAGTTGTAATTGAGGATGAGGTAAGGGTATGATGGAGTTGCTGGGGGAGGCTTCCAGTGTCTTTCACCTTCTCTTGTGTCTGTGACTAGTCAAGACACACCTCCTCCAAAATTATTGAGTTAAATTACATGGAAATAGCATGAGGTGATATGAAAAGTGTTATCTGATGAAGATCAAGTTCACTAGCCATCCAGATCTGGCACAAAGACTGGGATACTAAACCGATTATGGTAAGATCAAATCTTAAGGTCAATGGAACTGGGTTTTCTTCCCAGTTCTGCCCCTTTCTGGCTCTATGATCTTGGGCAATGCACTTAACATCTTAGAGCTTTGGTTGCAACTGTAAAAAGGCCTCAGACTATAATATACACCTCATAGAAATTTTTGTGTGAAGATTATATAGCATAACTCATGAAAGTTTGCCATAGAGTAACTTGTCTCTAGGAGACCTGATTCTCAACTATGTAGGTTAAAAAAAAAAAAAAGATGATCACTGGTCTCAGATATAAGAGAAAGTGATTAGAATAAATAACCCCTGAGTACCTTCCTATTACTTTTTCCCACATTTTTATTATATCATTATTGCATTATAGTTGTACCTAATGATGGGGTTAGTTGTAATACCTTCCTGTTCTTGAACTGTTTCATGAATACAGGGAAGACACCGTATCTTATTCCTTTTGCATCTTCCACCACATTGGACACCAATGCCTAAAACAAAACCAATCTCCAGTAGTCACATAGGAAGCAAAATTAAAGCCTGAGATTTTCTTCTGAAACACTCTGTCTTATTCTCAATTCTGTGTAGTGGAAATTTCTGAGTATGCCCATAAATTCTTTAACACTGCTCCTATCAAGTTAAGGGCATGTCAACTTTTGAATTTGGGTGGGCTTGTGACTTGATCCACAGAGGGCAACAGAGTCTTGGAATGCAGTCTTTTAGGTTGAGTCATAAAATGTCATGCACCTTCCACCATGTTCCCTGGAATACTCATTCTTAGAATTCTGATCTTTCATGTGTACCTGACTACCTTGAAGGTACCATGCTGTAAGGAAGCCCAAGGCAAATGAAGAGGCCATGTAGGGTGTCTACCTAAAAGTCTTAGCTGAAGTCAGCCTTCAATCATGCTAGCCTAGACTCCAACATAAAAATGAGGAAGTCTTTGACTGATCCCAGCCCTCATTTTTCAGATTACCCTCCGTTATTTGAATTAATTTAATCTGCTGAAGTCCCAGATCCAGTGGGGCAGAGATAAGCTACCCCAACTGTCTTGTCTGAATTCCTGACCCACAGTATTTGCAAGCTTATTAAGATGGTGTTTGCTTTATTCTACTCAACTTTGGGGTAGTTTGCTAATGTAGCAATAGATAATTGGGATACCTGCCATTCTTTGTTTGGTTTCATAGCTTAGTGGCTAATGACTTAGGTTTCCTTTTTAAAACCAAACAAATATTAATAATTTTGAGGAGAGTTTGAATATTTCATGACCCTTCCTTTCTGTAATTGGAGACACCAGTTAGGGATGGCATTTGCTGTGTTATTGAGTTCAGCATGTTCCTTCTAAAATTTGGAGAAATAAGCTATAGTTCTTGATATTTTTTGAGAACAGATGAGTTTTCTGAAATTCTCTCAATTCATTACTGTTTCTGTACATCTGGCTTTACAAGGTTTTAATTTTTTGGCCGATTTTAAATCAATTCTTTTTAGAATGAATAGTGAATTAAAGTCAAAATACCCGTGCTTCTAGTTTTGTTTCTCATTGTCTTTGTGCTCCTACACTCTAGGCAATGTGGACCAGAACCAGGCATTTTAGCATCTGGAAATCCTATAAATTCAGTTTTTTGTATAAAAATATTCTACCATTTCCTGGCCAATTTTTTTTGTTAAGTATAAAAATTGGGCTTATTCCTTTGTAAATAGTGGGCAAGGGGCAAAACTAATACAAATTTTATGTGCATGTGGGTATGCATGTGTGCATATACAAGTGTGTGTGTGTGTGTGTGTGTGTGTGTGTGTGCATGTTTGTGTGTGTTTAAAATTACCATAATGTTCCATAAATTAAGTAATTTAGAAAATCTGTTTCTGACTCAAACCGGGTCCTAAAAATGAAATGATTCATTCATGCATTCACGCATTCATTCAATAAATATTTATTGACTACCCATTATGTGTTAACCATTATATTGGGTAATGGGAATTCAGAGGTGAGCAAAGCAGAGATGCCTTTTAGAGGGATTCTAAAGACACAGAGAATGTTTTCTTGGTGGTTGCTTTCCTTGAGGTCTGTTTCAATCCCACTTCTGCAACAGCTGCAGAAGGTCTCTGGAGCACATTTGCAATATCTCCAGCTACTCTGTCACTGTTGGCAATGGGCAGAAGTAATCTTAGGTGGAGCTGTTCTTTTGGTAAATTAAACAATGATCAAAACTTTGCTCATTTTTTCCACCACTATTTGTCATCTAATTTCCCATGATCATTAAGATACTGAGTGTGTGACAAGAATGTACAAGATCTCATACGGCAAAAAGAAAACATAGCACAGAGAAAAGAAAATCAATAAGAGAAGTACTTGGTGAGGCATAATTTACCATAGAATTAAAAAAAATATGTGTATTCAGCCCATAAATGATGTTTGCTATTTTAAATTTCCTAGGGACATGTGGTGATAAGCCTGACCAGTCTGGGTTCCTTTTTCTACTAAAATCACCCTAATTTGGGTTGAGGAACCAATGCTGTTAAATTCTCAGACTGTACCTCTGAGTGTGGAGAACCCGGCTCCACAGATCTAGGGGTGGGCATGTGACATAAGCTTCCAATCAGGATATGACAACCTTCAGACCATAATGATTGGCTCTTCGGCAGCAATGTGACTCACGCTGAGCATAACCCAAGATCCTGGAATAGCCTGAAAGACATATTCGATCTTTCCATTGAGGCTCCTGACAAGATCTGACCTATCTTTGGGACATCAGGCTGCCATCTTCCTACCACATGGGAAGATTTATCCATAGAATGGAGCCAACCCAGAAAAAGGCAGAACTGAAAGAGGAGAGAAAAATCATAATCCACAATATTTAAGCCATTTCCCTCAGACTAACAAATTCTTTTTTGCTTTTGTTTATTAGCAAACCTGCCACTTAAAGTAACTTCTTTTACTTCCCTAGATGTTTATAAACTAACAAGTATATATGTAGTACTTAAACACTCACTTTGCTTTAATAAGCTGCCTTTCAAGCCATTAGAGGAAGATTTAGAGGTTAAAGAATGATGTGGAAGATAATTTATGTTTGAATCAACCATCTATTTTATAGACTATGTTAAAAAGTACCTATAAATATTTCTTCTTGGCATCTTCAGTCGTCTTAATGGGTTAAGTGCCCAGCATGTTCTACGTGTCGTTCAGTTCACAGTGATAGACCTGAGCAGGTCTGGGCTCCCCTGTCATTTACCACTTCCCTTCCACAGTTCCCGTCCCTGCCTCAAAGTCTGTGTCTTCTGCAGAGAAGCTCACTATAATAGATATTTCTGGCTTTAACCACCACCAGATTCTGATTCTTATAGCCCAGCTGGGAATCCAGAAATATGCATTTTTTATAAAAAAAAAAAACCCAGTAATTCCAATCCACATGATCTACTCTTTGCAAAGTCTTGGTTTCAGGAATTGGAGTCATAGATGATCATAACTGGAGGGATCTTGACATATAATCTCATGCAGTCTTTATGCCTAACATCCACCTCTCAGATGTGAAAACCAAGACCTCAAAATGAGCACAAATGGTGTCTGCAGTCAGAGGCAATGTCTCTTGACCCTGCCCAAAGCCCTTTCCACTGCTCTTGTGTGGTCTTTTTTTTTTTTTTTTTTTTTTTTTTTTGGCGGTTCTGGGGATTGAACCCAGGGCCTTATGCTTGCAAGGCAGGCACTCTACCAACTGAGCTATATCCCCAGCCCCCCTTGTGTGGTCTTTATACACAAATCTGCAACAGAACCTAACTATCATCTCTCCAGCAGTCTGAACTCGAGATTAAAATTTTAGGAAAGAAAAGAGATAAAAGAATAATGTGAGACCTCTTAGCTGGTGCCATGCTATTGGGCTGTTGTATTCAGTGAGTTATTTGGCAAATAGGACAGTGAACATCTTTAATGGTAATGTGGTTACAATTTAGTAGGTATAAGGTGTGCTAGACACTGAGCTCATCCATGGGTTCTCTCTCCTAATGCTCATGTCATCCCTAGAAAAGAAGCACTAGTTGCCTCTGGATGTGAAAATCGAGGTTAGATCATTTGCTCCAAATCACTCAGCCAGGATGCAACTGTGATTTTTGTCCTCATGGGCACTAGAGGCCTGCCCTTCTACCTCTTCCTCCTCCTCTTCTCCTTCCTGCTTCTTTCCCTCCCACTCCTTTACCTCCCTTCTTCCAAAGAACAAAATCCCTCACCTCTACCAGTAAATCTGCCGCTGTGGGCCATGTGTCCTGAGACAGGAGAGCTGCTGATATATACCATGGAGTCAGTAGCTTTGTCTTTGCCAACAGAGTTCTACAATAAAGGCTTAGAAAGTTCAGCTGCTGGGGGTATCTTGGAGATCATTGACCCTGAATCTCCCAAGATGGGAGGCAAAGTCTGAGATATTCCTAATAACCCTGATGGTGGTGAAGATGGTGATGATGATGAGCAATAGCACTGGTTGAGAGTCACCAGTGTTCCAGGTTCTTTTCAGGGTTCTGTGTACAGGATCATTTTTCCTCCCCACAACAGTCCCAAGATGCAGGATACATCCTTGCTTGTATTGTTTTTATAAATACATTGGGAGAGAGACAGGTTTAGGAAATTGCCACAGTCCCAAGTAAGTGGTGGAGCTGGGAATCCAACTCAGCTATTCAGGCTGTGTTTAAGAGAATGATGGCTAAATAATAGAATTCAATAATTTGTCAAAATCAGGATGGGTGAACCCCAATCAGAGTCTTCAGGAATGCCTGGGAAGACCTCATCTTATTCTTTGGTATCTCTCTAAGTCTCGAGGACAGTATCAACAAGGGCCCCCTTCGTGCATCAGACCATTTAGTTCTACAGCCATCTTTTACTTGGGTACTATTCTTAAATCCACTTGCAGATAAAGAAGTTGCATAACTTGTCCAGTGTATTTGTCCAAGTTCATATCAAAGCCTTTGCTCAGACACAATTACTAAATTACCTAAGAGAAGCACTTGATCTCTGTCTCTTCCAGTCCAAAAGTGCTAAGAGATTCTGTAAGTCTTCCTGAGGCCCTGAAGAGCTTGGCTGTCCTCTTACAGAAGTAACCTCCTTCCCCTGGGATATTGCATCTGGCATTGTCATTAAATGTTTTTCTGTGACACCAGAGTTCAGTGACATAAAACTGAGTGTGACCCAGAGTGGAGAAGCCAAATGGGGTCAGGCCAGGACTCAGCTTTTTCTGAACTTTGTATTAAACTTTTCCAGAGAATTCCTGATATGGAGTCCATCGGAAATAACCCAAAGCCTCCTTTTCTGTAACTGAGTTATAATTCCTCAACAATAAATTACCAAAAAGTAAAATTTAAAAGTCACTTTGCTACATGTCCTGCAAATATACTTTTAGAAGATTTCTTTCCATTAAGATTTTGTTCTTTTTTGATTTTTTTTCTCTTTCTTCCTAACAAGGCAGTTCCCCGGGCTGATTTCCTGTCCATGGTTTTGAGCTGAGTTAGAATACGTGGGTTGAGCACGCAGCCCACGTTGGGCTCGCTCCCAGTACCATCTGCACACCTCATCTGACAGTGAATCATGCATTCTTCTGTCTTAATGTGTCTCTCATATGGCAGCTTGCATTGTTATTTAAATTTTTGTGTGTTTAAGTCTTGTCTCTTCAATTAGTTCGTAAGTTCCTGGAGTTCAGGGGCTATGATTTATTTTCCTTGTAGCCACTATGATGCTCTTCAGCAAATCGGCAATTAACATGTTGGAGGAACTCCTTCACCTCTGTCTGACTTCTGCTTCAGGCCCTTAACATTGTGGGGGCTTCAGATTATGTGGTGGCTTCAGATTATGAAGCCACCACAATGTTAAGGGCATGAGGCCGAACTCCATTAGTCGAGAGGTACCTAGAAAGGTACAGAAAGAAGTTGTGATGGGTAAGGATTGGTCTGCTTTGCTTATATTCTGGCTCTGCTATTTAATACCTGTATGACTTCATCAAATTTTTACATCTCTCTGTAGCTCAGCTTTCTCAAATATAATGGTGTCAGTAACCATGCCCTCATGGCAAAGTTGGTTACAGACTGAATAAGCTAATGCATAGTAATGTTTAGAAGAGTCTCTGAGATTTGGGAAATATCATCATCATCATCGTCATCATCATCATCATTGCCCTTCTGCCAAAGGCCACCAAGAAAACAGTTATTGTTGAATAAGTTGGGTTTATTACTCATATGAGAGAGAACACACACCGTCAGGAACCACAGGGCATCTCAG
>JAJEJO010002955.1:0-82469 GCA_020662805.1 Glaucomys volans | reverse complement strand
GGATTGGATGCTATCAGGAAGTAGGGATGATCCTGTAATTGGGTATCTAGAGACTCTAACCCTAACCCAAATCTTACTTACTTTGAAGAAGAGACCACATGGAGGTTGAGTATCTAAAGTCTTATAGAGAAGTAGGGAACCCCAGAAGAAGCAAGAGTCACTCATACTAGCCAAGAGAGAGGAAATTTGATCATTTTCTGTATTTTAGACAATGCTGAACTTTGTTCTGTTTTCAGAGATTTTTACAGAGTGGTCTTATGTTTGCCTTGGTCCAATGTGTCAAGAATGTTTTTCTCTGATGTTAATACCCAGTGAAATTGTGTTTGATAGAACATCAAGGCCTAGCTGGCAATACTGTCCCAGCTGCTGGATGGCTGGGGTTGCCTTTCCCCTTTTCAATATGAATGAAATGCCAAGAGCTGCCATAGTGAGCACTTTTCTACTTTCCAGAGGTTGTACTGAGCTATTTACCTGCGTTCGCTTGTATCATCTTATAACCACTGTGTAAAATATGTGTCGTTATTAACAGTCTAAAAATGAGAGGACTCAGGCTCAGAGAAATGAGCAAAGTTGGTTATGTCTTCTGAAAACCCAAGACTGCCCAACTCTCAAGTTTGTGACTTCCAGATCTGTGAGACCTGGTGCTTTGAAAGCACTGTCTCATTTACTTATGACTCTTCCTCAAAAACACAGGACTGCACAGATCTCTATCATGGAAAGTAGTGTGGTTTATATGTACTGCAACTGTGTCACATATGTATAGAGGAAGGAGTGACATCTTCATGGATTCAACTAATACTTCTCGAGTATTTCCTCCATGTGAAGCACTATGCTAAACACCAGGTCCAGCATTGTATGCATGAAACAAATTAAGTCTATGACCTCTTAAACATTATGTTTCGGTAGGAAAGAAAAGCAACAGATAATGAAACGAGAAGGGGAATGCAGGAATTCCAAAGTAGGAGCTAAAGAGGGCTTCCTGACTGGGACACATACGATTCGGGCTGTGGAGAACAAATATTATTAACTTAGGTAGAGAATGAAGTGTCATAAAAAGTAGAGGATGTGAACAAAGGCACAAAGTTGGAGAACGGTAGAGCAGGTGTTGAGATGGGTGAGGAACTCTGGCCCTGGGGAGGAGCATGCATGCTGAGGTGAAGCACGTGGTGGGTAGGACTTTATGGAAATGGTCCTGGAGCCCGGTTGGCATCCAAGTTTCCATAGCCAATGGGAAGTCATAATATAGAAGGGCAAAAGATTGACAAATGGGACAAGAGCCCCAGTGCCTGCTTCTGTTTGGTGCTTTCTCATTTCCGTGAATGGACTGGCTTGTGATGACTTGTGGACTCTTCTCAGACCAAACCCAGTGATAACAGAACCCGAAGAGAAATCAGGATTGCTACAGCAAAAACACACACAGCCTCTGAGCTTTACAATATTGAAGAGATTCATTTTTCCAAGAATATTTCTAATGCTTTGTATTGTGATTACAGTTATAAATGAAGTAGTTCTCAGAAAACCTCCGAGCATGCATGGTAGCATGCACCTGTAATCCCAATGGCTTGGGAGGCTGAGGCAGGAGGATTGTGAGTTCAAACCCAGTCTCAGCAACCTTAGCAAGGCCCTTAGCAACTCAGCATTGACCCTGTCTCAAAATAAAATACAAGAAAAGGACGTGGTTGAGTGCCCCTGGGTCCAATCCTAGGTACCAAACAGCAACAAAAAAACAAACAAACCCCCCTCAGATTTTTAGGTTTGGACTAGCACTAAAGAGTCTAATCAATATTCTGGATACATATCAGGTTCTATTTATAAAACAAGGTCTTTTTATAATATTGACATTTTGTCATATTTAGGAGTTCAGGTGAACACCCAAACTTTTTGCTTTTAAGTGAGACTTTGTCCTCTGTTTTGGATAAAATACCAATATGGTTGTGTCCCTGGTGTCTGCTCTCAAGACACACCCCAGGGAAACTATGAAGACAAAAGAGATTTCTGGAGTGTTGTGTTGTGACCAGGGGCTCACCTGTTGCAATTTTTAGGTTTTATGAATTGTAAGTAACAACGTCATTTAATCTAGTTTAGGGGAAACCTGGGAGTACTCAAACGAGAGCAGGAGGCTGCACTTATTTTTACTTAACAATGACCCATCTTGCATTTGGTGTCCACATATCAGTGTCCTCTGGGAGGTCACCGCTTCTCATCTCCATCTATGGTTTCAGTAGAACTGGCTTTCCCTCTGGTGCCAGCATGGTCACGTGACTCAGGTGTGCCAGCCAGGGTCACATTACCCATGCCTGGGTTCTGGCTTGGACTGGTAATTTTCTGCTACTGAGAAGGATTGAGAGTTTTCCTGGGAACCCTTGAAAGGGTCTCACTTTTACTATTGAGAATAAACCTAGCAGAGTACAGTGCTGGGTGTTTTTGGCAGCCATCACCCTGAACTCAAGGGATGAGCCTGCCAGAGGACTGGGTGGAAGCCCTGCAGAAGAGTTAGCGTTGGCAGTGGAGAAAGAGAAGTAGCTTGCTAGGGTCCTGGATCAAGCAGTGCCTGAAGCTGGATATACCCTAAATTGTTCACTCACATAAAGTCAAAAACCGAAAGACTTTCTTGCAGTTTAGTTTGGAGTTTTCCACCCTTGCAAAGGCAAGATACAAGGGAGAATATAGGCTCTCCTAAAACCTAAGAATAGGAGTACTGTTTGGGGTCAGAAAGTACTAGAAGCAGAAAACAGAGACCCACACAGAACCCCAAGCAGCATTTTTTTTTCTTTCTCTCATCTGTTTCTTTCTGGGTGCCTTTCGTTCCCTCTCTCTCTGCAGACTGACTTCTGTGCCTTCCACAGTCACTTTTGCAGGTCCTGGCTGCTGACAGATTGCAAGCATACCCATCACCCCTGGTTGTTGGAAGAGATTAACCAGAGCATCTCTAGCTCCCATTCCAAACTACCTGGAGAGGAGACAAGGGGCTTAGATAGGTTGGGTAGTGTTAAGAATAAATTTTTTTATCTGACCACCGTGAGGGGTTGGATGTGAGTGGTTCTACTTCAGGACAAGTTTATCACCCCCAGCCTAAATCCCCTCTCCTCAACTTGTCAGGACTGGGGATGCGGTATGAGAGGCACAGTCGACATTGCCCTGATGGGCAGGCATGTCCACCCTTTGAAAAAGGCCATTTGTGGTCAGCCTTCCATGTGACCAATCCTCATTCCCTTAGGACTGAGGGATTTCTTGGGACAAGAGAATTGAGTGCTGAAAGTCTGACAATTCTGGGAAAACATGGATGGCTGGTCACCCTAGAGTTGCTGGTTACGGGCCAAATCTTCATCCCATTCTAGGACGGGATTTTAGCTTGATGATATTCCAATTGAAACTGTGATCTTGGGAGCCATGAACGGTATTCAGCCACCCTTCCTTGTTCATACCTGATCAAGGATATCCTGTGTCCTGTATCTTTAGACGTAAAATAGCAATCCCTTATTAGCATTCCTGTGTAAGTGATCAATTCAGTGTTGGTAGATTCACAGACTAGTAGGAAGAGTCCCCTTCCTAATTTTAACTGGGAATGTGGAATTCAATGAGAGGAGGGGGCTGCACACCCCTAGCATGGTGCACTACAGGGTGTACAGCTCTCATGACACTCTTTGGAAATAAAAGTACTTGCTATAAGAGAAAAGGATGCTCACATCTTCTCTTCCCAATGTCTTCTCACCGTCCCACATTCAGGTTGACAACCCCATCACAGAAGATTTCAGACTCAGAATCTAGTGCTCCAATTTAGGGAAGTGACTCTCAACCAAGGCTGCACATTAAAATCCCTTGAGAAACAATAGCTGTACTCCATTTGTGTTCAATGAATCAATAAGTAAATAAAAAAAGAAAAAAAAGAATAAAGAAAAAAAAGAAAAAAAAAACAAAGTGCATAGGTGTGGCAACAAATTCAACAAATTGTTTAATTTGAAGTCTTAAAGCTGAATTCAGAAAACAGTAAATTACATTTAATGGTTTCTTTATGAAATGTGCTTTTTTCAAGGATGGTTGTCACAGTTTGGTCAATGTTTAACGTCTGTCTTCTCTTCTAGAATGTTCAGGTCAGCCACTGCTTGGTTGAAAAACCTGTCTGGATTTGACTATGATACTTTGAAAAAAATGTCTTGGCAATAAAGTTCCTTCAATAAAATGCTTCTTCTTATACCACACACACAAAAAAAATCCCTTGAGGAGCTTTTAAATATATATATATACCAATACCTCCTTCCTGCCCCACACTAATTAAATCAGAACCTTCAGAGTAATAGCTCAGGCTTTGGTGTTTTAGAAATGTTCCCAGGGGGTGGTCCTAATGCACCACGGGGCTCAGCTTCTCTCTTGTAATGAACCAGGTACAAGGAATGGGCTTTCCTGATTGATGAACCAAAATCAGCCAGGTGCATCTCCATCTTGGGGCTGGGTGGAGGAAGTACAGCCAGTGTCACAGTGTCCTGGGACAACATTTCATCCTCCTAACATGGAGTGCTCAAAAGCCATCTCCCTGACCTTGTACTCATGATTTATATACCATACATCTTTATGCCACACAATCCTAAGGGACCTGCATTAGCGTCTCTTGATCTTTGTCACATGAGGCTAAATAAGAGAAAAGTTAGTGCTGTGACTCAGAAAAGCACCCCATTGCAGGTAGGCACAAGTCCAGGCTTCCAGCCATGAAGGTCGCCAACTTCCCAGGCTGGCCCAAGAGTCCCTGTGCCCTGAGTAACCATGGTCAGAGGGGCAGGGGTCACTTAGGACAGACTTGGCTACTTGTCCCAGCCTTACTCTGGGGGCAGAGTAGACAGTGCCTATTAAGGGGTCATCACAAGCTAGATAAACACTCCAAAAGATTCCAACCTACTTATTTTTCCAAAAAGAATCACTATAGGAAGAGACAAAGGGTCCCATCCAGTGTACTTCTCATCAAATTGCGCACTCCTTCCGAACAATCCATGCACAATTTGATGTTCCCTGTGAAAAGAACAGCGTGGGGAAGAGGGGGAAATATTGCAAATTATATAGAGAAAGCAAAAGCAGAGTGTGCAAGGAGCTGGGAGGGCCTCAGGGAAGTGTCAGGACCTGCTAGGAAGTCCAGTGTTTGGACTCCAAGTTGCCAAAAGAGAAAAGGGGAGCAAACTCTATTCCTGCATCCCACGTTCTGCCACAAATTTTAAGGGGGAATACTCTGATTTGGTTTACACAGCTGTAAAATGGAGTTAGCACAGCCTCTTCAATCTGTCTGGGTATGCCCTTCCTAAGAGCAGTTCAACTTCCAATATCCGAGAATAGTTGGCCTGCCATGGGGCTGATGCCATGGGTCCCATAGCTCCCTTACCAGTGGCGAAAGAGGTCCATGATTCAGATAGTTCTGGGTAAGACAAAAAGACACCCCTCCCAGAATTCCTGCACCTTATCCACTGCTAAGTGGGCCCAGAGTCTCCTCTCTCAGGACAGAAAGTTGTTTCCTCCCCAGCTGCTATCTACCTGATGGGGTCAGGTCTAAGTAAGTAACAAGATAAGCCATGTACTGATCTCGCTTTGGAAGAAAACATCGCAGTCATAATGAGATTACTGCAACTCTATATTCTGCAGTGTGGATGTTCATAACATTCTCATCTGTCACTGTGACTTTTTCTTTCATTTTTTTTCAACAGTAAAGCACATTATTTCAGACTAGTGAAACAGGTCTACGTAGACGAGCACGTATAATAAATTTGATGCCCCTGTTTTCAAAGAAAAGTATTTTCATTATTTGAGAGTGTGCTCTCTCAACCCGGTTAGGGGATTCAGTTTATTATGAAAGATCCTTAAGGGATCTACTTTAAGAAACATAATGTTCAAAAAATATTTTTGAGTGCCTGCTGTATACTGCTCTGATAATTGCTGGAATTACAATGATGAAAACAGCTAATCCCAGCTCTTAAGTTTACAGTAGAGTGGGAGTAGAATAATTAGTTAATTAAGCAAATCGTGTTTGTAGGCAACCACCATCCCATCTTTGAGAGGGTTGATAAAATGGATCTTTTTCACGCAGCTTAAACATCTTCCAATCTTCTACTTCAGAATTTTCTTTATGCTCCTAATATCTTCTGCAAACTTTTTCATTGTGGAAAATATAAAGGGCAACATGGGCCCTGCTGCATTTCAAGGGATTGTGAATTCTGACTCAGTAGAGCAAGATCCAACAAGGTCTTTCCTGTACCTGGAAGCCCCCCACAAGTATGTCACCTTTCTTGTACCAAAAATAATGAATCCGCATTTATTTTCTGGTCTGATAAAGGCAGTAAGCAAGCATATCTCACTGCCCTAACCCTCTGCAAAAGACAGGAGGGTGTGTCTTCCTTTGGCCCCATCTCTAAATCACCTCTAACCCTGAAGTCCCAGCCTGTCCCCAGGCGGCGGGTAGAAGGGGCTCCTGTTATCTGGCTTTGCTGATATGCTCAGCTAATGGCACGAAGCTCTCTTGGCTGCAGAGTGGAAGAAACAGAACACCAATTTAAATCATGAAAAAAAGTCAGTGAATCTATCATCATTAATCTTGCTGTCAGTTTTAATTTTGGGGACATTACCTCACTCAACACCAGTTGAAAAGAGCTGCCAAAACCGATGATGTCATCATCACTAGCCACGTCTGACCCTGCCTGCTGATTCTCAGAGCTCGGAGCAAGTTAATAAATCCCCTGGCGCTTGGACACACAGTGGAGTTTTATTACAATGAAGGTATAACCCATGATGTTGTTTCAATTAAATGGCCTGAGAAAATACTTTCTTGTGTTTAGCAAAACTGTAAAACATAATTATCCTTATGCAGTTGGGCCTGTTCATTGTGCTGACGTGATGATTATACATCCTCTTCTCCCTCTCTCCCTCTTTCTCACACATAGAGGCTCACGGTGGAATAGCAGGAGAGCAGTTCTCAAGATAGCTAGGGAGTCCACATGACTACCTTTCCCAGGTCATTCCCTGAACCAGGTAGTCTGCTACACACCCCCATGACCACACTGAGGCATCCAGATTCTGTCGTGTGCAAAGCACTTGAAGCTGCGTGAGCTTGGCATTGAGCAGAAACTCGAGCCTCTTAAAAAGGAGCTGGCGAAAACCTGGAGACCCAGAGCCACTCACCCAAAGCTTAGACCTCATTGATCTTTGAATATTTATAAATGATTTCTCCTGGTCTCTTTCTCACTGCTTAAATATTGGTTTTTGCCCATCTTCTTACTCATGGCCCATCTGAGGTCCCTGGTCTGACCTTCCTGCGAATCATCCTGCTGAACAGATTCTGCGGTGTCAGGGGTACAGGAGCTGCACACCCAGGAGCCACCGCGCTGGAGGTGTGCTGGGTGGGAAGTTGAAAAGACTCCTTCCTTCTTGCCCAAATTTCTCTAAAGCAGCACAAGACGTTTCAAAGACATCACTCTTGCTACATCTAGAAGCAAGACTTTGGGGCGATTAGCACCTGTCTTAAGCATTGTCTGTAAGGTCACACACACACACACACACACACACACACACACACACTTCAAAGCTTTCAAGCAAAATGAACGTATGTAAGATCTAGAATGCAGGCCAGAATCCCCACAAGCACCCTCCCTCTGGCTTTCTCCGGTGACTCCTCCTGATCTTCTCTTCCCCCCACCCAGCAACTCCCCTAAATGGCCCTCATCAATCATGCCACACGGCACAGTTGGCTTTGTGCAGAGCAGGAATGAGGACCAGTGGAGACCCCCAAGCTCATTTTTCATGCCCATCTCAAACAGGAACTGATCCTAGGTCTCCAGGGGTGAGGGTGCCGTACACAAATTCACTGTCCCTTTTGCCCTCCCAGATGGAGGCCCTTTGAGATTCTTCATTATTTTTTTAATGGTCTGGTATAAAGTATATCCACGCACAAGATACATTGCCTGATGTAAGGCTCCATAACTGCACCCTGTTAACAGTTCCCGCTGTTTATGGAGGATTGTCTTGACATACTTGTTAAACCTCAATAAATATGTTTTTAATAACCATATGGTATTTAACATATAATAACTGTCTTATTAAGTCTAAATTAAATCCTTGCTCATGACACTTAATTTAAAGTGTGACCAGTGTTTTCCTGGCAGTGAGGACACTTCTTTGGGAGAGAAGAGAATGTTTAAGGATCATGTGTTTGATGATATGATTAAACTGCATTTAAGACATTTATACAAGGGGGATCTGAGTGAAAATAACTTGCAGTGGAGTTGTAACCATATTGGAAATTGACGAAGGGGCCACATGCAGAACCCTGTTGCTCTGAGTGCACCTCTGGGGTCCCAAAAGTCTCAAAGGTCCAAGAACAGCTGGGACTCCTCTCTTTGTGTTCCTCATGCTCTTTCCCCACTGCTCTGCACAAAGGTGACAGATTATTTGATTTGGGGCATAACACAGATGCAATGTCCTTGCTTTCTGGGTAGGTGACACTTGTCCTTTTTATTGTTTTTGTGACTACACTCATTTTGCCCCTTGGTTGCTCAGTTACCCACCAAGGCCTGGAAAAGCTCTAATAGTTAACACTTTGATCATCTCTTATATGGAGCAGGATGGACAGGAAGAGGCGAGGAGGAAACAGGCTGGAGAGAAAGGTGCTGCGAAGACTCTGGATGGTGGAAATGAACCAAGAAGGGAGGTTGCCCAAAGTGCTCTGGAGCAGCAGGAGGCAGAGGTGGGAGGAGTCTCAGATGGAAGGCACTTAGTCCAGGGGTTGGAAAGACTGTAAGGGAGGGAAAGCCCAAGTGAGAGGTAGACCAGGTATGCAAGAGAGATGGGGAGACCAAGGCCCAATGTGGGGGGACTCAAAGGGCTAAGCTGACATCAGGAAAAGCTCCATGAAGGAGGAGGCACTAGTTCTGGGCCTCATAAGCCTTAGGATGGACCTTTAAGCCTGACAAATATTAAACAGGGCTCATGTTTGTCTAAACAATGCTTCTGTAGTCCTCAACCAGGAGCTTCAGCATCACCTAGAAAATTTTAGAAATGAAAAATTCTTCAGCCTCACTCCAGATCTCTGGAACCAGACACTTTGGGGGTGCAGCCAAGCACTTTGGATCTTCTGACTCCATTAAGTGATTTAGATGCATATGAAAAACCTGAGAATCACTGTTCTAAAGTCGGGCTTGGCAATCTCAGCACTATTGACATTTGGTGTGATTTTTTTCTTGTTGGGGGAGCTGTTCCCTGCCTTGTAGGATATTTATAAGCATTCCTGACTTCTATCAACTAGATGCCCCCACACCATGAAAGAAGAAATGTCTCCAGAAATTTCCAAAGGTCCCAGAGAGCAAAAGCACTGCCCCTGGTTGGTAATCACTGCTCTAGAAGAAAGAGCAGCATATGAAAATATGACAACAGGGGTCTCAGTGTGTTTGAGAAGTAAGGAGTACTTCAGCATGAGATTTCTAGGTACAAGCATGGGAGAGGTAGAAAATAAGCCAGAAGGGTAGGGGAGAGCCCAAGTTAGGAAACCATTGAATGGTGTGTAAATTTGTTTGGACTTAATCTAGAGGTCAATAGGGAGTCACTGAAAGTTGTAAGTAGAGGGTGATATAAACAAGGCAAGGATATTGTTTTTCAAATTATTGCAAGAAATATGCTATGATGGCTCAGCATATGAGTTTCCCAAAACTCTTACAACTTTCATGTCATTTGTAATTCAGTCTGGTTTTTACCAATTCTATCTTGTTCTTTTTTTTTTTTTAAATGATGGTCATGACACATTACACGATTTCCTAATCAGCCCTGGGCATTGTCACACTTCCAACAACACTGGATGGGAAATCAGAGGCATTAGAAATCAGGGAACAGAGAGGTGGGGAGAGGACTGTTCGAACAGACTCCAAAAGAGATCATGGAAACATGATTCGAAGGTGGGAGGGAAGATTAGGCAGGGGTATTTCAGATATAGAGGTTATAGGGAAGAAGGAGAAGCCAGAAAAAAAATATATCATTAATTTGCCACCAGTATAAATAGATGCCGAAATAATAGAGTTTGGGAAGGCTGTTTTTCTTTCTAGGCTAATTTTGGCAGGGAGGAGTTAAATTTATGATCTTGGGCCTGCTGAGGGTGAGCTGCTCAGCATGGTAGGCATGTCCAGAAAGCGGGAAAGGTGGGCGAGGGTCAGGACGGGTGCCTTGGATTTATGAGTCACAGCCATGCAAGGCCTGGAGGATGAGGTCACCAGAAGAGGGGGAGTGCAGTTGCGGAGACTAATAGCCTCCCTCTGTATATTGATACCTATCTGAGTACTAATATTCATTTCTCGTGTAATAAAGACCCACTCAGCAGATGGTATCACATCATAAATAAGATACAGCAAACCCAAGATGCGATCCTTGCCCTCTGAGAGGCTATAATTCATTTAGGCCCCCTGGATTAATCTGAATCATATTTTCACATTTATTGAGCACCAACTATGAGCCATTCACTACTCTTAGTGCTAAAAGTAAGGCAGTGGAGCAGAAAAAATAACCCTGCCAGCATGGGGTTTATTCTCTAGTAGGGGCAGACAGACAGCAAACCAAACAGACAAATGAAATCTTCTTTATGGTGGGTGGTGGTAAATGCCAGGGAAAAAGTCAAATAGGGAAGGGGTGCAGTGCTAGACGGGAGAGCTACAACTTGTAATCAGGGTCGCTGAGCCTCCTGGGACTCTCTGGTTTCCTGGGATGATTGGCATGAACCAGAGCTGAAAGCATCATGAGACTGGTCTTGGTGGTTCAAGGCAGAGTGTTCTGGGAGTTGCGGAGCCTGAGGGTGGGAGGCAGGGTCTTTGGAGGAACACTTGGCTCCAGGGACCTCTGTCTCCTCCTGCTCTAAGGCCTACTTTTTGATTTGTTCAATCTTTGTCCCATTTATTAAGCTTTTCCTTTCCAAAGCTCCTTTGCATTTTATTTTCATTTGAAAATCACAAAACTCTCTGCCCCTGAGGACTTGGGACTTCTTCTCACGTTAGGTGAGAGAAACTTAAGTTCCCTGCTCTAGGTGTCTGCACTTAATTGACTCTGGGAGAGAGTCTATGGGATATTAAAAGTTGTTATAGGAAAAAAAAATTTATGGTGAAATACATTTGGGAAATATTGAGCTAAACAAGTTTAACAGATTCCTGACTGTAGGACTTCACAAAAACTTTTGTGTGCTGTTAAGCATTCAAATCTCCAAAAGAAACAGAATATGCTCAGTTTTCCAAATGTATTTGGCCATGGAAACCCTTTGCTATAGGAAATGTCTCCATGAACAATTTTTCCAAGTATATACACTTTGGGAAACAGCCTACTGGTTATCTTATATGATGATGGACAAATCATTTAGACCTTCTAATCATACAGGCCTCATCCATCAAATGAGGGTATTGGCCTGCTGCCTAAAGGATGTTAATAGATCCATAGGGCTCTGTCCTTGGCCTTGAACTTGCCCAGGATTTTATCAGTGACCTCAGTGAAGAGAAAAGAGATCATTGTCACATCTGAAGATGGCACCAGGTCAGGAGGGGTGACTGATAGGTCAAATGACACAATCAAGACTTAAACTAATCTTGACATATTAGAATGATAGGTCAAACTCTGCACAGAAAATTTAATAAGGATGAGTATATGGTTCTGCTTTTAGTCTCAAAAAACTGATTTTTAGAGTATAAGATGTGGGAGATCAAGCATGTGGCAGGGGTGGGGGAAGGACCTGAAGAATTTTCTTGACCACAGACTAAGATGAAACATCAGGGGATGTGGCTGCTCTAAAACTGATCCCAGTGAGCATTTTTTTTTTTAAACAGAATTACTATTCTAGACAAGATCTGAGTTCCCCAAGGGTTAGCTCTGCCAACATTTTTGAGTGCTTATTAAAGGCTTGTCACTGTATCATGCATGTTGTGTGTATCATCTGATAGAGTGCCATCAGTGGATGCATGAGGGACTGTTAATATAATTATATCCAACCAGATGAGGACACTGAGGCTCAGAGAGGCCACCAAAAGTAAGTGGAAGAGCCCAGATCTGAAAGCAGGTGGAGTATTCCAGAGTTTGGATTACTCTGACTTTGCATAACAAAGGGTCTGGGCATCATGATCTTTGAAGATGTGAGGGAATGTGGGATACTCTTTAAAGGGGTTAAAGGGCTTAAGAAAGATGGTGGAACACGCTAAAGCTTTTCTTTTGAAGAAGAGGCATTAACTATGGCTAATGTCACATTATTGAGTGGAAAAAGAAATGGTTATTGGGAGCCCCAGGGAGAAAGATTTCAATTCAATGTAAGGAAAGGCTTTTTAAGGATTTGACTAATCCAAAATGGATCAGGAACCCTCAGGAAGTAGAGATTAAATGACCACAGCTTCCAATTCTTGGTAAAATATTAAATCTTGAACCTTTTGAATTGAGCCAGTTTTCATTTAGCTGAATAACTCAGTCTATCTGTCTATAATGATCAAAATGCTTTGGGATACCAACATAACGTGACAACATTCCCTCTTTTAAAGAACGTCTTATCAAGTTAGGAAGACAGACATGTACACAAATTATAAGCACTGAATAATGACTTCACTTGTGAGTTCAGTCTTCGTGCCTCTTTTTAAGTATCACCCCCTCAGGAACAATGAAAGCTTGAATTTGAGTTTGTTGGATGTTGTAAAGTCATAGCCTTTGGACATTTAATGGTGGTCAGGGTCTGAGGCAACTCAGCCTACCCTGGAGATGAGAGAGCAAGGACACTTTGAGGAGGAGGAGGAGAGGGAAGGAGGAAATAGATATGGAAGCAGTAGCTGAAGAGCCTGAGTGTGGGGCTCTGCCTCCAAGTTGCTGACTGTCTCTGACACTTTAGAATACTTTCAGGGGTGTTACTGCATCTGGAAACTTCAGGAGTTTTTGCAAACAGTGACCCTAGTGAGAATATTATGCAGGCCATGGTAGCAAAGAAGAATACCTATGCTCACCCCAGGGACATTCACCTGGGAAACGAAGCATGCCCAATCTAAGTTCATTGGATTCTTCTTTTAAGAAGCCTCATCTGGACCAGCCCATGATAAAACAGTTCCCCAAAATGACTTTAAGAAGGTGGCATTTGAAAAACAGAGAGAGAGAGAGGGGAAAAAAAAAAAGGTAGCATTTGTGTTTAGTGCTTCACTTTTAAGTAATGAATGGTTAAAGTCAGTTATTTTAAATTAGGTTTAGAGTTCTTATAGATTTATGGGCTTACTTAGAAAAGGCTTTATTCTGTGTCAGAACCAGTCAGGTCCAAAGGTAGAGGTCAACATATATAAGGTGACTGTTGTAACCACATGTCTGTAGGAATGGGGGTTCCAGAGAGAGGTGACCTATGGCCCCTGGAGGGTTCCCACACGATGAGGTGAGGCTTGAAGTACCAGGGGGAATTATCCAGGCAGAAAAGAGAAAAAAAAAGCACAAAATGAGCAGAGGAAGTAGTCAGTGGGATGAAGACCACCCTGTCCAGCAGCGGGCCTTCCCCCTCTCCTGTTGCTTCAGGCTTGGATCATTCTCTACGGCAGCTCTGGATTTCCCATTATCTAAGGCACATGGGGCAATTTTAGGTGGGTGGGACAAACTCATGGCACCAAAAGAGTCTGAATCCGGGAGTGAACATGATATCCTTGTGAACATTTTCTTTTAGTCCTTCTGATGATGTCCAAGGCAGAGTCATAGATTAAAGCCAGCATGCACACTTACAGGCTCTGTAACAGAGAGAGAAGATCTTGACTTTCTCCTTTCCCTTGGTCTTTTCTGCAAAATGAGGAGGAAAATAGGGACTAGTTCATAGCATCGTGACAACCAGATGACCTATTACATACAAAGCATATAGAGCAGTGTCTGGCATGTGCTAAGGTCTCAGTCAACACCAACTGCCATGATTTTTGTTTTCTCTGCTCTTGTCTTCTGAGGTGGATGACATTTATCCAGCTAGAGTTGAGCAGTATGATTTTGCTGTTATGAAATTTGTTTTTACGATGAGGAGTCACCTTGTCTATATTTTCATGAATACTGGTTTCTTTTGAAAATGGAATTTATGAAAGTAAAGGCTCATAGAAGTGGTATGTGGAAATGGAACAGCTCATGCAGGCAGAATGTGAATGAACGCATTCTGGGAAATAGAGACCCAAATGATCTCTAAGGGTCTCTGCAGTTCCACATGTCAAAGATTGTACTGATGAAGGAGGGCGGCCCACAGAGGATAGGAAATTCACCCAAGGTCACTGGGCTCATTAGTGGCAGAGCTAGGAGCAGATCCAAGACCTCCAGATGCTCAGACTCACGTTCTTCCCTTTGGAACTTGTTCCTGGTCCAAAGCCCTGGGACTCTTCTCAGCCCAGGGAGCCCTGTCTTGGCCTTGTCCTGGCAAAAGTGCACGCCAGGGGTGTAGCCCAACAGAAAGCTCTGCTCATTCTGTGGGACTACGGCAAGCCCTGAACTTGTCCTAAAACCCAGTTGCCTGCTGTAACATTGCCTTCATCCTGAGCCCCAGCACCACGCTCTACACTGGGAATTTGGGTGGGCCCAGAGTGCTTTTAGTATTACTGCTATAATTCAAAACATCCAAATTATTATTTTCTCCATGAGATGAAGCCAGGAGAGCGCTGTTAAGTGGAGAGAAAAGTGTTCGTCACGCTAGGCGTTCCAACAAAATGTCCTCCTTTGCCATTAAATCATAGCATTTCTAAATGAAATGATATTTTGCAAACTTTGGCAGTGACTGAAATTTGGATATTGTGCAGGATTTTTCCCCCCTTTCCCACTCTGAGCTTTTTCTCCATGTGGTGTGGAGAACTACTATTTGCTGGCTTTACTTTTCTTGTTTGTCTTTTCTTATGACCCAAGTTGTCCACTTTCCCCAAAGGCCTCAGATAATTTGATTTTCTGCCCGCAACTTATCATTTTAATAAATAATGAGGCTGATAAATAGAGGCTGAAGAGTATAACCTATTACCCAAATGGGTTGTTTCTCAGAATCTCCCGTTCTTTAGGATTAATCGTAAACAGCTTTATGGAAAGAGATATACTTGTTATCGTGATGCCCCCAAACAGAGAATTAATGAGGGCATATTGACATAGCAATTAAACCTGCAAAGGCTGAACTTGATCAATAAAATCTATGAAAAATGGCTCTACCATATGAAACCTTCTACTGGACTCTTGTGTTCAATCTTGTGTTCTCTTTGTGAACCATTTGAACTGGTACCCACCTATTTGCATTCACATCCACTACCACAAAGAAGCTGTTGATAAATTAACATTCTCAGGTCCCAGCATCTCTCTCTCTTTCTTTCATTTTTTTTTTTTTTTTTTTTTTGTCTTTCACGGACAAAGCCTGAGCAATTCAGGAGCGTGGCTCCCATATCCTCAGCTCCACGGTTGGAGCTCAGAGGCTAGGATTAGCAGCCGAGGAAATCCATTGACAGGTCTGGGGTTGTGTCTAGGCCCACAGCTGGACTGTTCTCCTCCTACCAGACCCAGGGGACATGGAGTAGTGGATTGCAAGTTGGGAATCTCTCCCTGTAGCCTGGCTTACATTCAGGAAAATTTCCCCGGTGGATGAAAAGGACGGACTTGTGCTGCTCCCCTGCTCTCTGGCCAGGGAGCACAGGAGGCCTCTTCCCTCGATGTTCTTGGGCAGTGTCTCTCAGTAGGTTTGGCTGTATCTCTTTGGGGACCCTCTCTTCCTCCCTTTCCTGCCAGTTCTCCTTCCTTAAACAATTATTCAGGCCTATAACCTAACTTGGGAATGTTGGACTCAGAGCTCAGGGCATAGAAATGATAAATGAGAGCAGCTCCCTATTCCCTGGCTTGGCCTGGGAATGGGAGATTCTCATTAATCAAGTATCCTTATTCATTCATTCATTCAACAAATATTTATCAAGCACAATGCCAAGCACCATTCTAGGAACTATCTGTGAATAAAAAAGACAAGAATCTCAGCCCGCATGGAGTTTATGTTCTTGGGATTTAGAATGGCTTTAGAATTTGAAGGGCTGAGTACAAAAGTAGATGCAGAGGCTTTTGCTAAACACTTCTGAAGAATTCCAAGACAGCAACAGCAGAGCGGCAGACAATGCATAGGGGCTTTCTGGGTAGGGGGCCCAGTGTGACTTGCTCATGTTACTAATGCATGAATCTGGCCCAGGTTGGGGTAAAGGAAAAGTTAATATGTGTACCTCAGGGGGAAGGGCAATCCAAAGATCAGACACAGTAAACCTACTTCCCACAGGACTGGCAATGGTTGGATTCCTCATCGAATGACCTGAGTCATGACTAAACTTTTCTAGGTCTCAGGTCACCATTTACACAATCAAGGTATTGACTTTGTGAGTTCTGAGTAGCAGAATGGTGTCTTAATGGGAGTCAGTATACATGGGATTTCTTAAAGGAATCCTAAACCCAGAAAAATGATACTTTTTAAGATTAAAATAAATAAAGTTACCTCTCATGATTGCTTCCCACAACCTCCTGGAAATCCTCTAATACTCAAACAAATAAAAACTAAGTAGGCTACATGAATGCAGAAATTGTTATAACTACAAATACCAATTGTTCTGGTTTTAAAGGGACCCAGCAGACTAACTGCGCAGCAAACAGGCTCAGAGGTTAATGTCTCAGCTGATCCATGCAGATCCTAAGTGTGATTTTGCATGGCTTGACTGCAGCTCTCTGCCAATGGTTCTTCCAAGATTCCTGAATTCCAGCCCCGAAGTGCAGCCAGCCCCTTCCTTCACCCCTGTTCACGTGTTTCTCCCCCATCCAAAAGTAATGAAAAGAAGGCTGGGGCCCTGACAGTGGATTCTGTGAACTTCATTGCTGGAAAAAATTACCAAGAACACGATTCCCAACTCCAAGGCCAACTGACAAGGGGAGAAACTCGAGTGAATGTTCTGGCATATGTGTCCTGGAGTTTTATGGAAATGAAAGAAATCATGCAGTCTTTGGAAATAAAGCCAGTTGAATAACATCACTGCATAAGGAAGATTTGCTCTCAAGGTGACTATTTTACAACGGGGGCGTTTGGGGGCTGAGATGTTCAGCACACGATGTGGCTTGTCATCATGGACTGCTCTGCCAGACAAAGATCACGGAACGAGGGGTCAGAGTAACTGGCGTTGAGTCCCATCTCTGCCATTAGATCTGACTCCCAGCCCTCTGGACCTCAGTTTCTCATCTGTAAAATGGGGAAGGTAATAATTAATCACCAAGTGTTCCTGTGAAGTTCAAGTGAGCAATATATATGAACTGAACTTGTAGGATGTTTAGAAGCATTCCTGGCCTCTATCAACTAGATGCTGGTGGCTACCCCAGCCCCCACACTGTGAAAGCTGAAATGTCTCCAGAAATTTCCAAATGTCCCAGAGCGCAAAAACACTGCCCCTGGTTGGTAACCACTACTTGTAAACTGCATGGTGCTTTACAAATGAAGGGTTGGTTCATTCTTAGTTTGGTTTCATTGGTTTCATTGATTTTGGTTTCATTCTTAGTTTCTGTCTCCCTAGGTGAGCTCTTTAGACAGAAAATGCAAAAACTGGATGCAGGAGGTATTGCAGGTGGGGCCCTCTGATTATTCACTTGGCGGGTGGATAAGGGTTGAGATTTGGCCTGGCAGTAATGGACGAGGGCAGCCCGAGTCTGTCACGGAACATTCAAAGGCCCTCCCCTTTTTCATTTCCCTCCACGAACTTCTACCTGTAGTAATAAAAAATCCAGTGTTCATGCTTGTGTCGCTTCATTTTAGGAGCTTGACTTTTATATGAATCTTTGTCCCTGTGTGGGGCTGCCGAGTATTATTTCTGCCTCATCTTACCGATAAAGAAAGGGAAGTGTGTGACATTAAATGATTTGCCCGGGTCACCCAGAAAGTCAGTGATGGAGTCTGCAAAGGAAAAGATAAATGTTAGCCCTCATTTTCCACCCCAGCCACCAGGAATTCCCAGCAAAGCACTGGTCCAGTCAGTACACACCTTCCTTGCCATGACCAGAAGACACAGAAGTCCTATATGGACACTCCTCTTTGACCTGCTCCCTGCCCCATTTGTCGGGGTTCCTTTTACCATGGAGCTTGCTTTCCCATCAGGCCAGCACATTACCAAAACATAGGGATTATACACAATCTACTCCGTGTGCAAAACCACTGGGGAAACCAGCTCATCCCCAGGGTGAGCGCAAACCTATGGAATAGTATTGGAGGAATCTAGAAAGACCTGCTCTGGGGAACCATGGACACCTGGTTCCCAATCTGAGAACAATGACTTAGTAACTGTGTTAGTTTTTGCAAGTTACTAACCTCTCTAAGCCTCACTTCCTTCACTTTTAGCATCTACAGTTAGAAAATTTTTGTAGGAATTCAGTGAGCCCATACATGTATATATAAATGTAGACAGAAAGAGAGACTAGAACATGTTTATCTGAGGCTAGAAGTGCAATAAACATCATTTCCCTCTTTCCCTTAACTGGCCCACTAGTACTCTGAGAATTCTTGATTGTATAAGACCCTTCTCAAGGACTATCACAATGCATGCCTTTTCCTGAATTAGGTTGTTCATCCTATACACAGAAAATTGCTTGTTAGCCTTAGAGGGGAGAGTTATTTTATGACTTCTCAAAACAGAACTCAGGCATGGCACTCCCTCATCATAACCTCTGAGAGAGGTGCACGGTGTTAGTTGTGACCATGTCTGTTTCCCTGCCTGGCTGGGGGCAGAGGGCGTGTCCTGTTCTTTACCCACACCTACCCTAGTACCTGCACACACTGGTGAAACAGTGAGTGCTGCTGATGAATGCAGGGCTGACTCTCAACACAGGCTTCAGCAAAAGGAAGAACCTTAGCAGACAAACAGATACACAGGAGACAGGTGGTTCTCAGCACAGGGAAGAAGAGGAAGCTGGATGAGAGGGCCGGACCCAGATGGGTGCTACTTTACATGGGATCATCAGAGAGGGCTTTGGAAAAAAGGGAAATTTGAGCAGAGACCTAAAGAAGTGAATAACTGAGCCTGTGGGTATCTGCGCAAGTGGGTCTGAGCCAGGGATCAGCCAGCCTTGACTCTCCCGACTGACTTTCACTCTGATGGTGGTTGGAAGCCACAGGGTGAGGGCCTGCTGGATGGAGCCTGCGTGGTGATTGTCAGAAAGGTATTATGCTTTCAGTGCTCGCTCAGGGCAATCCTGGCTCCTCTTTCAGGCAAATGCAGGTGAATGTTCTAGTCTTTGGATGAAAGAAACAGTCGTGGCTTTGTTTTAGGTCTTGGCCGATATTCACATGAAGTTTTTAACAATGGAAAATGCAAACCCGCACGAATGATTCCCACACTACCTGAAGGCCAAACACCTCTTTACATTACCTGGGTTGCTAAAGGGCCTGGCCATGTTTCCTTGGCTCTGGGTGGGTGCTGGCCAGCAAAACTGCTCCCAGGAGCCAACGGAGGCAGATGCTGGCCCCCTGATACCCCAACTCCTTCACCGATGCATAACAGAAGAGCTGGGGTGGAAAGAGGGAACAGCAGTGAGACAGTTAATCTTCCATCCACAGAAATGTTCAGGCAGCTTAGGAAGAGGACATATTTCCAATTCCTCCTGAGAGGAGAAACTGATGGGGAAGTCGCACCTCCCAGTCAATCCCCAGTTCACAGGGAAGTGCCTGAAAAATCACACACGAGGAGATGTGAAACAGATCTGCGGAGCCTAGGGCTCCTCTGAGGAACTCAGAGGCTCAGTGGCAGCTGGAAAGCCTTGTTTCCTTCACGTTTCCAAACTTCCCTCAACGAACTTCACTGCTGGTCTCCGTCTGGTGTGAAATGATTAATTCTTTCCAATGACACTGGGAGTTACAGCAATCCAGGGCTTCTTTTCTCTATTCTAGAACTAGAAAGAAACACATTTTGTCACACCTTCTGGTTTTTTTTTTCTTTTTTAATACATCGGACCCTCTCCCCCATAAGTATTTACACTGGCAATTGAACACTGCCAAGCTATGCTGCCTCGACTGGGGCAAGGTTCCCCTCACTGACTGCTTTCATTTTACCCCCTATCTGCTTTGTCCACAGGAATACTATCCTACCAATTTAAAGAATGGACAGCCCTATATTCACCCCGGTCCCAGAGTGATGTAGTGTATGGTGAAAGGAGGGGCACCCGAGATGAGGGGACTAGAAGATCAAGCAGGACAAATAGCTCCTCACTTTGGGAATTAGCTCCCAGTGTCTTGGGCACTGTTCATTGATTCACAATTATTTGCTCACTAATTGCTGATAGGTGCCGGAGTTATATAAATGAATAAAGTGTGATCCTCAGTCTCATAAAGATCGGAGCTTGGTGGGAAAGTGGTGAGAAAAGAGACCAAGGAGATTTGTTCTTTGTTGTTGTTGGCCTGGTCAGCCTCAACCCCAACCCCCCACCACCCCTCCCTCTTTGTCCCCTTTGTTATGTATTATCGAAGACCTCCCTGCAGCAATTACTAATTCACAAGCAGCATATAGGACCAAGTTACTACCCTGGATATAATGACCTTTTGGTATTATCTAAATGTTTTAGGGTAAAACTGTCAATTTTCCAAAACCACTGGGCTCCCAAATAGGGTGTTGCTTTTTATCCCTTTGGCCACAATCTTTAAAAACTTCTTAGCAGACTCTGAGTAGCTCCTGAGGGCAGGAACTGTTTTTTGTTTTGTTTTGTTTTGTTTTTCCTAATTCACCTCTGCTTCTCATTCACCTGACCCAGAGGAACAGCTCAGTAAGTATTGAATGAGTAAGTGAATGAATGATTTCAATATTCGAATTACCACAAAGTGGCTGGGAGATCTGACAATCCACCAGAAAATTGGATCTTCATAGGTGGTCAAACCAGATACCTCAAGTCACTGTTGGAAAATTTACTTTGGGGTTGGAATAGTATGCCATACACATAATTCACTGAAATATGTGACTTTCCTGCCCTGGAGGTTTCTAGACCCATCTAGCAATGACACTCACTCCAAGTATTTGGCAGCTGTCTTGGAGATGTCTTTCTCTGCTTGAAAGCTGGATTTCAGGAGCAAGAATGCTTTACCAACTGTTACCGGAAGGGCCCTGGTTAGGCACAGAGGAGCCTGAGGATAATTTGGGTGGAATCTGCTGGGCCTCCTGCCCACGCTGATCCCAGGCCCTGTTATGACAACTCTGGGCCTTTGGATTGTGGTTTGTTCTGGGAATGTGCCTGGTGTGGTGGAAATGGTGGCAGAAAGTTGAATTTAAAGTTAGGAGATCTAAGAATAAGGGGATCTTGAGATACCCACAGTGTGAACTTGAGCTCTGTATTAGTTTCCTATGGCTGCTGTAACAAAATGACCAGGAATATAGTGTTAAAACAACACTTGTTTATTATCTTACAGTTCTGGGTAGAAGTCCAATAGAAATCCTAAGAGGCAAAAATCAAGGTTTCCACAAGGCTAGTTTTTCTTGGGCTCATTCATTGTCTCTTCCTCTTCCAGAAGCTGCTGGCATTTGTTGGCTCCTGTGCACATCTTTCCCATCTCCACTTCTGTGGTCCCACCATTTCCTCCTCTACTGTAATCAGATCTTCCTCTACCTCCATTCTATAAGGACCCCATAATCTCCCCATCTCAGGATCTTTAGTTTAATCACAACTGCAACATGCTCATTGCTGTGTACAGCAAAGCAACATTCATAGATTCTAGGAACTAGGATGTCAATATTTTTAGAGATCATTATTCCACCTATCACAAGTCCCTTAGTCTTAATCAAACTATTCTCATACACATGTAAAACGGAATAAAACTGAATAATCATTTATGCTGTTCTACAACATTCTTTTACTATGAAGATTATTAAAGCACATAGTTTATTGTTATATTCCCTGCAATTACTAAAGGCAGGTGAACTCTACTTCATTCACCAGTTAAAAACAAGTTGATGATCCTCAAAGAGAACTATTTAGTGAATTCTCCCATTTCCATCCAGACCCTCAGAAACTGAAACAGCAAAAGTTGATTGCTATGTTTTTTTAAGATGCAACTTACATATAGTAAAGAGCATAAATCTTAGATATAGCTCACTGAATTTTTATATGCATTTTGTCTTGAGTCACTCAATTCAGATCATGATAGAGAGAATGCCCAGCTCCTTAGTCAGGTTTCCTCATGTCTTATCCCAGACGATTCTCCCCAGGTAGTCATTCTTTTGACAGGATGCTTTCCTTCAACATTATATTCTTGAGACTTCTCTGTTTTTGCAAGTGCCAAAAGTTCATTGTTTTTCAATTGCTGTGTAGTATTCCATTTTGTGAGTATAACCCAATTTATTTACCCATTCTACTGTGGGTACACATTTGGGCTATGCATTGTTTGGGGGCTATCACAAATAAAGCTGCTGTGACTATCTTTTTTCAGTGAACATAGGCAGTTATTCCCAGCAATCAAAAAAGTGCATTATGAAGGGTAAAAATATGGAAATGCAAAGCCGATTTCACCTTGAGATATGATGTAAAAATGATAACACATTCCATCTGAAATATGGAGTTTTAGAAACACAAGATAGGAGGAAGCATTTCTATCAAAGTTAAGGAGCTGAGCTCAAATCCAGTGGAAGAATGAGAAATTCATAATTTCATGGCCCTGATTTCACATCTGGGGAGAGAACTTCAGTTTCTCGGTAGACACCATGAGCTCTGATCATACACACTAGCTGACCAGAGTCAGTTAGGATAGAAAGTTCTGGCATGAATGTGAATAGTCTGCTATGTCTTTCTCTAAAAGGTGGGTGGGTAGGTGGTAGAGGATATCGTTGAAAAGCAACTAGGAGGACCAAAACTGAAAAAAAGAAAAGGAGTTATTGGCAGCTTAAGGCTATGGAAATATTGAAACAATCCATGTCAGTTCATTTTATGATTATTTCTCAGAGTTTCCATCTCACATTGGATTTTTCTGGGGTAGATTAAGAATGGGAATCAATTAATGTGAATCTCATGTTACTGCAAACAGTTGGAGGTCTTAATTGGGCCAGGAGTGAGCAGGTGGTCCATCCCCAGTCAGCTATCCTTTCACCTGTCAGTCAAATGAGGAGAGGGCCTCCATAGCTCATTAGCAACCATTTGTCACCTTGCACAGAGCTTTGAAAGGATTTCTTTGAACTTTGTTTGGGATTGATTTTCTGCATATGCTGAGCTGTTACTGACAAACTCTGGGCAACTGCTCCTCAGTAACAAATACATTTTAAAAAAAGGATTTTAATAGCTGCGAATTACAGAGCCTGGAAGGGTGGGATTCTTTCTCCAGCTCCAATTCACCTCACAAACCCTTCACTTTGTGCCATTGCATAATAATACATAAAAAGAACTTTATCTTTCTTAAGGGAACTGCCTTGAACTTTTGATATTTTTTAACTGCCAATGGCTCCAGACTAAAATTGATTCATAATGATATTTAATTACAAATGGGCTTTATACCTTGACCTTGCCTTTTACTTTGAAGGACCATTCAGGGGATGGGAAGGACTCTGCATTATCAAGGGCTGGTCTGGAGCACCACCCTGCTGCCTGAATAATCCTAGAAACCATCTTCTGCCACCTCGCTTCCATTTGACTCCTCTTAAGGGCTAGGGCTCTGCTGGTTTGTTCAGGTTGTCTCAAGATCATTCACTGTGCCTAGCACAGAGATGATAAATGATAAAAATCTGTTGAATTAATTCATTCAAAAGAATAATAATCACTTTTATCTTTTGGTTTATGGATGAAGGAAGATATAATGTGCATTGCCAGGAAAAGTAGCCATAATTCATTAGCCCTCCACTGCTGTCCTTCCCCAAAAAATGTTGTGAGGAACCAGTGCCTCAATCTTCTTTTTTAATTGAGTGTAAGACTAAAACATATTCATTGTGGAAATTTTAGAACACACACATAATTCTTACAAAGCTGTGATGTTTATTCCCTCCCAAAGATTGGAGTTATATTTAAAGGAGAATGGGAGGTTCATTCTCCTTCACCCACAGTCCTGGCAGAAGTAGAAAGTCCTTGAAGAACTTGCAACATGAAAACTCTTACTTAAATCTTTTATTTTTCTAGTTTGTTCTCCACTACCAGAAAACTTTCAAGGACTTTCTTTCTTCCTCTCCCTTTCCTCCCTCTCTTCTTTCTCTTCTATGTCCCCTTCTCCTTCCCCATCTCTCCCTCTCCCTGACAGGATGCTGGCAACCTTGTGCTCTGCACAAGCCATTGACTTTCCATCCCCCAGCTTCTCCAACCAGGGGAGGACAATTCTGCCAAAGCCTAGTGCACTTTCTATAAAGAATCTGCCTCAGGGGCTTAGAGAGCAGGGGAGGATGGAGGGATGGGGGTCCCCTTCCCACACCCCCCACAGTAATAATGATCATCCCATCTCATGTAAAAATTATAAAAAGGATAAAAATTAAAATCACTACACAGACCATATAGATAGAACCATTTCACAACTTCTTCTCACTGAACTAGAAATCATAATGTTTGCACATGACCTTCTAACATTGCATTTTGAACATTTTCCCAGGTAGTTAAATTTTATCGAAAAGCATGATTTGTCGGCTCTGCCATTACTCAACCTTATGGAGGACACGTTCTTTTAAGCAATGCTCCTATTGTTGGGCACTTGGGCTGATACTGGGTTTTTATTTCTTTCTCATTCCATGGCACAGGGAGGGCAGCATTTGCTTTAAAAAGTGGATTTTGCTGAAAGACAGGACTTGGCATGATGAAAGGGGGCCACTCTCGTTATGGATGTAGGTCTCAACATTTACTATATTGTACACATTTCCTATTTGCCATTTTGGCCTCCTGAGGGACAGAAACTGAAGTTCTAATCAGTGAAAGCCAAGTGTGGGGGCTGCCAACTTGACTCACATTAGGAAGTTCCCAAATCTCCTGGGCTGTATCTTTCTTTAGGACCTGACGGATCCAGGCATAGTGCAAATTAAATAGGATGAACCAAGCCAAATTTTCCTATCTTTCATATTTCTGAGCATAGGTCTGGAGCAGCAAGGGAACTTTTAACACTGACCTCTAGTAAAAAACGATAACACATTTGTGTTAATGGCCCTGGAAACCCCCCAATTGCTAGAATCAGTGTATGGAGTGTTGGGAGAGGTGGTATTTTGCATTCTCAATTTTATTAGTTTGGTTCACCGTACCAGATTTTTATACTCTGTTCCTTTGGAACTGGGGAATGCTTATAAACTCAGAAAATTGCACTGAACTTTGGGAATTGATCCAAGCTCTGGATGCTAAAGAGATAAAAATTAAAAAGAGAAGCCAGGCAAAAGACAAGTTTCATTTGAGTGTTTGACGTTTTTTATACGGGCAGCTCCATTTCTGCACTGGCTTATTTGTAGGGGAGGTAAACACTTGGCTTGGGAGCATCTGCCATCTACTGTGCATATCCTACTACTGAGCACTCATTTGCCGGTTGACAAAAGGCTTGCATAGGCAGAAATTTGGGGATCAACACGAATCCAAATGGAAAGTCAAGACCATCTATGAGAGTCTAAGAGTCCTCATTGCTGGTCCTTTGCCAGATTCACATTTTAGATCACCAGCAAGTATACTACTTTTTTAGTATTTTCTGTTACTTTGGTTAACATTGTGTCATTTGGTTGGGGAACAGAGGTTTGCTTCCAAAGGTGACTATGCTGGCATTATGCAAAAATAAAGAAATAAATGTGAGAAATGTGAACAAAACTGGGATGGTGACATTAAGAAGTGGCTGGGTTGGGCTGTACAGGAGACAGGTGTGAATGGGACTCTGGTGTCTAATGGCTGTCTCTTCTTGGCACTGAACATGGACAAACCAGAGGTTGTTTTAATTGGGAATGACAGCCTGTATCCTGCTGGTGCTTGTGTTTTCATGAGGTTGACAAAAGCTGACTAATCCAGGTAACTTGTACTGGCAGCTGGGCATTGTTTTTGACACTGACCTATCCTTTTCTACTAATATTAGCTCTTTAATGAGGTCATGCTGGTATCCATTTTTAATATATAAAAAATTCATAAATACCTGACCTTTTAGTGGCCAAGGAGGGCTTCATAACATTTTCATCATCTGCACAGTGTTTTTCACATATCTTATTTTACTTCTATGCTTTTAATCCTTTTATTCCTTTTTCTTTTTTGTAACAATAAAAAATACCACAGTTTTCATGCTGGAATTATACATCATTCTATGGTTTCAAAAGCTGCTCTGTTTAAAAGCTGATCAAGGGATTAGTTGCAGGTTTCCAGTTTCGATGTTAGTTTACTTATATTTTCTCCTTAGAGAAAAATGACGACTTTGGAGCCCTATAGAGACTATTGGGTACTTTCAATCTGGACCTCCCATCCAAAGGAGACCAACATGAACAGCTTTTTAAAGGTGACATTCAACCCTCTCCTTGCAGATGTAGGATAATATGGAGCTATGGACAATCTGTCAATCATCTGCCAGTGTTGGAAGCAATAACTTGAGCTACCATATATTAGGTAGAAGGCATCTATACCTGGATTGGTACGCATGATTCTAGCACACATCCATGGTTTTGGAGAAACAGAGTGGCTCTGTTTCAAAACCCTTGCCATTATTTGGAAATTTCCTTGTTTCTCTTTGTATTTTTCTCTTTGGTCTTGCAATGTGATGTCAATGTTGAAATTAAACTCTGAAAGCCTTGATTCAGTTAAATATCTCCAAAGAGTTGAGGAACAGAATTCATAGTTTAGGTTTTCCCATCTGAACTTTGGTAATAATGTTTGAATACAGGGCACCAGAAAATGCCAAATTTATAAGTTAAAATTAACTATACGAATGGGCTATAAGGAGTTCATATGAGAAAAGGGATTAAAGAGGTGGAGTAGGTGCCTTCTCAAGACAGTTTGCTTGGACAGGGAGGAAACTGAGATAAAATTCACAATGGCTTAGCCATGTTGACCTTTCATAGACTATTTCTATGTATTAAGCAGGGAAGCCTTCAAGAACCAAAGGACTGACTCGAGAATAAAAGAAGAACAGACCAAAAGGCAGGTGGTGAGGATAATCTGGGGCCAGGAGTCCTAGCACAGAACTCTTGAGTCATTGAATATGCTGTTCCTATTTTTAAAAGCCTCTTTCAGCTGAGAAATTTTGATCGTCAATGCCCCTGGGCTCAAAATCTTTGAAATAACTCAGAAAGAGTAATTAGCGCCTTGCTGCAGCCCTGCCCCTGGGGGCCGGTGCTTTGGGACCACTTTGGGACTGAGGCTGCCTCCTTGTCATGATGTGCTTCAGGAGATTGTCAGAAACAGGTCTTCCTCTGGCTTAGTTTTTCCTTGCAGCTGATGGTTTTAATATGTTGAAATCTGGAAACCCAATAAGAGTGAGGAGCAAAAGAGCTTTGAGGAATGGACTCTGCCCTAGTGTTTAGCTGGATGTGGGTCAGACCAGAGCATGTCTGGTCCCAGGGGCCACTGGGTGGAAGCTTTGGAGGACAGCTGATCATGGCACCTGGTAAGTAAGCTTGTAAGACATAAACAAAAATCTCAGGTAGGTAGGCAAACATCACTCTTTGGGTATTCTGGAAAATTCCCTGATCTGGCTCCTGCCTGAATTTTCATCTCAACTCTGACTACTTTCTTCTCATTCACTAAACAATGCCCATAATGATTTTGGAACAATGCCAGCTGGGTTTTGCCTCAGGACATTTGGGTTTACTATATTATATCTGTGACCTCCCATTACTGGCTCCTTTTTATCCTTAGGTTTCATATTTAATACCACCTCCCAGGGTGCTACATTGCTCCTGGAATCATCCTGCTGAAAATACCCAGTTTAGTACCCTGGTTGTATATATCATCTAGGGTTATCTTATAAATTTTGCTGATTTCTGTCTAGCCTCTGGAGTTTACCTCTCCAGCTCAGCTCTGCCTTCTTGGTTTTTGGAACAGTGCGTGGCATACAGTGGGTAAATTGTTCCTGCCTGCATAAATGGTTAAGTTAACAGAGGAATGGAGATGAGACCACAGAGGTAGGTAAAAAGATAGAAAGCTTTGGAATAGAAGGCCATGACCTAATCATAAAGAATTAAGCAAAAAAATAGCTAATAGATGGAGTAAATGTCCAGCTGAGCTTAGAAGTAAATACTGACTGGAAGGAAAGCTACTGACCTTGGTCTTGAAGTTTGCTCTAATTAGTGGCCAGTTTGGGTATATAGCCTGGAATATGGCTGAGCTTATAGTAGGGTTGACTTTGAACCAATGAAACTACAGTGGAGTGCAGATTCCATCAGGGCAGGATTTTTGTCTTATTCACTGTTTTATCCATTGAACCTAGAATCATGACTTTTATTGGTAGGTATGCAATAAATATTTGTTGAATTAAATATTTGATGACTTGCTCAATCAGATTTTACCTGTGAGATATATCCCATTTGCCATCCTGACCTAAAGCAACAAGATAACGAGTTCAAATTGGGTTGTTGAGGATGGTTAATCACAAAAGAGCATCAGGCAAGCCCAGAATAGGTGGACGAATTTCTGTACTGAGAACTGGCAGCTGCCTTGCTATGGCCCTAAAGTACAATGCCTGAGGCTGCTCCTCAGATTTGCTGCACATTCAGAGCAACTCGGCTCATATCCAAAATGCATTCTCCAGGTGCCGAATTCCCCTACGTAGCAAAAAAATACTATATGGTACTTTATTGGGTAATTGACATAAGCCACAAATACATCGATTTCACATTTATTTATCATCCTGGGTTCCATGATGAGGTTTTTAAGCTTGAATTTCTACTTCTAAATAGAAAGTTTTTTAAAAACTGACTGTTCAAAGAGTGAGTTCTCTAGGAGCAGTTTTATTACTCACCCACTGTTTATCCATCAAAGGGCCAGTAGCTGGAATTGTACCTGGGTTTCACATAAAAAAGCACAATCCATATTTATTTTTTCATCAATATCCCAATTTTTTTGTTTGTTTTTGAGAATCTACCATCTCAGCCCTGTGCTGGGGACACAGCAATAAACAATACCGTCCAGTAACGAAAAAAAAAATTAAGTCCTTTTCTTGGAGATTTCATTTTAATAAGGGAGATGGGCAGTTAACAAATCAAAATGCAAATATATCATTGCAGATTATGACAAATTATGTTTTAGTAGAGTAGCAAAGAAGGAAGCTTGATTAGAAGAGGGTCAAGAAAAAATGTCCTATTAGGAAGTATGGATGAAAATTCAAGAAGTATATAAAAAATATATGTTTTGTTTTAACTGGAACCAAGAAATTTGGTTGTGGATATAGGAGTCTTAAGGTCAGGGGTTTTAAGGTGAGAGGTATTGTCAGAGCTAATGGAAATTATTGGATGGGGAAATTTGAGCAAGAAAGGAAATAGTTTCGGGAGGTGTGGAGGAGACACAAGGGGTTGGGACGTGGTCAGCAAGTGTGTTCCGGAAGTGCACCTCCGGAAGTGCTCAGCTCATCAGGGATCATTGCATGCACAGGCCAAGTCAGTTTAAGAAAGGGTGCAATGTGCTTACTCTAGTTTCTATTGGTGTTTCCTGATGCCTGTTTGTTTTCAGCCACACTGGGGAACCTGAGGGGCTAGTGGCTGGTTCACAACAGAGCCTGGGATCCAAGAAAGACAAGGCAGAGTTCCTGTGCTGCTCGAGGGAATCTCAGTCCAGTACCCCACTGGGCAGATAGATGCATCCCTCTCCCCACATGACTTGATCATTTAGTCAGTTTGGTGGAATCATTTTGAATGCAGAGTTTCTTTTTATTAACTTTTCTTCCTTTCACACCCATTCTTGAATATGTTGACTTGAATTCACAAACTCCAATTAAGTATGCTTGGCTAATAACTTTACCATGAAAATATCTCAAACTATTAAAGTATTGAATAAAGTATTCTGCTTTTGACACTCCACAAACCTCATAGGATTTGAAAAACTTGAAGTATGCAGAGGGAAATCAGACTAAATGCTCACATATATTTTATTAGAAACATTACTTTAAAAACATGAAGACAAGGGGGAGAAAAAGACCAAATTCAATTTTTCAGGCTGGCACTTCAACTTCTCTACACATTACTCTATTCTAAACAGGAAAAATAAAATCAGCTTTGTTCCTGAGCATATGCTTTTGACATTTTTTTCCTTGAAGTCTGTGAATTATTAATAAACTAATTTCTCTTTATAGTTCAATCTTGGGAGATTTAAAGTGTTCACTCAAATGCACAGGGAAGAAATGGAGCTTCCGTTCCAATCAGCTCCAATCCTCTCTAGAGAGTCTGGCCTTGAGGTATCTCTTAAGTCTTTGATATCAATCTTTGGTTCAACTGGGAATTTGTGATCATTTCTAGAACTAGTCCGTTAATACCACTTAATGCCCTGTTTAAGTTGGGCCAGTTCTGCCAGCTGGTTTTATACCTTCACTTTGCTCCTGAGATATTTTATGTGTGTGTTTAGATAGCATCTTTATGTACATTCATCTTTGTACATAGTTTTACTTGATGGATTTTTTCTTGGTGAGTTGTGCTGGAAGGTCAGGGTATGTCCAGGAAATTGACAGCTCTTGTAATAAACCATGTTGAATCTAAGTACCACCAAGAGTGCTTCCTCCGTGCTCAGTGGAGCTTAGTGGACAGAGTTGGGGCTCTATAGAGAAAAGAAATTTGCAAAACCAGAGCTGTAAAATGTAGAATGGATAAGCTTTGGATTAAGTTCCTTCTTTCCATCTTTCCACCCCACACCAAAGAGTGTGTCAAAATGTGGAACAGAGGTCAGAGATGAGAAAGAGAGTTCCTCTATCAGCCTGCAGTTTGGATAATTGAGCAAAGTCACTTCCAACATTATAATTTGATTGCTTCCTGTGGCCTCAATGTATTAGAATTATTATCCTTTTTCTTTTTCCTTCAAAGAGAGAAATTTGAGTTTAATTGACTGGTCTGATATCCTGCAAGGGACTAAGCATGCTTTCCCTCTTATTTGGTAGATCTTAGGGAATTGAGACTCTGGATGAGGTTTTCAGCCTCTGATCTCCCATCTATGTATTGATCCAAAAGGGGGAAAAAAGTCCAGCAAACCCAAGCCAAAGCCGAATGCAGCAATTCTTGCTCCTCTCTCCCCTGACATTCTCTGAGGGAAGTGGCTTTAGCACTGAACTGGCCCGTCTACCTCCTCCCTTAACGACCTGCTGTATTAACAGGATATAATAATGATCAAGCTCCAGAGTCACCAGGCGATCAGGTTGAAAAGCTTGCTTAGCAGGAACACCGAAGAATTGAGATTCCACATCCTAACAGCATCTTTTCCAACAGGACAGCTCATGCAGACAGTAAACTTGCCTCTCTCCTGAGGAGGCCTGGATCAGAACCTCAGAAAGGCAGAGGGAAGGGGGAAGGGAAGGCAGAAGAAGAAAGAAAGCTTTTCCTTTTTTATTTTTTAAAGGCAGTTCTATTCTGGGACTTTATTTACTTTTTTGTTTGGCTCCAGGGGTTAGAGGTCTCGCAGTAATGGAAACTGGAGGCCACCGATTTATTGCTCTTCCTCTGGACTTTCTGGACTGGTTTGTGGAGTGGTAAGTTGAGTTTCCTCAGCCTTTCTCACCCAGGGCCTTAACCTTGATCCAGCTCCATGAACTTCTCCTCTGAAGGATCTGGGAAAACCAGCCAATCTCAGGCTCAAGTGGTCCTACACAAGAAAATACGAAGACTTTTGCCAATCTCTCCTTAAAGTCCCAGAATGAAAGTATCTCTGTATCCAAGAAAAGCCTTTTCACATTGTGCAAGATGTTCAGCCATCTCACTTTCATTTAAAAGGATGGCATGTCCCTGCTTCACCTCAGCCACGCTCCCAATCTTCTTCAAATGTACTATTGCCTTATCCCACCGTTCTTGATATTGCAGACACACATGTATGCTTGAGCATTTCATCTTTCTTTGTACAGGTGGATTTGATATCATTGATCCCAGGGTTTTCTTGAAACATCTTAGAAACTGCAGGGCAATTGTCTCATATGCTCTATATCTGGCAGGGTGCTTCGAAGAAAGAGAGTGAGGAATGGGCTCACACAGCTGAGGGGGCTGGAAAGGGTGAGAGATGGAGGGTAGGCTGGAAACTCAGGCAGGAGCAGACGTTGCACTTTCACATCGATTACCCACTTCTCTGGGAAACCTCAGTTTCAGCTCAGAAGGACTCCATGTGAGGCAACAAAGCCCATCCACATCAACAAGGGGAATCTCCTTTACTTAAAGTCACATAACATCTTACATTCACAAAACCTCTCCACAGCAGCCCTTAGGTCAGTACTTGACCATGGAAGTGAGAACTATAACTTAGCAAGTTGACAGGTAGAGTTAACCATTGATAGCCTTCTGTAGGTTGTGGTTGAGCACAGCAAGGACAGCCATCATGTCTCCTGCTGTGGATGTTCTTGCTCTCTCAAGTTCTTTCACCTCTCTCTGTAACCCCAGTCATCTCCCTAATCCAAAAAGCCATTATCTCTTCTAGATGGATGCAATTGGGTCTTGATGGGTCTGCCTGCCTCCATTTTGCCTCTAATCAAACTGTTCTCCACCCTGTGGAGAGAAATCTTTTCAAAGTGTGTACCTCCTTCTCTGCTGAAAGTCACTCAACTGCACTTACCTGGATCTAGGATCAGTCACAACTCCTTAATGCTGCCTTGAAGGCCCAGCAGGGGCTGGCCCACAGAAACCTCTTCCACTGGCCTCTTGCTTTCTGCATTCCAGCCACACTGTCCTTGGAAGTGTCTTCTGCATTCATCAAATTCTCTTCTGCCATAGTTGTTGCAGGAAATATTCCTTCTGCCAGACAGGTGGTTTCCTCCTTGTGTGTCTGATTGATTTCCACCCTTCCTTGCCACCAAAAGCCTGCCTTGGTGGAGGGGAGACTTTCTCAAGCACCCTGACCAAGCCAAATCCTCTATGTGTGATCATAGTCCACACCTCTCTATTGGAGGACATATTGCATTGGGTGGCTAATATTTATCTGTTTATTTGATTACCATCTTGCAGACATCCCAGCATTGGCTAACTTGTAGCTAATGTCCAGCATGATGCTGACACATGGAGCATAATCAATAAATAGCATCAACTGAATCTGTGAATGAATTGTCCAAGTTAGGATAGAGGTCATGGCTGATTACCTGCCCCTTCCCCAGGCTGCCTCTCCTTCCTCTGATTCTCCACACCCTGTTTTCAACACACCTGCAGTTTCCTCTGACTTACAACTTTATATTCCAGTCAGCTGCTGACTCTAGGAGTTTTACATATGGCCAGAAAGTCTCTGGAGACCCTTCCACTCATCTACCTGCTTCCACTGAGCTTGTTTGACACTTACAGGAGCCACAACCCATCCCATATACCTAGGGTCATTAGTTCATTGTACAGTTTTATAGTTTTGAAGACATCCCAATATTTTAAAATCAGGAGATTTCATCTAAAATTCTAACTTATCCCATGTGGGGAAAGCCAGCCTGGGTTGAGCAGTGACTGATCCATACAAGAAAGAACAGGTGACCTCAGTCCAGAACATTCCTCATTTAGGTCAGGGTCCACCTCACCTCTGAGTATAGTAGGGTTGAGGTTCCTACTGTAATTGACGGCAAGCTACCAACAAGCTTACTTTTTCTTCTCTTCCTCTTTTATAAACTCTAAGGAACATGTTCTAGAAAAATATGTGCAATGGTCTAAAAACCTTTACGTAGCAATCTGATAATCCAAACCTCTGGTTATGACTATGGATGCCCACTTTTATAGACCATGGATGACCAAAGCAATGCCAGCAGGCTATAATTCACTTGACCCTTATGTTTTCAGTGGGCGCAGGATGAAGAAAGACTTATAAATGATTTTATAAGCAATTTCCCTATGAAAACTGAAAAACAAAAACATTGTATCCATACATCAGTTGTTTTTGTCTGTAAATTGGGAGTGAACATACTTAGCAGAACCAACAGTCAGTTTTGGCACGGTATGAAGGCCACTCACAGGAATCTTTTATAGACTTCTCCCAGGAGCTTAAGTCAATTCCCTGAGCTTCTGACCTTCCATTGGACACAATACAAAGGTCATTATTTGCTTGATTCTCATGCTTAAAGAAAAAATAAAAAAAGGAAGTAGAGATGAAAGTTAAAAATAGGGCATGTGAATATAATGCAACTTTCTCTGGGATCATAAGTCTGTTGAAGAGAAATTTTTAGAAAAGGAAAAAAAAAAAAAGACACAATACTAAATGAGCTTCCTGGAAGAATGTTATTTGCTTACAAATATTTATCCAGAGAACTCCTCAGACTAATTCTTTTTTAACAAGTGCCCTGGAATGTAGGTGGAATTCATGAATGCATCCTTGAAGGAAACTTGAGAGTTAAACTCAGAAAAGTCTTTGGTTTAGAGACCTTTTTCATGATCTGCACACTCTCCAATTTCTCTCCTTTGCTGCTAATTATTTTTTTATACATGTAGAAAATACACATGCACATATGTACACACACACACACACACTCCCACATACACGCCTTACTGCCTCCACACTTTTGGGAGTATGTGTTTCGTACTGGATCTCCTGGCTGAGATAGAAAAAGGTAATCACCCAGTTCCCAAATTCCATGGGTCTGTAATAAGAGAGACCCGTTTTTCTTTGGAGATAGGATTCATTTATCATAAACAAATAGTGTTTTCTGCCATTCTGTCTGGGGGAGGGCTGAATCTAAACCTCCAATCCTGCCTCTGAAGCATTATTCCTGTCAGGGAATTATGTCGCAGGTGGAGACGTGTCCCTGGGAAAGAAAGCATCTGCTTTTACACGAATGTCATCAGTAATAAAGAAGGATGGGGAAGCCATGTGATCCAGGAGTTGGATCCTGTCCACATCAGATCTGGTTTTCAGTTATAAAAACAGTGAAGTTACCCTTGATTATTCTTGTGCACTTGGTATAAACCTCTTAGCTTTACCAGGGTCCAAAAAGAGACAGCAGCACCCAGTGAAGTCTTTAGAAGATGATCCTTTCTGAATTCTGCTACAAACTCCAAATGCCATATCCTGGTTCAGAAGTAGGAGGCTTGGGGGGAATAAGTTTAAGCTCATAAAAACACTCAAAGGGCAGACTGGTCATCAAACAGCTCGGAGCAAACTGCATTTGCAAATGAATCTGCAAACATGTGGATTCAATTTTCCTTGAAATGCCCAGAGGTTAAAAAATTAAGGGGAAAATGTTTGGCAGAAAGAGCCTGGGGTTTGGCTATGTGCACAAGTTTCTGAAAAATAAATTGATTGTTTTGCCAGAGAGAAAATATTACCTGGACCCCCTTCTCAATCATATCTCTAACTTAATTATCAGTGGCCCCAATTCTCATTGTGCTTGCAATGTGGACAAAAGAGTCGAGTTCATTAGGAAAGAAAACAAGTTTTATTCATTCCCAGGGTGGCCTTGTGCGTGGCCGACCCAGAATCTCAGTACTGTCATGGGCTTCGACTTTAGCAGCATCATGGCAAGGAAACCATCTGCCAGCAAAATTGTTTCTCCTCTGCCTATTGCTTCCCATCTGCCTCCACTCATCAAGTTTTACCCCTCTTTTTCCTTCCGCCAAGCCCCCAAAATAATACCTTTTTTATGAGCGAATAAACATAGGCAAATATGGAACTGCTTTAGAGCAAATCCAAATTGTTTTAAAAGATCATGAAAATAGAGTGGGTGGGGAGAAGACTACATCTGGGAGAAAGCAGTGATTAGCCTTAAAACAATGTGAGGCCAGTGGCATCAAGTCCCATTTACAAGATGATGTGTGTTGCCTGTAAGTGGCTGTTCTGGGTCTCTGAGGTAGCAAAGTTGTCACATGGTTCTCTCGTTGCCATGGCAATAATCTGTAATTGTGCAGAAAATCCACGGAACTCGTGAGCAACTCCTTGGTGGATTGGGCTGAAAGAAAATCAAACTCATGAAAGCCCTGAATTGATGTGGCTGTGAAAGTGCATTTACCCAAGCTGGTCCAGGTGCAGCTGACCTCACTGTGCACTGCACCTTCCCCTGGCCCTCAGCTCGCAGTGGCGAGTGTCTCCTTTATGTGTGCTTCTCACTTTCGTGTTCATAACCGGTGAAAGGTATAAATGCTGCTCAGCCCAGGAAATGCTTCACCCCTTAGACTTCTGAGCACAGGGTTTGGAATTCATGGGGGTAGGAACTGTGGTCACCCAAATTTTTTGTGCCTGCAGGAGTATTGAGGACTCATACCTGACTTGTAAATAGAGACAAAACAACACTGTAAAAACACCAGGGTCTCCCTAAGGCTGGGTGGGTGTTTTTCCTCTGGCAAAGACAGCACTCATGTGCTGGGCAGTGAGGATGTGTTGTTCCTGGTGTAGCTTGGCAACCAAGTATACACACATGCACAACACACCCATGGGAGGATGCCAAGACTCGCCTTCCTCAAGGCTAGCTAATACAAACCATGCCCCAACACAGCCCGGAAACAGAGGGTAGGTGGCACTTCTCTCTCCTGGGCTAAATAGTATGTGACATTTAAGCATGTATCGGCGGTCACCCCAAATAGTGGAGGGCAGGAGTGAGTGGGCGGGGTGGGGATGGGAGTGGGAGGGCTGAGTAGGAAAAGGAGCCAGACAAGTCACTCTCATGGTCCAAAGTGCAGTGAGAATCCCATGGGAATGCAGCTTCCAAGCAGATCCCATGAGAACATCTGGAACCAAGACACTCACGCCAGGCCCTAAACCCAGGCTCATTAGTAAAGAGGCTCCATTTCTTCTCATCTCTTTATTTATCTTCTCATACACCACAAGTATGATTTGCTTCTCTTCCACACATTTTCCTACTGGAAGCAGGAAAAGGAAGGAAGGGAATGAACCTCTGACTGTACACTGGGATGCTTTCTCGTGGATACACTCTTTTGAGGGTTATTCCATTACTGCCAATAGAAACTCACTCTGCCTGACTTAGGGCAAGAGGAAGGTGGCCTAGAAGAATGGATGACTGGCTCATGGATTTGGGGGAAGTCTTAAGAACTAGAATAAGGAACCTGACAATCTAGGGGTTTGTATGGTAAAGTAAAACTCCAACAGTTTTATCATAGTTGGCTACTAGAATACTTGTTTTCAACTATTTTTATTTGCTTACTTTTTTCTTCTAGATTCAGTCTTGGGAAAAAGAATCTGAATAACCTGCTTTGGCCTACTTTTAAATGGTGGGGAACCCAGTTCTCTCTTAGCAAGGATTGGGGTCTATGAAAGGAGAGAAGGGAAAGGGGAGAATGTAGTCCTGAATCTCATCAAGACTCCAGAGAGGGAGAGAGAAACATCCTCAAGGCAAGCATTAAGGGGCATGGGTCGAAGAAAGGGAATCAGGTACTGCATTTACTGGGGTAAGTGGCATGATGAAGAAAAGTCATCAATGAATGGGCAGCAACATAGCTTGGAAGGAGAGTGGAGTAGTAGAGATGCCCGTCTTTCAGCTGCAGTGAGCTTGCCTGAGCAGAGGTAAGGAAAACTGAAACAAGACAGCCAGAAGGGAGAGCCAGCCAGGGAGAGGGTCTTTTGGTATCCTCTTCCTGAAAGAATTGAGAGAAAAGACAACAACCAGAGTTGACACCAGCCACGCTAATGGGGCAGACTTCCTGCTAGTCAGAGCTCCCTGTTAATGTCCACTTCTCAGCATGTCTGATTACAGGTTGAAGTTGACCGATCCGCAAACTACTCAATTACAAGCCCATCTTCTCCCCGTGGTGCCACTAATTAAAACAGGAACCGTGTTGCCGTTCACACACTCCACGGAGTTCCACCTTCCAAAAGCTGAATTAGTCACAACAATTAGCCATAGCCAGTGGAATTCAACCTCCTGTTTCCTTTCCCCAACTCCACTCCTGTTTGGTGTGAATTCATCTCTGAAAAGCCTTCCCCCCGGGGATTATTGATCTCCCCCATTTCCTTCACTGTGAGAAAGAAGCCCATGTGGTGCGAGCCTTGAAATCCAACCCCAAAACGCAACTCAGTGGAAAGCTCAATGTTCTGGAATGCTCTGACCTTTTGTCCTGCCAAGCATCATTTTCTTTTTTTCTGAAATAACTTCATGAAGGGTATTCCTACATGTACTTTTTAAGAGGAGAGACAGACAGAGGGAAAGCAACATGGATTCGTACCCTTCCAACAGTAGGAAAGCTGTTCTTCAGACAACGGGGACAAAATCTTTTTATCTCTTCCTTCTGTCTTGATAAACGTAATGGGCCAACCCTGGTAATTTCAGCTGTAGATGCACCTCTCTATAATGGGATGGGGCTGCCATATGCAAAAGGAGAGCAAGGATGCCCAGAAGCACCGTGGAGACAGGGTTAGAGGAGCAGGGTCTTCTACACGACCACAGAGCCCATTCCAAACTGGCTTGAAGGCCAAGTGCATGGCTTCCTGATCAGAGAAAGGAACTTTGTAAACTGTTCAAGGTCCAGTTCAAATCTCCATTAAGTACGAAAATCAATATTCCTGGCCGGAAGAAAGATGACACTTCTGGCCTCCTTCCAGAGGCCTGCCTTTTAGCCTCCTGTGGAAGACTGCCTGCCCACGTTCCTCTCAATATCCCTTCTCCCTGTAACAGAGAGGGACATGCTGCCTTTACCTTTCCATACAAACTTTTCCATTCAACATTTGATGAGTCCATTGTTTATCCCCCAAATGAAATGAAGTAGATGTCTCTATCAAAAGATTTCCTTCCAGAAACAGCTGTGCACCCTTAGAAATTTCTAGGAAAAAAAATTTTCTACACCAGCATAGAAGGGTGGACCAACCTCAGAGGCATTGTGCAAATTCAGAATTGTAAATGACAATAGAATAGAGCTAAGCATTCCCTGTGACACAGTGGTTAAATGCCTCAATTCTGGAGGCACAAAACTTCAGTTTCAATTTTGAAGTCACTAGTTAATACTTCTTTCTGGGTCTCCATGTCCAAATCCATAAAACAGAAAGAGATGCCTACCTCACATGGTTATTGGGAGGATTCAATGAAATAATATACATAAAGCACTAAGCAAATTGTCACATAGAAAGTGCTCAATAAATGGTGAGGGTTATCAGAGATAATTTGCATTTTGGACAGAATTCCCAAGTGTGTGGCCAGTTGATATAATAGAAGCGGGAAGCATGTCTGGCACTCTGGAGCCCCTAGGGCATGCTCACTGAACCCCAGCTTCTTGATGATCTGTGTGAGGCCACCTCACCCAAATTTTTGCTGCTTTTTCTCACCTCTCAATCTTTGATGTGCCATGCCCTCAGCTCCCTATTCTCTGCCTTGGACAGGCTGTCCAACGTGTGAATGGAGAGCTAAAGATGACTCAGAAAATCCCACTTATTTATCAAGTTTCTTTATCCAACATGGCTTTATCCAAAGGTTGAAAAGTATTGATTGCACAAAATTGAAGCAGGAAACCCACACTGGCACACACACAAGCTGGACCACAGCTGCTATACACCCACACTCTGAGACACAGTTGCTGGGATATCGTAGACATGGAGATCATTTTGTATATTCTGCATGTGATGGATTTATTTTGGTTGGGATAACAAATGAATATTAGCTAAATCTCACATCAGTTGAGAGATGGAGAGAGAGGGTCTGCTGGTGGGCATTTTCCTCTAATGCGGTGATTTTTTGACAGTCCACATTCTGAGCAGGGAACAGGCATGAGGCTAATGAGGATGTTAGAAGGAAGGAAAGGGTGATGTTAAGGAGATGGTGGGTGGAGAGCAGGAAATAGCATGGCCGGCTCTTACACAGGCTCAAGTTGCTCACTGTCATATGTAATAAATCTGCTCAAAATGTTAAGAGCAATTAAATAAAATGGAGAGAATACAAATGTGGAAAAAAGCTATTGTAACTGGATATTCCAGAACTCAAGACCCAGGCATAATGTTTTTATAATACTGTCTATAAGAGAGTGTTCTAGTCAATAGTCTAACAGGGATTAAGTAATTGAACAACATTATTTCAAAATATTTTCTAGGTTGGATCTTATGCTGCAAGCATCTCAAATACACATAGTTCCAGTTATGAGAATCTGCAGCTAGGACAGCAAGCTCTAGCCTGCAGAACATCTGACTTTGACCAATGTTTTCAATCTCTTGTTTTTATAAGCAATAAATTTGGATAGCCAGGTTTGCATACTTGGGCCATTTGATTCACTTGATGCCCACAGAATTTGGGGCATTGGTTATGGTTGGTGGTCAGAGGAACCTAACTTTAATCCCTACATGTTAAAATGGCTCTGTTCTTTTCAATTAGCTACCTAAGTGTCTTTAGGTCCCTGGCACCTCCATAATGTTCTCTAACGAGTTTTGATTTAGTCATTTACAAAAATACTTACTGAGAACCCACCATGAGGCAAATTCCATGCTCTCACAAGCAGGGTAGACAGACATTAGACACATCAATATCTAAGTGATTATTTGACTACTTCTGGGAAGAGGACTTCAAATAGAATAATGGGGTTCCATAAGAGGAGACATTAAGTGGTCTGGAGGCCAAGCAAGGCATATCTGAAGAGTGACATTTAAGATGTTATATTTAAACCAATACTTCGTTTGGTCAAGTGAAAAAGGGAGAGGAGGAAGGAAAGAATGGCATTCCAGAAAGAGGAATCAGCAGGCACAAATGCCCAAAGGCAGAAGGGGTGAGACGCATTTGAAGAACTGGAGAAAGGTTGATGTGACAGGGGTACAGAGGACTTCAGGGGGATTGGCAGGAGATGAGGATAATGAGGCAGGTGGAGTCCATGTGAAGGATGCAAGTAATGGCAGACCTAGAAGTCATTCTCGATGGCACCATTTAATAGAGAAACAACTGCCTGTCAAATGTCAGTTTGGTTGATTAAGTTCTCAAAAATGTTTATTGAGAGTATAATCCCTACTTGCATTTTATTTCCATTACTGGCAAAAGAAAAAAGGGACACATAATTCTGGGTTTGCCCTCCTCATGGTGTGTTAGTAGGAAGGGCAGTGCATTTCTTTTTCAACATTTCTTATCTTCATGACACTGAGTTTTGCCCCATTTGCCTGAAGTTGGTATAATATTCTTCTTTAAACAAAACCCTATTTTTTTCTCAAACAGATTTACTTACAAATAGAACTTTAAATCACTACTGTAAGTTGAAAGGTAGTATTATCTGCCACAGAAATAAATAGAATGATTTAGAAAAATGAAACAAACCACAGTGAAACAAATCACATACTTGATAGTCAGGTTGAGTGCTGGAGTTCTGAGTCTGTGTCCTGCTCCTTATTGTATAAAAAGAGAGATAAGCATCAGGAGGAATTGGGAATAGAACTAATGCCAAACCAAGACATTTTCTTGGTTCTTCTGATTGGATTTACAAAGAATGAAAAAGGAAGCAACCTTTTCACTGAGCAAGACAGTGTAAGTAATGTCATGTCAGCACATGACACAGGAACACGTCCACAGACAGGTGGCACCTAGCCTACACTTGGAGAAACAAGGCTATCTCCTAGATAATAATGTAAGCTGAAGGCATGCAGTCTTAATTCATTGAATGAAGGAGGCCAGTTCTTGCATGGCAGCAGCATGTACCTCACATTTTGGAAACAAAGTAGACATTTGATGAATAAAGCAGTTTTTCATGTAGACAACCATCCTTAGGGACAAAAATCTTAGAGATGCCCTAGTTACCCCAGGTGGCCTGGAAGACTATGTAGACCAGCTATAGAGTCTCAGAGAGGATCCCACCACAAAGACAGAAAGATGAAGGCTGATGACCTTTCATGGAGATCAAGTGGGTCCTGACAGCAGCACAGGAGACTCATAACCAGTCTCCAATAGATAGGAACTCTTACCATTGTTACGTTATTGTTTTAAATATAATTGCCAAACTGGCACTGGTATCAGCAGAGTCATGCTGTTGGCAGCAAGAACTGGGAATCAGAGACATGATCCCCATCCTAGGGAAGGTTTGTGAGAGTCAAGGAAGACTTGCATCCCAATAGAAATGGTTTATTAGGTTGTATTCAGATAGAGACTGAGGCGCTAGGGAATGAAGAGATTCATTCATTGAGTCTATAAGCATCTGGCCACAAGGAAGGAAGTGGGACTCAATCAAAAGCCCTCAATATAGAAGAGATAGCATGTTAGTATGATAGCAAGTTAGATATTATGATAGTATGTTAGTTTCAAAAAACACCACATCACTGGTCCAATCCTGGGAATTGTAGCATCATTATCAGCAAAGGATTTGCTAGAGAAGCTTATTCTCTGGCCTCATTTCATACTAATGCATGAAGAATTCAGAGTGGGGTCCATCAATCTGTGGTTTTACAAGCCCTCCAGGTGATGCTGGTGCATGCCAAAGTTCGAAAGTCACTGGTCCAGAGGAAGGAAGGATTGCTAGTGTGCAGAGCTAGAGATCAGGGCTGCTTTCCTGGCAGGGATGTTGTCCAGCTTCTGTATTGACTTTTCTTAGTAGGTACTTATATCTCACATTTTGGAAGTCATTTTTTCTTTATGCACACAGATGAACATCATACTTGTGACAGGTAATTAGAGTGCTCTCTTGAATCATTTCTAAGTTTTTAAGCTTATTTTTTAAGATATACTTTTGGGTAAATACGAATGCAGCTCCTAATATATCTGACCTGGTAGACAACTTATGAACATTTAAGGGTTTTGCTTGACTTTATTTTTTAGGCAAGGGATCCTGTGTATTACCTTGTGCTAATGGGCTACTTGGTGCTTACCCAGTGACAGAGATAGGGGCAGCCTGCTGCTTTTCCTTCCCCATCCACAGAGCAGTGTGAAATCATTTTGGTGAAGAGGATGATTTTGAATCAAAATCCTAGTAGAGCGCATCCTAGGGGATGCACTGTGTTAGCATCACAGATGATGGATCCAGAGTTGCATTCGATTTTTGGCTCTGCTACAAGTTAACTGTGAAACCCAAGGGAGATTACCTAATTTCTCTGAGCCTCAGTTTACTAATAGTAATGTGGTGATTTCATAACATTATTGAGAAGATTGAAAGAGGCAATGCACACATGTAAACTGCCATGCTTAAATTAGTTGCTCAATAAATAGATGTGACCAAATTATTTTATTCCCTAATCTCTTTCCCACATTTCTTGGGATACAAAGTACAAGTAGGGAGAGGTTTTCTGGATAGAGTCTGAGAAATAATAGCCAACATTTCCTGAGTTCTTATCAGTTAGGATGATTTCACTGCATGAAACCAAAACCTAACTCAAACCAGTGTAAATGATAAGAAATTCTATTATCTCCTATAACAGGAAACCCGAAGAAAGGAGGGCCTCCAGGAGTAATGCATTCAGGGCTCTGGCTTTATTTCTCTATAATTTTCTTGAATCTGACTTATGCTGTAACTCAGATTTCTCCTGGGATTGGCTTTCTGTATAGTCACAACATGATAGCCAACAAGAGCTGAAGTTACCGGCTTTCTTGCCTAAATCCTGCAAAGGAAGAAAACAAAAAATAAGCCTCTTTCAACCAGGTTTACTTGACCAACATGGGTCTCAACATGCTATGATAATAGCATGCACTGATTGGCTGTTTCTCAGAAGTCTGAGTTTTTGACCCAATCCTGACATTGATTACGGTCATTGGTTAGTCAAACCTGGAACCACACTGGTACCAGCTCACCTTGAGTTTCTTGGTGAGTTGAATAGTTGGAAATAAAGAAATGGAGGACCAAATCTTGTTAGGTCCACTTTTCTATATGGTAGGGACAATGCTATGCATTTTGCATTTATTCTCTTATTTTTCTCTTCATACCCCCACTTTGAGTTGTTCTTTTTACGAATAAGGAAGATGGAATTCAGAAAGGTTCAATGACTTTACTTGCTCTGTTATCAACAGCAAGGTTGACAGAATCAATATGCAGACTCAGGCTCCAGAGACCCAACCCTGCTCACCACCTCTGTCTTGCCTGGTTAGCTGACCTGATTGGAAAGGGGCTCACACACTAGTTAGCCTCACAGGCAGAGTATTCAGGGTTCCTGGCACTGGCCCCTGGAGGTGGACTCATTTTTACCCCATGCTGAGGAATAATGGGAAAACTCTGGAAAGAACTTGAGCTCAGCTCTCAGGTTTCCAGTTATTTGTCTATTGTTACCAAACACTAAAGACTTTAAAAATTCACTGTGGTCATATAGGCAGGGAAAATGACCTCATGCTTGCAACCACAAATCCAAAATGTTCTGGAATCTGTAAGACGAACTGCATTTTAATTAGAAGAGAGAAAGAGTGATGAAGACGTTTCTTGGATATTTTTTCAAACCCTCCCTTGGCTTGCCTTCAGGCCAGAATGTGACAAGTGCCCTAAATCTGATAACAAACACACACTTCTGAAGTCATTGTTAGCTTTCCTAAAAAGAAAAAAAAAAAAACACATTAGTTTCCTGTTACCCGTAAGAGTTCAAGAATGTGTAGCCTTAAAATACAGCACATGAAAACACTAGAAGTCATCTCCCATTAAATATTAAAAAGCAAAAACGGAGCTCTCAGCCCATATTCTTCTTGCTTAGAAGGTTTTTTTATTATGTCAGGTCCTCAGAACCTTGAACCAGGCAATATTAAAAAGACTTACAATTTATCCTAAAACACAGTCATTGGTTATTGACCATCGTTGATTCTCAACCACTGGGCCAAACTTTCTAGCTGCAGATGAAATTTTCCCAACTGACCGTGGAGATGATAACGCAATGTGGAGGAGCCTCCACGTTTCATGATTTGTAAACAGAAACTCTTGGCCTCTGACACAGAAGCTGTTTAATCAATGGTGGTGGCAGGGAAAGGTGGGTGGAAAACCCTTTGTGTGATATGCTTACCATAAGCCACCCACTTTCCTGACAACCTTATATGAATTAGTTCCTTCAGAATTTTCAACAAGCCATTGCAGTTTTATTCCATTTTATAGACAAGCACACTGAGATCTAGACAAGTGAATTAACTGTACATAAGTTAGAATGACTTCAACTACATTTGGGGACACTATATGGCAAGGATCTGCAAACTTCTTCTGTAAAGAGCCAGAGAGCACAGATTTTAGACTGGGAGGTAAAGGAGCCTCCATAAGGGTTACCTATCTCTACCACTGTGGCATGACACATGAGTTGATAAAATGTAAGCAAAAGATGTGACTGTATTTTAATAAAAATTTATCTATAAGAATAGGCATTGTGCTGAATATGACCCTGGGGTTGTAATTTGCCAAACCCTGGTTTCAAGAAATAGTTATCCTATTATCTGTGACAAATAACCAATTAATTTTTCCACTAATTTCCAATATATTGTGGATTGATACTGAAAGCACCCAGAAAAACCACTCTGGATGACTGGATGAGGGAACTCACGCAAGAGATTTTGTTAAGCAGACAGGCAGAGTATCTGCCCGCAGAGGGAGAAAGAGAGGGAGGGAGAGAGGGAGGGAGGGAGAGAGAGAGAGAAAGAGAGAGAGAGAGAGAGAGAGAAATGGCAGGGGGAGCTATTCTTAAGTAGTGGAATTTTGTGGGCTAATAACAATCTGGACCAATGACTGACTAGGAAATTCACGGGCTAACAATCTAGGCTAACAATCTAGGTTATAAAGTGGTGTGGGGGAGGCAGAATAATGGAGGCAGCAAAATAGCAGATCTGATGCCAGTAGATACTTTTATAAAACAGATTAAGGTAAAATAATATAAATAACATTAAAAAGACATGTATGTCCAAATTTTTGTATTATTAGATTCAATAGACACAAAATTACTCCAAAAAACTCCTATAAAAGTTTGTAAACGCTCTCGGTTTCTTACTCGACTCAGTGTGGATCACTAATAAACGGTCCCTGGAATGTCACCATTCTGTGATTGACACTGAGTGGCTTTGCTCTAAGGATCAGTGTGTTATTGTCTAACCTAACAATAAATCCATGAGGTGGGCAGTTCTGACCACTTATCCATATCATCAAGGATCCAGACTTCTTCCATCTCTCTACTTCGTAGTCCTCAAAATTTGTCTTTTTTCCTGTCATCTCTTCAAGACGGAAGGCACTGTTTTCACTGCAATCTCACATGATGACCTCCAACTCAGGAAGGAAAGAAGAAGAAAAGAGGATTTTCTCCCCAGCTACTGTCAGTTATTAGGTAGGTAAACTTGTCCCATGCAGCAGAACACTCAGGTTTTGTTGGCTGTGAGTCACATGACTCATACCACCACCAGTCTGGTGGAAGAGGGGATAGGGATGCCATGGTAGACTTAGCCTGGCTGGATTTGCCCCTCAGACTGCTCCCAGAACCACCTAACAAAAATTAGGATTCTGTAGACTAAGAAAGATTTCAGCTCCAGAACTGTGCTTAAGAAACCTGTTTCAGATCTTAGCTTGCAATCCTGATCTGTCCAGCTTCCAGAATGTGCCCCTTCTGTCTCTTTTAGTGAGAAAATTCCTCTACGGCTATGATTTCTGCCTCATGATCTATGTACATTTAATCATTCGTGGGGTGCTTTAAAATTTACAATGTGCTTCCATATGTATTATAAAATTTGAATGTCAATGTTTACAACATGTTTGTTCCAATATTATGTTGGAGGACAAAAATTTAAGCCTGGGGATGTTGTCTGAGATCACACAACAAGAAATGCCAACATCAGAACTCTGGGCCAGGACTTTGGATGCTCTGCAGGGAGTTCTTCTCAAGATATTTGACCATTTGTTGTGAATTGATCAATCAGTATCACTGTAGCCACAGCTAGCCGATCTAGGCAGAAGGTCGACACAAACTATTGCTGATGCCAGTTGACTACTTGTGTTGATAGGAAAGTCTCACTACTTTTGATCGTACTCAACTGAGTGGTTTCATGTAGGGTGGGCAACTCTGGTAGGATATTTAGGACTAAGGGCTTCCCAGGATGTGGACTTTCAGTCCCAGTTTTCAATTCTGAAATCAGAGAAGTTCCAGGAAAATCAGAATAAGTTAGTTTCCTTAATCTAGTTCACTATCTACTGCCAAAAATAGACTTTTGTGCATTTTTTTGTCATACTAAGTTCATAGGCCCCCTAATTTGTCTACAAACCAATAAACAACATGTCTAGTTTTGTGTTATGAATGATTTTTTCCCTGCAATTAAAATACCTACATTAAGAGAACTGCAGATACATCTTAGAATATGCTGTGCTTTTTCCCCAGTTGAGGACTTCCATGAGAAATTTTTAGAATTTTTTTTTTCACTGCTGTGAAAAGAGGCACACAGGAACTATTTGTCGATATTATTTCTACTTTTTTTCTGTCTGCTACCAAGCCCACCCTATGTATGGGCTGCAGACCTCAGAAGTTACCTACTGAGTTGAATTCTTTTAAAGATGTTCCAGTTTCTCCACCATTCCCCGTGACTGGTCTTGAACAGTCTTAAAAATCACCTAGGACTCAACAAAAAACAAAAACCAAAAAAATTGGGGTGCTTCCAGTAGGTCTAAATTGGGGGCAGGGAGGAGGGAACAAGGAATGAATTGGGAGCCCAGGGACTAGTACTTTTCACAGAGTTCCCCAGCTCTTCCTGACATGCCGCCAGCTCCCAAAGTAACTGGCTAGAATATGTCATTCAACCTTTTTGAGTGACAACTAAAATCGTAATTACGCTGTTAAGAGAGAACCTTATGAGATCGCACAATTGCTTGTCTTTGTCTTTCCTCCTTTCTCTCTCCTTTTTCTCCCTCGCTTTGTCCTTCCCTTTAATGGCAGCATTTCATGTGAACATTGGGGGCAATTTTGGGAAATGCTCATGGAATAAAACTTATAGATATTTAAAGTGAATTTAAATATGCCTTCTAAAAATTCAGAAGGCTTTTTGTGACTCCGTCTGTTGGGACATGAGGCTTGAACAAAAGCTCGGAAGAAGGAGATCTCACAGTGCGTTCGAGCTAGGGGACATCCCGGGCTGCTTCAGTCACCGCTGTCATCATCCCCTCCACTCTTCCCCTTCTCATTCCTCCATGTTACTCACTTGCTGAGAATCAGTGGACAGAAGGAGATTTGATTTACATTGCTCATTAGGCTCCGGTCTCTTGGCTGGGCTAGGCAACAAAGATGAAAATTAGGGACAAATCACAGCCCTGCAACCTGTGACATGACAAAAGCAAGCCCCATAGCTGTAAAGTTCTCATTAGGGCCTCTTTAACAGCTCACGCTGGTTTTATTTTTTAAGCCTCTCAAAGAGTTAATGCAATGTGTGGGGCAACACAATTTCCATCGGGGCGCAATAAAAAAGGAAGCTGCTTTCCGCACTTGCTTTAATCTCCCTTCTTGCATCTACCTGAGGCGGAGCAGAGGTCCCCCTGGGAGGCCTGTGCATCAGCCCTGCCTCCAACAAAAGGGAGACTTGCCTAGACAGCTCCCGATTCAAAGGTAAAACAATTAGTACACATTAATCATCACAAGGATGAGACTAAAAGCATGATCCTCTTAGAACTGGAACAAATTAAACTGCGAGTAGCAGTATAAAATCAAGCAGAAAAAAGACCCACACGCGTACAAGGAAGAAGAGAGGACTCTCCTTCGAAGCCCCGAATCTCACCACTGTCAAGGTCCCCATGCATCCTGTGTTTGGTCTTTACATAAAAATTACCCAGCCTGCTTCAGCTGCCTGTAAAAAGTGAAAGTTGGTCATGCTGGGACCATGTAGCTATCTCTTGGCAAATCCAGAAGCTCTGTGAAGACCCAGGAGCTACAATCACACAATTTGGAATCAGATACATTTTCTAAAGCCAGAGAGTTGCCCCCAAATCTGGATGGAGCTTGCCAAGGCTTGGTCTGGGAGGAAGAAACAATCTTTTCTCAGGAAAAGGAAGATCTTTGCTTATACTTCCATGGAAGGTCAGCCCTGGGCTAGAGTTCTATTTAGACAAGAAACGTCAGCCTCATTCATGGGCCACCTGATGAGCCCTGTCTACTTCTTTGCTCTTCTCTGGGCTTCAGTTTGTAATGTCAGGTCTGTCTGGGAAGGAGTGCCAGGTCATATGATAGGAGATGTTGCTGTCATATCCAGCAATACCTGGGAGGCATGCAGCATCTGTCCACCCACAGATGAGATTCACTATTCCCTACGGCCAGGGATGAATGGACTTGGAATCCAGAGGAGGGTGCAGATCTGTCCCCACCACTTCCCATAGGTGGCTTTCATGGGTCTCTGGTGTTCTCTTTTGAGTCCCCACTTGAAGATTCCTGACCATACCCCATGGCTGCCTTGTACATTTCAGGCCAGCATATGCTTTCTTTGTCTCTTTTCAAGGCTCCAAGAGTAACAACTGGGCACCAAAAGACTCATGAACTTCTCTCTTTTTCCCATGAAGCACAACTGATGATGATTCTCTCTGCAGAGCTCCTTCCCACCTGAAGGAGGAAATAAAGAGGATGGAGGATCCCCCTGCCCAACACTGTGCAAGGAAGTTGCTGAGTTATTTGCATCTCAGAGAATCATAGAAGAGGAGGGTGTTTAAATCAAAGAATTACTGGTAGACTTTTGTGTCCTTGTGAGGAATATTGGAGACAGCGGGTACTCTCCCAGAGTCCATATCTCCCTTTTTATGAAATTACAATCTCTTCCAGGTACCCTCATGTTCCTTAGTAACCGGGTAAATGGATTGACAAACTCAGCTCTTTTCATTTATTTGATGCTCAGGACTTTAAACTATCTATTTTCTTTCTCACCTTTCTTCACTTTCTTTGTCTCAGTAGATAACCATTGAAAACAACGTGATGGTCGGAGGAAGGCCAAGGAGTGGTTGGTCCGAGTTGAGATTCATATTTGCAAACTCCCCTGAGCCCCCCAATCTCAGTGATGTGTGTCTACAAGATATATTAGGGAGGCGTTGGGTTTACCCACCCATGGCAGGGTTCATGTCATGTGATTGTGAACTTTGTGCTTTTCCAAAATGGAAAATATTCAGCTTTTGATGAGATTATTAGCTTTCCTCCTGTCCGGGTCCAACAAATGAAAAACAGATTTACATGTATAAATAACAATCAAGCGCTGAAATGATTTATTTAGTAAAGTTACTGTTTTGGAAACTAAATCAATGTGTCATGTCAAGATTCAATCTGCCCTTCACTCATATGGCAAAGGAGACTTCTCTGGGGTCTACTAGGGAAAAAAAGAAAAGTTGGAATCCTATTAATAGTTTACTTCTGCCACGTGAGACTCACAGTGGAATCCAGCTATGAGAATGAAAGCTCAAAATAATGTTTCTGAGAACATCCTGATAATAGTGTATTTCTTATTGTATTCAAGATACACATGAATGACTCTTCCCCCGAAAGGACGGGAAACAAAGCAAAGGGCAACATATTTTCCCACTGTGTAAATTTCCTTCCTCAAAGAGAAATAGTGAGAACTGGAAGGCAAATCCTGTGGTCATTTCATGTCAGAATGCTGTCACCAGGGCAGCTTCAGAGATGTGTCAGGCTGCACCTCTATGCGCTCTTTTCCATTAAAAAAAAAAAAATACACATTGAAACTTATGCACTGTATCAGTGTTAGAACTCAACCAGGGCAAGTCTAGAAAAATCTCAAGCCAGAATGCAGGGATGTTTCTGCATAAATCATGGGGAGGGTTCCATACCTCAGAATCATGGTCTAGAATATTCCAAGGATCATATACAACTCCCTGATAAAGAATCATCTGCAGTTAATCCTAATCTTCCTGCTGACATTACACCAAGGCATGTATGTGATTTGAGCTAAATCAATAATCAGGGGTGATACCACTCAAAATAAAGTGGAGTTGGATAGTCAATAGTGCTGACTTGGTCCTATTTGAAATCCAAAGACGAGAGGGCACAGTGAATGAGTTGGAAATTTCTATTGAATAGGACCAAATCCTACTGATTGTTTACCAGTTGAATGGCTTTTGAGACAAATTGTTTAGCTTTTTGAGCTTCAGTTTCATTTGCAAAATGGAAATAGTAATATCTAATTGGCAGCGGTGTTGAGAAAATCACAGATACTGCATGTGAAGTTCTGGGCATAGAGTGGGTTCTTGATAAATACTACTAGCTATTGATTGACTCCTTTACTTACTATAGCTTTCAATGCATAGGCAAGATTTGAGATTCTTAACCTGAGGGGCTAAAGTCATTATATGGGACCTAAACTCTTCCCACCACTGAAATTACATATGAAGTCTTCAACATGTATGTTCCTGAGGATGAGGGTACATAACTTTCATAATATCCTCAATGGGGCCCATGATTAAAAAAAAAGGTTAAAATTGTTAGTTTAGGATGTGGCTTCACCTATGCATTAATCTGAATAAAACCAAAGTGTCTGTAATTCTTGATTCCCTCAGTTATGTGTGTGTGCTGTAGAAGTTGTTCTTGCCCCAATTCACAGGAAAGTTCTGCATGTATGTGGGTATGTGTGTGTTCACACGGATATGCACGCTTGTGGGTTTAGGGAATGTTAATTTCATAATGTGACACAATTGACTGAGGAAAGACAGAACAATTGTGGGACCAAAGAAGTTGACGACAGATGTGCATATGGGAGGAGCCTGGGAGAGCGTGGGAAGAACACCAAGGGAGGAAGCAGGGGCACTTGGAGGGGAGCAGAGTGGGGCGAAGCTAAGATCCTACTTGGGTTCACTCTACCCAAGGTCTCATCAAGCCCGGATCCTGAGTGGACTAGGCACTCAGATTGCATGATTGGGTGCCGGGTATGAGAAGCAGCACGTGGGAATCAGCAGGAAAGAGTGTGTTCTGTGGTTAGAGGAGATACTGTGACATGTTTTAGAAGAGGGAAATAAATGCTCAAAGTAGAGTTGAATTATATAAATCAGATAAATGGTAATCTGGAAAGCAGAAGAGTCACAGAGATTTAGATAGAAGCAAAAGAAAACTTTGTGGACCTGGTAATTCCTATTTCAGTGGCATTTCTTGGGTGTGATCAGCCAGTGGTTGAATTCTTCCTAGGGTCATGCTTTGCTGGGTGCACAGCAATGAGTGGAGCTCAGGTGACATTTTAAGATGAACACGGCTTTATGCTGGGTGGTGGATGAAGTCAATAACCTGAGTTTAAAAATATATGTGTGTGTATGTATATATACACTTACCTACATATATAAATATGTATGTGTTTAAATTAATTAAACTTCTTAAAACTACCCCCCAGGATATGTGTGTGTGTGTGTGTGTATGTGTGTGTGTGTACATATAAATGTAACAGCAAGCACACCTTAGGGCTACTATTTTCTAGGCACTGGGCTAAGAGATTTAAAGACATACTCCATTCAAATCTTAAAGCAACTGCATGACACAGGCATTATTATTGACAGTCATTTTGCAGATGAGGAAACTAAGGCTTACTAAGGTGAAGCACTATCCCCATAATCACACATTTCATAAACTGTCAAGTTCAGGATTTCAACTGAGCAGCTGGACTATGGATCCTGCCATACAAACTGCCACTCTCTCTATTCCTAGGGAAGATGGAGCTAACTTACAAAATGCTTGGGCAATAATTTAAGCAGCAGCAGAAGGGCAAGGGTCTCAGATTTGAGGCTGCAGGCTGACGCTGAGTCTCATGGAACCATTTTATAATATGCCCCCAAGTGGATGTATGACATTTTAACCTTGTGCTGTACTCTGCCATGTTTTATTACTTCTCTGTACACCAGGCAATAGAACTCCAAACAGAGAGGAGAGGTCAGCTTAAGAAAGGAGCACAGAAATAAAAGGAGCTCTTTTATTTTTTTTCTACACCAGTCCCATAGGTCTAAGAAAGTCAAGGACTTGATATTTACCATTCATTGGCTCCACACAAATGGAGATCTGCACTCAGAAGCCACAGAAAAAGAAGAAAATGAGGTTCGCCACCTCCCAGCAGTCTTGGTGACGCAGGAGGACATATTGGGGCTGCTCTTTGATGGCTGTTGGTTAGTTCCTTATGAGCACCGAGGCCAGGGGCAGCAAGCAGGAAGGGAGAGCTTGGAGAGAGTCTTGACCTTCACAGATGTCTTGCAAAAGAAGTCAGTATATTGCACGTCTCTGAAGATTAGACTTTTGGTGGAGTTTCGTAAAGGTCACGGAAGCTTCTTAATGCCCAACAATTCATCAAGTGCTACACACTCTGGCCTCAATTGCTGGCACCACTTTCTCCTCTCTAACCCCTGCACCTTGCCCCTCCTTCCCTGTTGCTTCCCCTCTTTCTTTCCCCCTTTTCACTCACAAAGAAGAACTGCACTGGCATCAAGTAAAGATACAGACCAAGAGGCTCACACCTGGGAACAGGCAACTGGGTCTCTGCAATGTCATCCAGGTGTGGAGGCACTGGGGAATTTACTTGGGGAAACACAGACGTCATAACATGTTGACCTGGGTGGACACTAGTTGCTGTAGACATGCAAAGAACTGTTCATTGCTTTGCTGAGGTTTTGCTTATGCTCTGAGGATCTCACAGAACTCAGGAAAACTCTGACTCAGATTGAATGCATCATAGATGTGTGTATTTGGTTGACTTGTTTGTGTGTACTTTATTTTCTAGCCAACATGTGTTTTCTATTATCCCTGGCTATAGGAACTTCTGGAAATTACTCATGCTTGTCAATTTCATCACCGTATTCCCAGGTCCTAAAACAATATCTATCGTATTGTTAGTACTAAATGAATACATGGCTGAGTGTGGTAAGTAGATGGGCTTATTTGTCTCTGGGCCCCTGGTCCCTGACATAGTGTGTGAATCTGGCCAATCTAAACATACAACACGAGGTCCCACCCTACAATTTCTTGGTAAATAGGCTGTGGTATGCTGTACATCATAAAAGGAACAGCCCAACGCTGAGTTTTCCTTCAGAGATCACACTAGGACAATGGACACTAGGAAAGGGTGGGGAGAATAAGGCACACTTGCTCCTTAAGGTCCTAGACTTTCACGAGATAATGGTGCTTTTCCTTGGGTTAGCGGGATTGTCTCACTAGGTCACCCCAACTTAATCTCTGCTGTACCGTGACATCCTGTTCACAAGCCCACCCACACCCACTTTAACAGGAACCTTACCAACACTGTGTATGAGTGCAAAGAGAAGCCTTCCCAGCAGCATTGCCGAGAGCAGAGCAGAGACCTGGGGCGGAGGATTCTTTCTGTTCTCTTCTTTCTCAGATTCCATCATTTGGCATCATGTTACTTCACAAAAAAGGAGTCATTTCCTCCATCACTGTGGTGATATTGGGAGGAAGAGAAGAGTCATAGGGCAGGAACCAGATCAGCCTAATTGAAAGAAATGAGCCCCTTGAAGAAACCCCTTAAGATCCTTCTCTACTTCCACCACACCATTGCAAACTCGCTTCTTGGTAACTCCATTTAAAGAGCTCTGCTTCCCTTGTGGTATTTCATGGGAAAAAGAAATCCCACTTGGGAACAAAAGGGGGGAATTGTAGCTAGCATATTTGAGGACTATATTTTATTTATTTATTTTTTGATTTTTTCAATTTGTTCTGATTAGTCATACATGGCAGTAGAATGCATTTTGACACATTGTACACAAATGGAGCACAACTTCTCATTCCTCTGGCTGAACATGGTGCAGTCACACTGTTAGCGTAGTCATACACGTATATAGGGTAATAATGTCCATCTCATTCCACCGTCCTTCCCACCCCCACATCCCCTCCCATCCCCTCACTCCACTCTGCCATTCCAAAGTTCCTTCTTTCTTCCCTACCCACCACCCAACCATTATGGATCAGCATCCACTTATAAGAGGAAACATTCGGCCTTGGATTTGGGGGTTTGGCTCATTTCACTTAGCATGATATTCTCCAGCTCCATCCATTCACTTGCAAATGCCATAATTTCATTCTTCTTTAAGGCTGAGTAATATCCCCATATGTATAATACCACATTTCCTTTATCCATTCATCTGTTGAAGGGAATCTAGATTTGATCCATAGTTTAGCTATATTTTATGTATTGATTTTTTACAAAAGCATACATTTTAACAGTTTTTGTTGAAGTTGTATGGAATCAGCCTTCAGATAAAACAAGACCACGTGCATACCAGGATAGGTTAGTGTAATGGTGTTCTCCACAGGCACAATGGAGATTAGTGGTATATGAAATTCTCTGCCTGTATTTTTTTTTCTTTTTTCCATAATGCCTACCTTTAGAGAATTTCCAGTTCCTTATGCATCCAAGATGTTAGATGTCCCCGTATGTGGCTCTGAAAGGAACACTGACAAAAACTGTGAAATTTAATCCTTATTCCCTCTCAAACTTACCTTGGACAAATCAATTGTTTTTCAAATCTCCTAAAACTACCCTAGTTTTTTAAAAGGTTATTATGTTATAGAATAAAATCTCTGGACTGACAGTCTTGGTTTGGGTCCTGCCTAGACTCTTACAAGCCATGTGACCCTGAGAACCCCATTTAACCTCCCTTATACCTGTGCAAGATGGGGACAGTTGCTGCACCTGTTTGACAGGTTAGCCTATCAAGAGACATCATAACAGACACCCACTTCTGGTTGGTGGTCATCAGACATGACATGAGCAAAATCTCCTATGCATCAACCAGGCACAAAGGGTAAACTACAAAAATCAACTTGAAAATAAAAATGAACTACAGAAGCAAAAGGAACTAAATCAACTCAAATTCCAAACAAGGTAGGAAGATTCCCGTATAGGAAATCTAATGGTCACTGGTGGTTTTCCTAATGAAGCATTTGTAAGTTCTGGGAGTTGCCTAAGGATTGGACATAAACTAATTTGAAGGACAGACTTTTTGAAGGAAAGATAATTCAGAAGTTTATGCAGTCAATATCTGGCATGTTGCTCAAAAAACTAGAAATAGAATCACACTATGATCCAATTCCACTACTGGATCTATATCCAAGGGGACGGAAGTCAGCATGTTAAAGAACTGTCTACACTCACTGTTTATTGCAGCACTATTCACAATGGCCAAGATATGGGATTGATGAAGATATGTCAGTGAATGAAAGGATAAAGCGAATGAGGTGCATGCACAGAGGACGATTATTCTCTTGCAAACAGGAATGAAATCCTCTCATTTGCAGTAGTATGAATGGAACTAGAAGACATGAACTAAGTCAGGCAATAAAGACAAATGCCATGTGTTATTACTTAGATATGGAAACGAAAAAAAATGTTGATTTTATAGAAGTGGAAAGTAGAATCGTGGTTTCCAGAGGCTGGGAAGGTGGGGAGCTAGAGAGAGGATAGTTAGTGGAGGAATGGGGATGCAGTTGGATAGAAGGAATAACTTCTGATGCTCTGTAGCACAGTGCAATAGCTACGGTGGCAGCACTTAATTACATATGTCAGAGTGGCAAGTAAACAGGATTTTGAAATACTCCCAACACAAAGAAATGATAAACATCTGAGGTGATAGATAGGCCAATTAACCTGATCTGATCACTACATGTTGTATACATGTATTGAAATACCACACTGTACCCTATATATAAACATGTACATTATTGTTAATTAGAACGTAAATAAATTTTTAAAATATCAAGCCAAGTGAAAGAAGCCAGTCACAAATGACCACATAAGGTCATCAGAAATGACCGGTGTAGGGAAATCTAGGGAAACAGAGAATAGATTCATGACTATTTAGGTCTGTGGTGAGGAGAGAGGGTGTGGTCACTGAAGGGCACAGGATTTCTTTTTGAAATGATAAAAATAATTTAAAACACTATGGTATGATTGCACTTATCTAGGAATATACTAAAATCCATGGAAATGCTTTAAGATAATAAAATGAACGATTATCTTAATGAAGCTGTAAAAAATAAAAGAAAAAATTGAATTAAAAATATCTGACATAGTAAACTGGAAAGTCGGGGAACCCAAATCCAAGGGAAACTTGCTGAGCTCTATCAGGACATGAGGGACTGGGAGCCCCAGGGAAAATGGAAAAGGGGCAACTCTCACTCCCTTGCAGGGCTTATAGTGTGACCAACTGTGTTAATTTACCTGGGACATGGGGAGTTTTCAGAATGTGGGTTTTTCAGTTTTAAAACCAATAGAGTTCCAAGAAAACCAGAATGAATTGGTAAGGGTTTAGGAGAAAACGAATGAAATCCTAACTGAGGGAGGAGGCCTAGAAACATCATACAGCCAATCACTCTTTCAAAACATTTTGCTCATATTTAACTTGTATAAGGTGTAGGGCTAAAGACCTAAATTTACAATCTGTCAGGAAGCCAGGAGACAGAGATCTTCAAGGTTTCTAGTCAAACGCCGAGGTGGTGGTGGAAGGTGGGGCTTGGAGGAACCAAAGATGGATTGACCAAAACGTCAATCAATCCCACCCCGAGGAATCCCTGATAGGACTGTAGTTATCAGCTCCTCACTGTATCTACCAGAGAGAGAAGATCTCCTAAGGCTCCATGGTTCTTCAATCTCAAAGTTAAGCATACAATAAAATTACTAGATACTAAGGAGTAGGCAATATAAGTGATAATCAAGAAGAAAACCTCCGATAGAAACAGACCTGTAGAAAGTCTATGTATTGGGGTTTGATGGTGAGTTTCAAATAACCATGATTAATAAGCTAAGGAAAACAGATGAGATACATACAAACATGGGAAATTTTAGAACTTCAACAAAGTATTGTAGTACATCAGGAGAGTGAAATGGTTATCCTCAAACTTCAAATAACAATTTTCAAAGAAGACTCTGGACATAAGATTAGGCCAAAGAGGTAAGCTCAAAGACTGGTCAGTGGAGAGCATCCCATTGGAAACACATAGAAAAATGAGAAGGGGAAGAACAAAACAGAACCCAAGAGCAAGATGGGACACAAGAAAGAGATGCAACACGTAGCAGGAGTTCCTTGAGGAACGAAGACAAGGAGGCAGAACCAAATATGTGAATCTATAACAGTCAAAAAAAATTTTCAAAATTTATGGAAATCCATAAACCTCAGGTTCAAGGAACTCAATGACCCTCAAGCAACATAGGCACTTCTTATTCAATGTGACTAGAAACACAGGGAAAAGAAAAAAATTCTTTTAAAAGAACAGAAGACAAAGACACATTACCTTCAAAGAAACAATTAAAGTAACATTTTTTTTCTTAGAAATTAGTGGGTCCGGCAGATGATGAAATTACACCTTTCAAGTTCCCACAGGAAACAAATTTGCCAATCCATATTTCTATACCCATCAAAATGTTGTTCAATAATTAATGCAAAATAACTTTTTAGACAAACCATGAGGCACTTCATTGCAAGAAAATAGATTTTCTAAAAAACAGAAAATTATTTATGTTGAAGGAAAATTATCCCAGAGGGAAACAGGAAGAAATGAAGAGAATCAGAAAGGGTAAATAGATGGCAGAGCCTTCATGGAAGGGAGTAATACCTTAAAAAAGGACTGGAGGAAGCTAGCTAGGTTCTTCTTCCTTTTCATATTCTGCCATGTGAGCTTGCAGCAGCAAGATGCCATCTTGGAAGTGAGGAATGCACCCTCATCAGACACCAGACCTGCCAGTTCCTTGATCGTGAACTTCCAAACTTCAGAATTATGAGAACTGTTTGTTCTTTATAAATTACCCAGTCTCAGGTATTTTGTTATAGTAGCAGGAACAAGTTAAAGTGGCACGATTCTTTGATATCAACTTGTTCACTTAATAAATTTGCCTTTCATTTGCATAAATTACCATATTTCATGAATCAAAGCTGTACATATTTTCACAGCTTAACATTTCTGAAGTTGGGATGTGTCCTACAATACACAGGAATGCCTTGAAACAAAGTTTTGTATGTAAGTAGCATATTGGAGGAATGGTTTTCTAGGGCTAGGAGTGGGTGTGTGAACATGCAAGGAAGGCAAATCAATACCAGGTAGTATTATTGAGTGGCCAGGGCTGTAGGCATCTAGCAATTTCCCCAGGAACTTTAGTGAAGAGCCTGAGAAACTGTGGCTCAGAACACCTTCCCTGAGGACTTTGAGTGCACTTGGTGCTAGGATGCCCTCTGGAGCATGACCTCCTGGCACCTCTGGGCTGCTGGTGCACAAGTACTAAGACTATAGTTATCCCACAAGCAGTGTCAGAAAAAGTCTGGGCAGAAAACTAGACTTGCAGTGGGCAGTGCACCAAGCACTGTCTACGACTGTGTGCGTCCATTTGGTGCACAAAGAGCATTTGCTCATTCACGTGCCACCTTGGGGACATTTTGGTCAATGACAGGCCACATGTGTGATGATATGTTGCTTGCAGCTTATGTGTGTAGCCCTTAGTAGCACCTAGCTGTGCATGATGCACTCTGGAATGTTCACAGAATAATTAAAATGACCCACTGACCCATTTCTCAGAGCATCACTGTGTAAAGTGATGCATGACAGTGGCTTAATTGCAGTATCTTTGTTTTTCTTTCTTAGTGGTACAAACAAGTACTGGTTTATCTTAGAGCTGATAAGAAAGAAATATTTAAGATTGTAAGAGCATTTTTCATATCTTCTATTTGGTATAATTCTTAAGGCACTGAATATGTTATAATTTATAATAATTCTTACTAAAAGTAACTCAAGCCAAGTAGATTTCATATGTGAAGAGTCAAATTTTAGTTAAGTGGGCTATTGATGTGAGTAGAATTATTTTTTCTCAAAGTTGTTGAGAATATATATCAACATCTATATTAGTATTCTTTCCTATCCAAGTGGTAGAAAATCCAACTAAATTGGTATATAGATAAAAGGAATAGTTGAAAGTGAAGAAGCTTCAGGTGTGGTTTGATCTAGTAGCTTACTGATCTTTACCAAAGATCCGATTTTCTTCTATTCTCCACTTTGCTTTCCCTCTTCCCTTAGGCCTGCTTCCCTTAAGACCTCAAGACAACTGGCTGCTTTTTCATTCAGATGTTAGACATGGGGAAGAGGATATTGAAGGGATAGAAAGGAATTCATTCTTCTTCCTCAATCATTAGCAAGTGTCCTCTGTGTGACTGGACCAACATGCTGCCTGTGTCCACCCCTGACACAATAATGGCAGCAACAGGGATGAGAGCACATGGGTCAGCTCAGACCATTCAGGCCTCCCTCTTGAACTAAGGATGACCTTAACTCCCCTGGCCATACCCGTGGAGAACTTCTTGCTTAAGTTGGAAACAGATCCGGTCCACACCATTGTTTCTCAGGGTTCATACCCATCAGCTGAACTCTAAGCTCAGGGACATCAGGAATCACCTCTCCTCTTCATTGCTGGAGCCCCAGCATGGCCACAACTGGAGGAGCATGAGATATATTTATTTATGGACGGATGAATTTTCTTTCTGGAGAAACACACATATTTTAATTTCTTTTTTGTATTTTTTTCTTTTTTGTGGTGCTGGGATTGAACCCATGGCCTTATGCATACCAGGTAAACACTACCCTGAGGCACATCCCCAGAGCATCCTTCTGATGCTCCCTGATTAAAGTTCTCCAGGAGCCATTTCTGGCCAAACAAGAAGCAGGGAGTATCTGAATTTGATCTGTATGAAGACCATTTTCTCTTGAGATGTTTAGCACTTTTTGCAAAACCAAAAAAAAAAAAAAAGGATGAAATCAATGGAATCAACTAGCATCCAATAAGAAGTTGATTGTTGATTTCCCTGATCATAAATATTTTAAAAAGAGAGGGAGAGGAAGAGAAAAGGGAGGAAAGGAAAGGCAGAGAGGGAGAGGGAAAGAAGAAAATAATAAAGGAATGAAGAAAAGGAGAAAGGAATGGAAGGAGGAATACAAGGGAGGGAGAGAAGGAAAGAGGGGCTAGAATTGGTTCCAGGAAAAAGGTACCTTGAGATAGTTGTTAGTCTAAGGTGCAGATTTGCTGAGTGTTACCTCGTGTGTGTGTGTGTGTGTGTGTGTGTGTGTGTGTGTGTTTTCTGATAGAGTAAACATCCAGCCTAACTTGAGGCTTTAAAAGGGACCAAAGAGCTATGAGAATGTGGATAACAAGTTGTAAATCACCCAGCCACTTGGGCGTGGACAGAAGTTCCAGGCCAAATACCTGAGTGTCCACTTCATAACAGGAATAATAAAGCTATTTGAAAACATGACCCAGATCCCCAGCTATAGTCGTTTTTTTTTTTTTTTTTTTTTTTTTCCTAGAGGAGACTCTGACATGTTTATATGCACATTTTGGAATTGTTTCCAAGGAGGTGGGCGGGGGCGGGGGGACAATTGACTTTCTGACTTTATAGTCTGTCATTGACTTTTAAGGTATTTCATGAAATGAAGTAAGAACTTCAAGATCAGGGCATTTTCCTTTGGGTCTTCGTCAATTATTTTGCTGTCTTTTGGCAACGGCCTCCACCCACTTCTGAAATATCAACCACCGGGCTGATGTTGCCCTGGAAAAACTGACTCTTTCTTTCTACCTTCCTGAAAGCATGTTTATGCATTAAATTGTTTTAATCACTTCAACTTTTACTATAGTTTGGCAATTGGTCCTTCGCTGAATTGCGTGTTCCCAATTTAATGCTTTTAGAATGCCTTTAAGTAGGTTCCAATGCATTTAGTCATTGCTATTCAAATGAGAGAACCATATTTCAGGGACCGGAGCTCAGGGAGAGGGATGAGGTGACTAATGGGTTATAAGGGAAAGCCATCCATCAAGACACTTTGGAGACTGGAGCAGATGTTGAAGAAATGCCCCCGAGTCCATTTCCCCTGGCCCCATAGGGCCCACCAGTGTTATTTCCAGCAAACACACACCTTGGCTGGCTTTGCCTCACGGCTTCTGGCTGCCATTTCCTGTTTTAAGATCTTGGAGAAGTGGGAAACTCACCTGTTTCTCAGACCTAAATTCATGAAAAAGCCAGTCTCCTGGGGGAGAGAAAGGCCACTCTAGGAGACCCAAGCCAGCGCTAAAGTTTATGGCAGGTGGACTAGCATAACACCCATCCTTCATGCTGGGTTTTAATAGGTGTTAGTGGGAACAGGGCAAAAGAAGAGTGAGATTTAATGCAAGTATTCAAAGCAGATAAAGCTGGCCCTCTTCACTACGCTGTCCCCCACCCTGCCACTCATCCCTAGGTCCACAGGCCATTTTGTTGTGACCACATGAATGCTCCAGTTTCAATGTGTGGACTTCTCTCTTTCCTTGAGAAGTGTATCCAACTTCCAAGTTTCCAAGTCCAGGGGACAGAATGCTGCCCACCTCTCGAGTGTGATGTGTGACTCATGGGAGGTAGCATGCAGAAAGAACTTGCAGACCTGGCGATGGGGCAGCCATGTTTGCCGCCCCACTTCCTCCTCACCCTGGCCTTGTTTTGCAAATTCCAGGGAGTCACAAGGAATTTAAGGCAGGGAGGACTCTCTCACAACCAGATATCTGGGACCTGAAATTTGTGGAGTCCCCTCCTCAGGCAATTTATTTCCAACCATCTGCATGAGTCATCTAGAGAAATCCCACTTCTGGGAAATTTTCCCTAAAGGGGAGTTTACCTAAGTCTACGAGATGTGCCCAGATGGATAAATGTCCCATCTTTTTAATAATGACAAAGAATTGCAGACCATGTATATGATCAAAAGGTTACCGACTAAATATGGTACATTCATATAGTCAAAGAGTGTTCAACTTTTAAAAATTATGTGATAATCCTATTTTTATAGACGTTAAAATTTATCCATTTTATATTATAAAATTTAAAACAGGTTTTCAAGCTGGCATGTGTAATACTGATGCACATGTGAGTATTTTTATCTATAGTTACATCTATACTTACAGTTCTACAAAAGCAGTGGCCCCAGGGAGGTATCTGGAAGAATGTTAAATCAGATTTTAATATCGTTTTTCTCTTGGAGTAGTGAAATTAAAGGGTAAATTCTACTTTTTCATTGTATTTTTCTACCTTGTGTGTGTTTTTTAAACAATCAAAGCAGATTAATTTCATCCTCTTCACCCCACTTGCCTAATAGGTATTCTAAAACAACAGAATCTATCTGCCTTTCTTCCTTCCTTCCTTTTCTCTCCCCCTGTCTTTGTGGTCCTGGGGATTAAACCCAGGGCTTCAAACATGCTGGGCAAATGCTCTACCACTGTGCTACATCCGTAGCCCACTAAAACTATTTTTTAAGGTATCCCTTGCAAATTTCTCTGCCAGTCTGAAAGCTGAATCAGGGCTGTTTCTAGTTCGACCTGTACTTACCTGTAACTCACCTGTTCTTCATTGCTTATCATTACCTAAGTAGCTGATCATTTTCCCACTGGACTGAAATCTCTAATGCCAGGGTTTTGCCCTTGCCCCAGTGCCATGCAATACTTGAAACCCAGTGAATTTTTTCCATTTGTAAGTTCAAAAGTCTCGTGATCTGGAGGCTGTTCCACATTTTGACATTGCCTGACAGTGACATCATAGTCAACATCTTCTTCTGAGATGGCTAATCCTAAAACAAAACTACAATGATCTCAGAGGTTCTTATTTTTCGTAACCTCATCATTCTGAAACTTCATGTGTCTAATCCCCACAGAGCAAATGAAATCAAAAAAAGATAACACACATAGATCAGCTTTAGAGACTCCAAAATGCTATATGAATGTAACACAGGGTCAAAAATTAAAGAAAAAATAGTACCAACAATAAGAGTGACCCAAATCCTATATTGATGCTACATAAAGAGAGGAAATTCTAGTAGGATCTAAGTAATTTCCTCCTGCCCTTTGTCTCTCCCACCCTCACCTCTGGGCCTTAATTCCTTCTGGAGTTAACACCGATACTCAGTTTGGGGATTAAAGCAGGACCTGACCTGGATTTGCTCTTGTTGCCCATGCCCTAGATTGAAATGTTAAAGGACTTGGAATAAAAAAAAAAGTTGCATTTCAGTAACAGTTTCACAGTGACTGGGGAATTAATGTCAGTCAGGCGGTGATTTCCCAGTGGTTGGGTTTGTAGCAAAAGTCTTCAACTTTTATGTGTGGCCTGTTTGAAGTTGAAAATTGTTGTTAGACTCTCCAAAATTGTTTGAGGTGTCACTCATCCTTCCCTTTTGTGTTGGGGCGAGGATGTGAAGCACAGCGGCTGGGAATAGTTCTGTGACTGCCACCCCCAAGGCAGGTCTCTGCCAGGGCCCAATTGAGCCCATCTCCTAGGGAATTCAAAGCTTTCAGTGCAAGGCGGCTCTGCATCCGCCTGTAGTCTCATCACCCACTACTCTCTTGCAGGAACTCTCCACTCAAAGGGTGAGGAACTCCTGGCCCCATGAGTGTGCTGTGCACATGGGCATCTCTGGCATTTTTATTTAATACACAGTTTGCCTTCCTAGGATGTTGTTCTTTAGAGAGGCAGCAGCATGCAGTGATGATAGTAGGGACAAGGACAGCATAGCAACAGTCGTGAAACCAGCAGCTAATGTCCTATTTAGCACCGATTGTGGGCCACAAGCTTCACAAAGATGGCGGCATTGGATTATCCCCGTAATTCTACCACATAGATGCAGATAAGTCCATTTTACAGATGAGGCGATTGAGGACCTTGATTAGATGAATTAACCAAGGACACACAGACAGTCACTTAGGATGTGAATCTTCGCAGGGTGACTCTGGAGCCCAGAGGAGGACAAAGTTTCAGGAGTTAAGAGACCTGCCTTCTGGTCCTGGCCTCCACCCTGTGCTGCCAAGTGATCTTGCTCAATTGCCTTGACCTTAAAACCGAGGCTCCCGGATCCATGAAATAGGCCAGGTAGGCTATGAAGAATCCAAAGACCTGAAGCTTAGGTGTGGTTCTGCTCAAAAATCCAGAAGAACCACTCATTTCAAAAATCATGGGCCTGAGGAGTCTGGGAAACACAGGGTCCTACCCAGCAACTTCTAGAATGGAGTAGGGTAGGAAGTCTATTCAGAGACTTTGAAGTTAGGGGTTAAATCCTGGTTCTCCTGTACTCTGGATAAAGCAAATACTGTTGCACTCTGGCCCATTCCAATGTCCTTCTAAAGGAACAATTCTATTTCGGATGCTGGGAGCTAAAAATGGCATTCCTTTGCAGTTGGCCCATCCATGCAAGACTTGGAAGCAGCCATGAGTGCTTTGGGGTAATGGCTCTGGTAGAGAAAGAAGATCTTCATTGCAAAGGAGGCTTCTGTCCTCCTTTAACCGCGGTGGTGTAATTTCTAGTATCTTGTCCCTAGCATCAGGGGTGCTGATTCATGGGTCATGAGGCAGTGATGGACTGGACCTTCCTCCTGGATGTGTGGGCAAAATCATACCCAAACTTCTCTAAGTCAAATAACCTCTCTTAATCCATTTTCCAGCTTGAACCAGTTGAAATAACTTCTGTTCACAGAAACCAAAAATCTTGACAAATCCACTAGCAACATTATGATGGAATAGTTATAGAACCTCTTTGACTCACAGTTTCCACTCCTGCCTCATTAGATGGTAGTTACTGTCTCATGAAATAATGTATATAAAGTATTTCTCAGGGTATAGAATAAATGAGCTCTCAGGACTTGCAGAAGAGGAGCGAGGACAGGCAGGAAGAGAGGAAATTACAATGAGGTGTGAGACATCATCACCAGGGGTGGTGGGGCTCACAAAGAACCTCGAAGGCCAAATGAGACTCAGGAAAAAGTCTTTGGAAAGAAACACCACCATGCCCACAACCAATATTAGATGGAGATTTAATGTAAGGCTGTAAGGGAGTCAAGTGATGGGAATGTGAGAGGGGAGAATGGTGGGGAACTGGGCTTGTTCCTGGAGAAAGGAACAGGGTTTGTGATATCATAGAGAGGAAAGAGCATGTTTTACTTGCAGAACTGAGACAAGCTGTGTGGTGTTGTGGAGGATATAATGAAGGAATTCTGAGGGGAATCCCTGTAGGGTAGAGAGGGGGTGGTCTAGGAAATAGCCTGAGGTTAGGTGGAATTCAAGGGGCTTCCTCTGCACATCACTTGAGAACCACTCATCTGAGCATGCCTGGTTTTGCTCATCCAAGTCAGTCTCTGCAAGGACGTGTAAGACCAATCCAACCAGAATGCAAGCATCTGGAGCGTGGGAAATGTATTTCATACTTTTCTAAGGTATTTTTGTGCCTAGGTAGCTTCTCTACAAACACTTGTCAATTGCATTTTTTGTTAAGCAAAGTTGGATGGAGCACATATTTTGCCTGGTATATTTTGTGAAATAGTAAATAGCATTCTATTAGGGTAAGGACTACTGGGCCCCATCCAACACTCAAATGAAAGTTTATTCCCTTGAATTAGCCTGTGTTTTATGCACAATATGAAGGACATAAGGATGGGGTCCCTCTCTTTCTTTTAATATTGCTTTTTTTCCCTTTTCTACTATGACATTAATTATTTCCATGTAAAAAAAGTTTTAATAATATGCTTGAGGTTGTAGAGATTTGAGGGTAAAGCTTACAGTACCATTTTAATTGTCCAAGGATTCTGAAGCTAGACTGTATATTTTATAAGGCTAGAAATAAAATACATGGGTTTTCTTGTTTCTTTCTTTTTACTTAGGAAATCATGGCATGAGGTTGAAAGAGTCATGCAAAGAATTTGTTTTTGTTTGATATTTGTTTTATTTATTTCCTAAGACGTTTGTTTCATAAGATAGTATTTCAGCATCCTAGAGAACATTCTTTAGCCTAGTTGGGCATCTCTGGTTGCAGGGTAAGGAGCCAGCCTGGAATCTCCCATGGCTATTACCCTGGGGGTTGGAGGGCATATCCTAAAAGGACTTTGTAAGTTCTTGAGAGAGGATTCAGACTAAAATCAAGGGGCATTTGGAGGTTCCTTACTAGAATCTAATGAATATTGCCATTTGCTAGGTTAAACAGAAATGAAAACACTTTGGTTTCCAATAGTTGGCTGATACCAGCTTATGAAAACAAATGATGAGGATTCAGAAATTTTTCAAGTCTGTCATCAAAAAACTTTTATCCTGATATCATCCTCAGTGAGAGTATTTACACCATAGAAGTTGGCAAACACTACAGATCGGGGCTTTCCTCTTCCATTGCCCTCTCCTAAAGAGAGATATGTCTATCCCATCTACTAGAGTGGTACTTTGTATATTCAGATAAAAATCATGTGTTGGAGGCACTGGTAGAAAATGTATGATGGTTTAAATTCCATGTGGGCAAAAACCATATATTTTTGTTTTCTTGGAGACTATATCTCAGGACAGTGAGTTTTACAGCATCTGGAACATAGTAAGTGCTCAGTGAACATCTGTTACATGGGTGAGTTGGTGGTGGCTTGATAAACATCTCTACAGCAGTGTTAGGACTGCTCAAGCCAGTTTCCTACAGGAATCTTTCCAGCACCAAGTTCTCTGGAGTGACTCAGGGAGCTGGGTTGTCACTTCTTATCATACTTATGTCATGTTACCCAAAAATAATACTTAGAGCTCAATCAGTGTATTCAGCAGCCATACTAGACTCTAAGCTCCAGAGGGTGGATTTTATCTGATTTGTTGTTTACAACTAAGTAACTCATTATTGTTTGTTTTAATTATTAAAAAATTGTGCATAATAACCCTGTGTGAGGGTGCACCACCTCCTGGTCTCCAAAATATTTGATGAATATTCCTTTAGTGATGCCCACAACATCCCTGTGAGTGGACAGACTGGAACAATTATCCTCCCCAGCTGCTAAAATGGTGTCTGGTATGTGAGGGGTGGGGCACTAAATATTGATTGCATTAATTATTAATTAATCATCCCCTTTCACAGATGAAGACTCAAGCTATTGGAAGTTTCTTGACAGTTCTGTTTTCATTGGTATCATCTCTTCACACTGTTCTACCTATATACGTGGTCTGCTAACTTTTAGATGTTTGTACATCCTTTCATTTATCTTCATTGCAGACTTAGAGAGGCAGGTAGTTTTATTTGTATCTTCATGGGTGATAATACTATGGCACAGAAAGTTTTAGCAACTCACTTGAGGTTGCCCAGGGTTAAAGCTATAGCTCCTATTATGGATCTCAGCTCTCCAAGGATTCCAAAGCTAGCTGGTGTATTTGATAAGACCAATATTATTCTGGCACCCTCATTTGTTCAGAGAAAGAGAGGTTGATCAAAACTGGCCCAAGGGAGACACTGCACCATGACTGTTGGGTGCCCCTTGAATATCATCAGGAATCCTGCAGGCTTGTTTCTTCCACTTGAAACACCTTCAAACATGCTAATTTTTATGATTTCTTCTTTGCCACTTGAGCAGTGAAAATTCAAGTTGAAATTTCAAAGCCAAAATATCAGGAAATTATCTCCTTTCTCTTTTACAAATGGAGTTTTGATATTTTGCAATCATGCCAGGAGGTGCTGATTTTCCATGAATATGGAAGCTCCATGATGACTCTCTCTTTAGATCTCTAACATTTCCAAATGGTCATTTCCAATTAACAAGACCTCTGTGTTAATTATGAAAAGGACACAGAGTTGTAAATGGTTTCACCATGTAAATGTTAACACTGGTTTCACCAGTGTTATTCCCAGGATGGTGCCTCTTTTCCCATGGAAAGTGGGCTGCCAGTTTCCCACTTTTGTGATGGATGGTCTCACCACTCATTTTATTAAACCCACCAGAAACTCATGGAAACATGCATGATGTGGATTTCTAATGTGAGGGAAAAGACTCTTGGAAGTGGAGCTGATTCACATTTCTAAAGCATGTTTTTTCACTCATGCGGTTCCCTTTTGACCTTCCTCAGGATGCATGTGGGTGTTAAATTGTTACCAATGGGAGGGGCTCTTGTAACTACGACAGGATCCACACACACAAAGACACACTTTCCCACACACAGGACTTGGCTCTGTTGTCCCGTAATGGAATGCTGGATGGAAAAGATGCAGGGCGTTAGAAAAATCCAGCCAGTATAGCTTCCATCATTTTCTTTTTTATAACAGCCAGATTAACATTTGGGCTGAAAGGCAATGTGTGGGAAGGGAGAGGGTGTGGCTGGAAAAATCTTTCCTCTCTTTTAAAAAATTATAAACATGATATATTCTGTTTATGAACATTTAATATGAAAGAGGAATCCAAAGTGAAAAGCACTGGGATCCCTTTCCCCTGTCTCATCTTACTCCTAAGAGGAATCATGAAAGAGCTTGATGCTTGTTTCTTTAGAATTTTTGCTATGGATTCAAAAGTCACTTCTTAAGTCTACAATTTGTGTTTTTCATTTGAGGGTTAGAGCTTATTACAAAAATGCATCCTTCATACATATTTAACCTGCTTTTTTTTCTTCCTTTATAATGTCTTATTTTTTTGTTGCATTTGACATCAGGACAGAATTCTCAGACTCAACTTATGCCTCTTAGGGCTAGTAGTGTTTCATTTTACTTTTTGTTGTCATTGTTTTTTAACTGACACCCTATAAATGAGTATCTGGATAGCTTCCAGTTGGTCACCAAGACTTGCCATGTCACCTTGCACCTCTGTCTTTGCATATGAGGATTGTTTTCTCTAACACTGACTCCTGGCAGTGGATTTTTTCAAAATTATTTTTTATTTTCACAGACTGCATTTTGATTCACTGTACACAAATGGGGTACATCTTTTCATTTCTATAGTTGTGCATGACGTAGATTCATACCATTCGTGTAATCATACATGTACATAGTGGGATTTTTAAAGGATTATACTATTAACTCTTGCAATTCCAGAAGAGAATTATTTGTATTAAAAAAGAATTTTCCTTGCATGATGGAAAGCACTACTGACTTGCATACAGGATGAGACCAGCTCCTATATTTATTCCGATCATAGCGTACTCAATACTGGTTACTCCTGGGAATTACCTGGAGGAGGAGAACTTTCTGAAACAAATCAATGTCTAGATACCACTCTGACCAATTACATCTGAATCTCTGGTATTGGGATCCAAGTGTCTACATAAGTTTAAGACTCCTGAAGCCAATTTAGGAGTCAGCATTCTAGTGAAAGTGTCCCTAATGTACCAATGAATACACCATTTTGTTGTAGTTCTCTGCCAACTTAAGTATGGATGGTTCATGCTCCAAACTAGACATGTGTGTGCTGTAGGTAATTAGAATAATATAAACATTCTACTTAATATTGGGCTGTTTGGTGCATTTAGCCTCAATTGCTATCAGCTAGCCCAGAAACACGGTATTTGGTACGTATAGCTCTGCATACAAATAAGGACCAGGAGAATGATCAAAGAGATGAATGGGGACTTTAATGGGAGAATGGTGAGAAGTCCTAGATGTGATTAAAGGGAAGATAAAAGGTCCATTAAGTAACTGTGCAGAGTGATTTTTAGACTGAAAAATTGTAGACAGTCCTATGTAAACAGAATCCATGTAGGGCATTAACTACCAAGGCAAATGACTCCTTTGTCTTCTGTACTTCTTCAACTCCCAAAGTTTGGTTGGCAGATGGTGGTAGGAAGGAAGGGTGACTGGCGAAGTGTGCACAGAGGGCGGTTGTCCTGCATTGGTCAGGAGGCACTGCTTTATGCGACACATTAATAGTGTCCTTTACCTCATGCATTGCATGAGGACACAGTATTCTGCGTGACCTCTCATCGATCTTGTAATGTTAGCACAGAAGACCAGGGTCCTTTCTTATTCACAAGAAACTGGGACTTGGAGAGAAGAGCAAGTCAGAGACCACAGTGCTAGCACATGTGAGAGCAGAACATTTATTTCTAATTTATATCTTTGTGGAATAGCACCTGGGGTTTCTGACTCCAAGGCCAGGGCTCTTTAATTTTATTTGCATATGCAAATGTCAGCAGGGACAACAATAGAGAGTGGTGTGGACTGCAGCAATCGAAAATGAATAGACCTGTCCTGAACCATTCATGGTTAAAGATTTTCTATTATTGTGTGAGAAAGAGGATACTGTGGTCCAAATTCAGCAGACAGGTTTCCAACTTGTGCCCTCAGTTTTAGAAACTCTGGATTTTGCATAATAGAAAACTAAAAGAAGATTGTTTCCTTAGCAGTTGACAAGAAATATTTTCTAAACATTTATGAAAGAAGATATTGAAACTTTATGTAAGATGAGATTGCTGGATGATTTTTTGAACATAGAGGAATGTGGTCTGGATGTAGATGCCTTCTAGAATCTTTATGTGTTTCAAAAGTATGTATTTAAACATTTCAGGACATATCTGTATGTATTTGGAATGCCACTTTCCCCATCTCCTCTTTGTTGAAAGACCTTGACTTTGCTAAGCCTGGATTTGTCAACCCTGGGAATTTTCAGGAACATAACTTCCATGGTGGTCCAGGCATTGCTGTTTGTTGCCTAGAGAGGGAACATATTATGACCCATTTCCTCACAAGTTTGGATTGTTTTCCCAATTAGTCAGTAATCGCCATGCTGAGAATGCACAGGGCAATGTGTTAGCATGAGACTGGTAATTGGGGAAGTTCCTGGCCAAGAGGGTGGGAGCAGACTGGGGCTGGAAGCAGTGTGGAGGGCAAAGTGAAGGCAGCAACATCAAATCAAGCCAGGGGACAGTGGAAAGCCAGTGGGCACAGCCCAAGTCTTGCACTCTGGAGTTGAATCATTTTAACCACAAGTATCATAAAAGGACCTTCCATTTTCTCCTGAGCATTCTCTTCTGCTGATTTTCTCAGCCATCCTGTGAATTGAGTTGGAAAAGCAGAACAGCCTCTAGTTTTTAAATGAACAGCAACAAAGACCAGGTCAAACACTGCCCAAGGGTCAGAGCCCAGCATTGATAACACAGATGAGAGCAGAGCCCCTGGACTCTGTGTCTCATGCTTCCTGGTTCCAGGCTGGATGGGCTGGGCCTATGAGGGAGTCCATCTGGAAGCAGATGCTTCAGTAAATAGGAAGACCCATCTTCAGAAGCACATTTGGGGTGTGAAGAGGAAAAGGAAGGGGACTACTCTGACTAAGCAAGTGGAAAGGAATATGACAGAAGAGCTAAAGATTTCTGTGTGAGAAGAAATTTATTTCTCCCCAGACTGCTAGGAAAGGAAGGAGGGGGAGAATAACAACATGTGAGTGGGTGTGGATATGGATCCCATATTATGTTGTTAAATAAAGCTGTTTGTAATCTTTGAGACTGTTTCAGGAAGGAGATCCATGCCAGAATGCTAGAGGCAAATAAACAGTTTTATAATTTTTTTTTAAACAACAAAATCTGGGAACCATAGAAAGGGATTTAATTTTAACTGCACTTGACCAAAATTCTAGGATAGGCTAATTAACTAGAGAAGCTTTGGAGCCTGAGCAAAGAATGTGGTGACTTTCAAGAGCCAACATGGGTTCACCAAAAATGAAATGGATGAGATTAACCTATGTTCTTTTTAAAAAAAAAATTCTATTACATGGGGAGGTCGTGAGGACATAATAAAGTTGGTCTGAATATTAGTAAACCTTTTGCCAGAATTTCCTTTTGGAAAATTTGGTGGACTGCATATACCAAGCGTTCATTTCCTTCCATTTTAAACTTGTTGAATAATTAGTGGTCTTTAATGAATCAAGAGTCATGAAATGGAATTTCAACAGGCTCTGGGCAGGTCATACCCCTGCACCAATTGTGAAACACAACATTTGTAGCACCGTTCAAGTGAAAATTACCTTGGGTACTGGCCTCTACTGGCAGGTCATTTGGTTTCACCATTAACTCAGCTCCATTGAAAGTTTTATCAAGTATACATGTAAATACGTTTTTAAAAATTTCAGCTAAAGAAGGGACTGTTGAGATGCTGCTAAAGAGAATTGATTTAGAATTTATGATAAATAAAATTTAGCATAAATAAAATTTTAAATAATAAAATTAATTAAAAAGAAAAAACAGGTACTTGTCTAAGGAAGATGGAGGAGATGGGACATCCCATGTTTTCCTTGTGTGAAGGAAAGAGGGACAGGGGTTATTCAGCTTTCAAGTCATTCAGCTTTTTGCAGTAGCCCAGTGGGACTGGAAGCAGAAATCACAGCAGATGTGTTCAGTTTAAGAGAAGCAGCATGAATGGGAAAAGAGGAAAGATATTTGGAGAAAAAGCAGCATAGCAGCAAAAACAATTATAGAGAGAAAGAGGGTAAGAAGTCAAAAAAGCAGGATAGATTTTAGTAACTGTACTATGTCAGATAGTTTGAAAAGGAGAGATTAATTGCACAGAACTTTGAGAAGTATTTTATACATTGCTCTCTTTAAAGAAACCCACAGTAAGAAGTTTTTGCTATTAGCCAAGATTTGGGGAGTAATATATCTGCAGCATGCACTAGGTCCTGTGGAATCTCAGTTATATCTGGGTTACATTATTGCAAGTAAGAAACTTGCATGGTGTTGGAGAAAAGGAAGGATTTCCTGATTTCAGCTTGCCATTACGTTTTCTTATCTGGTTACTCAATCTATTGCCCATCCCAAACCTCAGTCCTAACTTCCAGGTTTGAATTTTTTTTTCCCTACAAAGAAAACATCATTTTTTACTTCCATAAAAATAACCACTAGTTTTACCGCATGCCTGCTATTTGCCAGACACTTTGCCAAGCACTTGCAACCATTGGCTCATGGTTTATCCTGATCTGAATTATTTCTAAGTGCGCACAGTAGCACCTCCCCAATGCACCTAATCTCGAGGTTGGATTCATCTCAGCAGTACTCTGAGCACCCCACTTGGTGCCTGCATAGATACCTGGAAGACTAATGGAAGCCCCTCCAAGGGTCATCTTAGACTTAGCATATGGCATCTATTTTGAGGTGAACTGGGGTGCTCAGTGCAGTCATGGTGGGTACAGACATAGAGTTGTTCCTCTGGTCAGGTTGGTTGGGGATTGATTATTGCGGGGGTGGCTTCTTAAAGCAGCTCTGCTCCTGCTCTTTCTGAAAACCCCAGCTTCAACACTTCTTTTCTTACATTAGTCTTTTGCCATAACAGAATACCTGATTTTGCCATAACAGAATTCCTGGATACTTTATGAGGAAAAGAGGTTCATTTAACTCAGAGCTTTGGAGACTGAAATTGCAAAATCAGCCAGTCCCATGTTTGAATTCTGGTGAGGGCCTCCTTGGCTGCATCACAAGATGGTGGAATGACATCATGGTGAGGGAGAGAGCAGTCACATGGTGTGACAGGAAGCCAGTGGGCTCTTTTTATAATAATTTACTCTTTCGGGAACTTATCGGAGTCCTTCAGGAAAGACAGTAAGCCCTTCCAAGGGTGGAACCTCCAGGATCTAATTAACAGGTCAAAATCTTAACTGTGCCCTTGGACTTCACAGTCACCGACCTCAAGTTCATTAAGTACATTAAGAAGAATAACTCTTTAAATACTTGGAAGGGGATCCTGTGAAAAAAATCATACTCAGTTCTCTTAACTGCAAAAGAAACCTCAGTTATGAGGTCCTAAACCTCTTTGTTACTACAACATTTAATGGAAAAATGGCATAACCTTGTTCTTCATTTTTCTAGGGTCAAAAGTGAAAAGTTACTGAGAGAAAGATTCCCATGTCAGATAAAAGTGTGAAACTTTTTTATTTTATTTTAGACAAATCTACCTCTGAAGGTGATGAGTCTCCCATCATACAAGGTAATTCACACCAGCTGTGGAAATACTATGAGATGATTTCCCCCAGCAAAGATTTATACTGATGACTTCTGAAGTCCCCTTCAACTCTGAACATTTTATATACATACGTACAAATACATAGATCATGCTTTTGATAAATAAAATTTAAATCATATATATAATTTTAGTATTTTCTTACAAAGTTATCATCATATAATTTTCTCATGCAAACATCCTATCTGCATAATAAGTTTCCCAAATTCCCACTAATCTTATTAATTTTGTTTCCTTTCTACAATTATGCACACTATCTATTCCATCACATTAGAACTCTCAGTTACCTCATTTCTAAATCTCTTCATAGTTCTACACAAAGTCGTCCTTTTTAAAACTCTATCCCCTCCAAGAGTTACTAATGGTGTTAATCATACAGCTTTTGCTACAGCTGACTTTGGCCCTGTGAAAAGTAAGGACATCATGCTAACCACTCCAACCCTGTCCTAAGTAACCTTGGACACAGGATTTCATTAATCACAATAAATTTTCCATAGCAACAAAATTGTACATTCAATAAAAAGCAATTGCTCTTAGCAAGAGTAAAAACCCCAGGAGATAGAGGAGGAGAACGTTATTTTTCATAATAGCTAGAAGATGTGGGTTCCATTAGAAGAAAATGCAGTAGAAAAGCACAGTATAAAAAATGACACCTTCCATAGAGAGGGTCCCATGGGGTAACTGGGCATGCTGTGTGTGGAAGGTGCTATACTTTCAAGGTAAGGGGAAATAATGATTTCAGAGCTTTGGTGATTGCTCCAGTATGCCACATGGTAGTGTCTTACCCAATGGTGCAATGGAAAGTCATAATCATAACAACAGATAGCATCTATGGACTGCCTGTTGAATGCCGCACACTTTACTACTCCTCATACCTGCTTTCTCTCACATCACAGTAACTCTTTTATGTTATCATTTTGAAGTGGAGTCAACCAAGACTTCATGGCTGATGGACCATCCCAGGATATTAATGTTTTATTCTGGGGCCTATATTTTTAGCCAATTTTCTAGGTTGTCTTCTAAGGCCAAGGTGCCATTTTATCCCCAACCTTGGAATGGTCATTGATCATTGGAGGAAATCATGATTAAAGGGCATTATCTCTCTGTAATTCATCTGGAAGTTTCAAGGCCTCAACCCAAGACTCAAAACTTGTGAAAGGGATAGAAGAATTTCTCAATGAGACAGGAAATGTAGAGTTGTAAAATATGGCCTGTAACCCACGACATGGAGTCATAGTTAGGATTTTCCATATATTTAACCTAAATGGAAATCAGATTTTTTGTTGTAGTTGTTGTTTGTTTATTTGTTTTGGTCCAAGGTCTAAGAATTCAGACGTGATTAATTACTTGGATAGATGCATGGTGAATGTTCTTAGAGGGTAAAGGGAAAAGTCAGTACTACTTCTGCTCAACCCTAAAGTTTTGAAAGGTTTTGGATAGATGTGGAAATAGAAGTGAAACTTGGAGTTGGTTCTCTTGGATTTTACTGGGCTTAAAGCAGAACTCTGTTTAGCTATTCAGCTATCTGTGTAATTTCGGGCAAGTCACCAATCCCTCAGAACATTGCTTTCCTCATTCATAAGTTTCTGATAATAATTTCTATTTTTTAAAAGAATTGAAGGAGATAATGTTCTTTCCAGATCATCTTGTGACTGGTTCCTCCTCACCCAGACCTCATTTCCAATTTCAGTTCCTCAGTGAAGTCTTTCCTGAACTTTATACATGTCCTATCCACTCTGGGTGGCATTTTTGTCTACTCCATTACCCTATTTAGTTTCAGATATTTGTCATTCTCTGCAAAAATCATATTTGTGTATTTGTTTATTTATTTATTGGACTATCTCATTTAATAGAATGTGATCTGTTTTAAGTTGGGGGATTTGTCCTTTTTGCTTGTATCTGTGTCCCCAGTGCTTAGAACAATGGCTATCACAGAGTAGGTGCCTATAAATGTTTCCTGGTTTACAGGAAACATTCATTCATGCTCAAATGAAAGGAGGATAACTCCCGGGATGCTGGTTAAACATACATATGTGGGTTCAATCCGAGAGACTCTTGATTCAGAGGATGGTTCTGGAGGATTCCAGGAAATGAGAATTTTGCAAGCTCTTCTTGTGACTTTGATGTGCAACTGGGTTTCAGAACTATTACATTATAAAAATTGTCTTTGCCCTCAAGGAACTTTCGATCATTGAGGGCAGAAGATATCCCTACTTTACAAAGGAATAACAAACATCTCCACCAGTTTGGCCTCATAAACCCAAACTTGGGCTCCTCTGGCCTTCTCAAATTGCGAAGCAAAAAAAAGAAATGCTTTAAGGGGAAAGAAGAGAGGAGAGGGTGAGGGACAGAGCAAAGACAGGGCAGAATGAATTAAGTACACAAGCAAACACCCCTCTACCGCGGTCTGTTAGAACAATGATAAAGAAGTAAGAAGGCAAATGCAGAAGAAACAGATGTAGCTGCCAGAAGTTAAATACACATCTGTTAAGAATGCTCTTCTCATATGCAGGGTCAGAAAAATATGTACAAATGTAGCACCTCGCTGATTGACAGGAAAACCTCAGTTCTGGCACAGGAATCTTGTTTTCTTGACAGCACTTTGTTTTAAAGCTGGAGGGAGAGAAATGTCTTATGCATGTCCTTAAACTGGAAGGCCTTTTGTTCAGGATACTTATACCATTTGCAGATAATGATGTGCATAGCAGCTTCAGCTGTCTGCATATGCATTTTTATGTTTTTTTATGACAGCTCCGCGTACTGAACTAAAAGGCCATTTAGAACTGTCAGGCACTGACAAGCATCACCCTTTACATTTACAATTCTGTTAGCGTGCATTGTCAGGTGGGCTCACCAGACTGCAGAAATGTGATTTCCTTTGAAACCTACGTATGACTTTAATTTAATAAAGCAGCCTAAAAAAAAAAAAAAAAAAGAAAGAAAGAAAGAAAAGAAGAAAAAAAAGAGCAAGAGAGACAGAGTGAGAGCCCAAGAGAGAGCTTTATTAAGTATTCTTTTTCCATTAATCTCCTACCTTTTTGTTTTTGTAAGACCCTTCCTTTATTCCTCATCTCCTTTCTTTTCCTTCACTCTCTATTATTTCTTCTTTCTTCCTTCTTCTATTTGGAATCCTTCATGTCAAGCAGAAGGGAAGTCAGGTTAGGAAAATGACTTTACCTGTCGGAGCCAAGCCAGACTACTTCTTACTTTCCATATGGCCTGGGGTTAATTTTCAGTCAAACCAATTTCTAAAAGATGTTTGGCGCAGCGTAGTGCTGAGCAAATATTCACGATTTGGATGGTAGGAACATGGAAAGAATCCATTTAATCCAACTAATGACTTATCATTCCCCATTATCACTACCACCTGTCTCTGAGAGTCCCTTTTTCTCCCCTAAAACATTCATTTCAACAGTATGAAGCCTGTCCTATAAAAGACACTGACTTATGCAGTCTAAGAGGAATAAAAGTGACATGAAGCTGTGGCTTGGCATTGCAGGATTTTATAGTCCACCTGAGGTAGCCAGGCATGTGCATGAAGCAGGGCTGCTTCCGCTCAGACTGAGCTGAAATGAAATGCTAATGTGTACACACTGACCTGACACAAAATCTAAGGAACTTCAACTTCAGTAAGCTCCTATCATCTGCTTGACCCCGGTGCCTCTGGGGGTAGTCAAGAGTTACTGAGTGTTTTAGGTGCAGAGGGGAAACTAAGTTACAAAGAGTGTTTCTTTATAAATATTTTTGATAAACTGCTTGAAGAGATCATGACAGAGAGGGAGGCCTGAAGGCTTTGACCTCCCTTTTGTAGCTCAACTTTGTATTAATAATTTCATAGTCTTCATCATCCTAAGAAAGGATTTTCCTCACTCTCAACTAAGTATGGGATTTGGGTAGGTAAAAAGGAAGACCATTTATTAACAGCAAATAGAGCTTTAATGAAAAAAAAGGTCAATAGATAAAAATTTGAAAGCCAACCGACAAGTATTCATTTTTGTATTTTTTGAAATGGAGATTTACAAGAAGCACAATATGCACTATTCTGAAGTATTTGATTCAGTAATTTTACTGTGCATAACACCATGGAGCCACACCCAGGTCAACCTGTAGATTTCCAGCTCCTCAGAAAGGAGGATCCTAAAATTCATAATCCTCCCACTTAGCTTTTCAGAAACACAGGTGGAGCCTGCTGGTAGTACTGAATTTGGTATCAGGAGATGTTTTGCATTGATCTATAAGTGACATGACTATTCAGGTATAGAATTCATTCCAGAGTCACTTCTCCTTCCTCACCCTAGGCCTCTGGAACAGAATCAGCGCCTGGTTGCCATTGTCTAGCTTTATATTCTGGTGGCATAGAGTGCCATCTATTATCCGAGCGGGGTGACTTGCAATTGGATTGTATAATTTTGAATTAAGTGGCTTTGGTATTAGGTACTTCGAAAGATCATATTGGCTATAGTCAGTATGTGAGGGGTGTCATAGCAAGTTCCAATGCTGTTCTTCAAATCTGCCCTGAAAGAAGTAGCTTTCTTTTATGGCAAAAGGAATGGGATTAGGCCCTCAGATTCCTGATGGCAGGTGAAGCAAAGAAAGAGATCTCTGAAAGAGAAGTCAAGAGGAGGGAGGGAGGGTGGAGGGCAGCCATAGACAACCCCAGCTCTGGCATATGCTGAGGCTGCCTTTGCCAGCCCCACTGTGAGCCCAGGCTGGTTAAAGCATCCTCCTAGAAGCGAAAAGCAGAAAGAGCAAACATTGTCTTTACAGTGTCCCACCCCTGCTCTCACCTCCAATGTCCTGCAGGAACCAGTTGTAGTATTCTAATGAGGCCAGTTTCCAATAACTGCAATTGGCCAGGTTCTTACCTCTTCATTTGCATGCTGACAGCCCTATCTCTGCTGCCCTATTCCCAGCCCTAAGACAGCTGTCCTGGTGCTTACTAACTGGCTGGGCTTACTAACTGACACTGTGGAGTCATCAGAGGTGGGGGGATGATAAGGATGGCTGTGTAAAGACTCATCTATGCAGAAGGCAAAGAACTATGGGCCAACCCAACAAAGGAATAAACCAGTCAGGTGCTGGCTTTGAGCGGGCACAGTTCACTTTCTTGAAATAGTCTTTGGGGACCAAAATGAACAGTCCCATATATATGCATATGCATATATATATATATATATACATATATATATATATATGCAAGCTTTTATATATATATATAAATAGATAGATAAAGATATGCTTTTAAATATATAAAAGCTCCCATGAATGACTGGATATGGTTTTAGGGAAAAAAAATGTAGTGGTTGAGAACACTAGCCTGAGACTTTTGTCTCCTTTACTTACTGGTTAGCTTCTTGACCTCCAGAAAGTTTCTTAATCTCTGAAATGAGCCTCAGCGTCAACATCTTTAAAACAGAAGTAATAATAGTCCCTACCTTGTAAGGTTGCTGTAAATGTTTAAAGAATGGCATATGCAAAGTTCTTGGCATTTTTATGTTGGCTGCCTGAATAAAGTGGAGTGAGTTTTATCCTAATACAGCTTGGCCTAATGGAGATGAAAGTAAGTCTAAAGAACATGAATTCTTGTCACTTGCTGGCAAAGTCTTGTGCCCCTCTGCCCCCAGGTTCTGCTCTTGTCTCTGCCCAGGCAGATCTCCAGATTCAGCTCGACACTGAGGTACAGGCCTCCGATCTGCGCCACCGGAGTGAAACACCTGAAGAATCTCCATGCATGCACCTGGAGTAAGCTCTCTCAGACATATTTGCTGGGAAAGGTGGTTTTTCATCCATAGCACATGTGTGTGTATACAGTCGCCCTTTGGTATCCATGAGGGACTAGCTCCAAATTCTCAGATGCTCAGGTTCCTTATATAAAATGCTGTAGTATGTGCTATAACCTACACACATGCTTCTGTGTACTTTAAATCATCTTTTGATAGTCATTTACAGTACCTTCAATAATGTAAATTCTGTGTAATTACTGGCTTTACTGTATTTTCCAGAAATAGATAAGAAAAAAAGACTGTATGTTCAAAACTGATACAAATTTTTAAACTAGTTTCCATCCTCAGATGGGAAATCCCTAAATAGAGTGGGACAACTGGATATCTAAATGGGAAGATGCATAAAAGACATGAGCGTGGTTCTGAGAGGGAACAGCAATAACAGGGTGGAGTAGGAAGGGACATGAGTTTACATTTCACTCTGACTATTCAAGAATTAGCTTTGAAAACAAGAATAAGTTCTGATATTATTTGTGTAATAACAATAAGAAAAAGATGTGTTTAAGTAGCCCAAAGACAAAGACTGTGTGGTTTTGTTGCTGTTTGGGACCATAATCTGTGGGTCCTTCCAATGGGAATACCCCACACCACCCTCTTCCAAAGCAAAATGGCCGCACTTCACCACTCTGTAATCCCTTTCAAAGCTTTCTTGCCTGGTCATAAGAGACTGTGTCACTCAAGCCTCTGACCCTGTCCCTCATTGATTATTAGGATTTTGAAGTTTCATAATCCTTTGAAGTAATTTTTAAAAGCAAGTGAGAAAGAGGGAGAGAAGTTGTCTCCAAATTGTGTATAAAGAAAATCCAGATTGGCAAACAATTTGGAAAGAGACTATTATCATCGTATAGAAATTTGAAAATTCATCAGACATTCTTTGGCTCCCTTGTGAATGTGAGTATCTGCTTGTAACTCATTAGCCCTGGAAAGGAGGCAGGGAGGCAGTACTGGTCAGTTCTGAGAAGTCAAGGTCAATGCCAAATGCAGATAAGCACTCTTCGACCCCAAGCCACCAGAACCGGTCTGTGGAAATCTGGTGTGAGCTCCCCTAGTACAGTGCTTTTTGCAATTTGCAATCATACAATTCAAAGTTACTAAAAAATCAGCATTTCTCTTTCAGAGTTTATGTTCTGCCTGGCTCTCTGAGTGTGTGAAAGGCAGTGAAAGCCTCCTTAGGTGCTTGTGGTCTGGAGGAGAGAGCAGTAAATCCACAGAGCCTTGGTGTCTGACGGGTCAGTGCACAGGGCAAGAAACTGAACTCGGAAACCAGGGGAGAAGACACTGGGCTTTGAAGGCTGGGCCATCTCAGAGCCTGCTGTGAGCAGAACTCCCCTTCTCTTCCTCTAGTTCTAATTCTCTACTCTCCGCCCTCCTGATTTAACAACTTGGAACACACTGTTCCCTAAGTCCTGAACACTTTTCCCTAATTCCTTGCCTCCCTGACTCCCAACGACCCTCTGAGTTTCAGCTCCTAAACCACCAGATCAGCAATGCCATTTTTGACCTATCCAATCACTTACCCATGATGAATTATTAGCTTGTTAATTTTTCTCATAAAACCAAGTAATTTCCACTCATAACATGAATCAACCACAATTTATAATTATATATTAATTTATCTGTGGAATTTATTTAAAGTCTCTCTGCCATGAGATTGCAAGCTCCGGGAATATAGGATGATAGTGTTATAATATCGATGATATTAACACTCTTTGGTCTGTGCCCTGATAATTGCATATATGCATGTAATGTTATATGATTTTTATCGCTCCATTGTTATTATCAAACATCCAAGGGCAGCAGCTAAAACATCGGCCAGAATGTAACCATTCAACCAGCTGCTTCTCAGAGCCCAGGTTTTCTGGGGACCTGAAAGATGAGGACAGTGGCCCAGCTTTGGTGATTCGCACTTGGCAGTTTTGTCAAGTGTCCGTACTTGAAGCTGAAGAGCAGCGGCAGCTACTGCAGATTCCTTGGCGTTGGAATTCTCTCCAGCACTCTGGGACTGCAGGATTCTGCTGAGGGGGAAGAGCACACAGAGATCTGTTATTGCTTTTCTGCAGTTTTTGGTTACCTGGTTCTCAGTGGGAAGATGAAGCTGGTGATAAGCTCACACCGTTAAGAAGTAAGATGGAGGATGGGTAAAATGGTATGATTTGTGTGGGAGTAAAAACTGTTATTCCC
>JAJEJO010002952.1:121492-174719 GCA_020662805.1 Glaucomys volans | reverse complement strand
CCTTTAAGCAATATGAAATGTCCTTCTTTATCCCTTCTGACTATCTTTGGTTTGAAGTCTGCTTTGTCTGAAATGAGGATGGAAACCCCAGCTTTTTTACTCAGTCCGTGTGCATGGTATGCTTTTTCCCAACCTTTCACCTTTAGTCTGTGGGCATGTTTTTCTATGAGATGAGTCTCTTGAAGGCAGCATATTGTTGGGTCTTTCTTTTTAATCCAGTCTGCCAGTCTATGTCTTTTGATTGATGAGTTTAGGCCATTTACATTCAGGGTTATTATTGAGATATGACTTGTATTTCCTGTCATTTTAGCTTTTTTAGGGTTTTTAGCTTAACTTTGTTTCTCCTTTGATGGACTCTTTCTTTAGGGTAGTTCCTCCCCATGATGACTGAGATTGTTATTTTTCGTTTCTTCCTCTTGGAATATTTTGTTGAGAATGTTCTGTAGGGCAGGCTTTCTCTTTGTGAATTCTTTAAGCTTTTGTTTATCATGGAAGGATTTTATTTCATCATCAAATCTGAAGGTAAGTTTTGCTGGGTATAAGATTCTTGGTTGGCATCCGTTTTCTTTCAGAGCTTGAAATATGTTGTTCCAGGCCCTTCTTGCTTTTAGGGTCTGGACTGAGAAATCTGCTGATATTCGTATCGGTTTCCCCCTGTAGGTAATCTGATTCTTTTCTCTCGCCGCCTTTAAAATTCTATCTTTGTTTTGTATGTTAGGCATTTTCATTATAATGTGCCTTGGTGTGGATCTGTTGTAATTCTGTGCATTTGGTGTCCTGTAAGCTTCTTGTAATTGATTTTCCATCTCATTCATCATATTAGGGAAATTTTCTGATAATATTTCCTTGAATAGATTATTCATACCCTTGGTTTGTATCTCTGCGCCTTCCTCAATCCCGATTACTCTTAAATTTGGTCTTTTCATGATGTCCCATATTTCTTGGAGGGTTCGTTCATGATTCCTAACTGTCTTCTCTGTTTGTTCGACTTTGTTTTCAAGATTAAATATTTTGTCTTCATTGTCTGAGGTTCTATCTTCCAAGTGATCTATTCTGTTAATTATGCTTTCTATTGAGTTTTTAACTTGGTTTATTGTTTCCTTCATTTCCTTGTTTCCTTCAAGAATTTCTGTTTGTTTTTTTCTCAGAATTTCTATCTCTTTATTGAAGTAATTTTTTGCTTCCTGCAATTGCTCTATTAGCTGATTATTCATAGCCTGAATCTGCTCTCTCGTCACATCATTCTCTTCTCGGATCACTTTAATTATGAACATTCTGAACTCCATTTCTGTCATTCCTTCTACCATGCTGTCTTTGGGTTCTCTTGATATATCATCTAGGTTTGATTGGGACACTTTCTTCCCGCGTTTTCTCATGGTGCTCATGTTTCTTCCCCTCTGTTGCTTGAGGGGTGCTTGATCAAGCGGTGACCCAAGAAAGGTGCTGTCCCACTACCTCCAGGTTGGGAATGATCAGTGCTTTTGGGCAGAGGCAGCCTAGTGTTGATAGACAATTAGATACAGCAAGGTGGTAGACTCCGGGCCTGGGTGTGGGCCTGGGCACTAGACCAAGTTGGGGTGGTGTCACAGAACTGTGCTCAGTGATGGAGACACTGGGCTTGAGAGCCCAGGCTGACCTGAACTCCTCGCTGGGGGTTCAGGCGGTGGCAGGTGGTTCTTCTCTCCTGGGGACACTGTAAGCTGGCGCCAAAGGCCCTAAGCTCCCCGCTGGAGTCAGCGATCCCAGAGGCTCCCGGCCAGACCTCTCCAGAAGCCGTGGGAGGCCCCAGGGAGTCGGAGATGGGCCTCTCTGCCAGGGAAGCTGCAAAATGACGCCGAGGAGTCCCAACTCCCCGCCAGAGTCAGGCGATCCCAGAGGCTCCTGGCCGGACCTCTCCAGAAGCCGCGGGAGGCCCCAGGTAGCCTGAGATGCTCAGTCTCCGCCTGGGAGGTTGCTGGCTGGTGACGGAGCGCGGCCAGTGACTGTAAAGCCGCTGCTGGGACCCGCACTCACTTGCTGGCTGGCGCAGACCAGGAGACTCTGACGCAGCTGCAGGGTCCGGCACTCCTGGTTGGTAGCTGCCCGCTGGCGGGCCAAGCCCAGCCCGGCTGAGTTGGTTCCGGAGCGGCAACTGGGGACCCCTTATATGTGCTTTGAATATAAAATCTCGTTGAGAGCCATATTTCTGCTGTTTGAATCCCGAGCAAGTAGGAATCCACGGAGCAAGTAGGAATGCAGCCTTCCTCTAGCCCGCCATCTTGAATCCCCCCCTGTAATTTATTCTTTTAAAATTCCAGTTGAGTATCTGATGTGTATCTCTTTGAGTGTCTAGATAAGAACATTGGAAGAAGTTCCTTGATGATAGATATTGAAAGATTTTGTAAAAAGTAACAGGGAAATGGCAGACCTTACTTTTGCTACAAACTAAGAAATCAAATCTGGTTTTGTTTACTCCTCTGAATTAACCTTTAACTTAAATTTTGTCCTTTCAAGAATTTTTACTTTTTTGTCAGCTCATAGATAACAATTAAAAAGTATCCAACATTTTTGTTTTCAGCAGTCTCGCTAGTTCATATTCTGGGAAACTGAAATCCCTAATATTTAACACTTTCCATTTCTCCATCCTATTGCCTTTATTCTTTTTAAAAAATTTTTTTAGTTGTTGATGGACCTTTATTTTATTTATATTACGTAGAGCTGAGGATTGAACCCAGTGCCACACACACGCTAGGCAAGTGCTCTACCACTGAGCTACAACCCCAGCCTCTCTTGTAGGAAGCATTTTCTGATTTCCTGTGGTCAAGTTTGGTATCATCAGTATGTAGTTCTGTAGCTCCCCTTGCTTTCCTAGCATTTGTGGTCTTGCTTAATTGTTTTTTCCCTTTCCATGGACCTTAATTTCTTTGACAAGGACCAAGCCTGTCTTATTGTATAGCCTTAGGGCCTGGTATAGTGCTTGAAACACAGGAGGCACTTGTTCTGTGATTAGGCTTCCATCATATCTTGCTTGGATTATTGCCAAAATCTTCTGACTGGGTTGGTAATCTTGTTGTTCTTGTTTTTCCTCCATGCCAAGATCAGTTTATTCTTGTGTAATACAAAGCTGATCATTTTCATGTCACCATTGCCCCCAGCATAAAACTTAAACAGCATTTCAAAATAGCTCATGTGTTGTAGTCTCTGATTATCCTCCAATCTAATTTCTTTTCACTACTGATTCACATTTCTGAGTTTTAGCTTGTCTGAATTACTTCAAATTCCTTGAAAGTGATGTGCTTTTTCTTTCTTTAAGGTTTTATGAAATGAACATGCTGGGGCATGTTTATGCCCTTTCCCTCATTTCCCCAAAAAGAAAACTTAGCTCATTTCTGCTTGTCCTTAGGTCTAAAACTGTACATAATCCTTCCTCTAGGAAGTCTTTGATGTGTGAGAGGTTTGAATTCTTTGTGTGGCCTTTGTACTCCATATTTCTGTCTTTAAAGCATGCATCTGTTACTTATTGTCCATATTCCTCAATATATCATAAACTAGCCAGGGCTGAATCAGTGTTATCAATTGTTATATCTTCCATATGTAATGCAATTCTGAAACATGATAGGTGTTCAATAAAAACATTGAATGAATGTGAATTTAAACATTATTACCTGCAAATTACAGAACAGTGTCTTAAGAGTGCTTTAAATGATTTGTCCAGAGTTATAATTATTAACTGGGTCTCAAATTTATTATTAACTCTTTTGTGGTAGATTTATTTTGAAATTCTGATTTCTGAAAATGTTTTTTTCCTAGTCCAAACTGCTGGAAAGAGAACTGAATCCGTATTGGAAGGATGGTGGGACAGGTCTTCCATCAGAAGACTGTAATGTGTCATCAGTTACTAAAGGTATCTCTATATTGTGGTTGCAGACACATAGGCATTTCTTATAAGTTGCTATTTCTAATGGAATGACTTTGATTTTACAGCAAAGCATTGATAAAATATTTGCAGTCTTTTAAAGTTTTTTATTTAAATCATTAGTACCTGGGAATAAGTTGATTAAATACATAGTTTTATACTTGTTTTTATAATGTGTTTATATATGAATTTGTTCAAATGAGTTAATGCTAACGATGATTCTGTGAGGATGTCATAATATAATAATTCATTTGTTTTGTAGAAGATATTATGTCTATGAAACTTCACCAAAATAGTATATAAACAAAGATCTGGTTTCATATCTTCAGAAATTTTTGTTTTGCCAGGATTCACAAAATTTGTACTAGTGTTGAGAGTGCTATATTTTTCCAGCAGATGGAGACAAAATATTTGTGTCACATAAGCATACTTTGCAATATAATTAAAAAAATACTTACATGGCTAACAAGTGTTGTGTTGACAACTCAATGAAAAGTTTATTTGATTATAGTTAACCCAGCATACAATAGTAGTAGCATTATAAATTAGCTTTTCCGTTTAGTAATTCATCAGTGGGAAATTTTCTTCCTTTTTATCCATAATTCATTTTCATTTTGACTACTTGTTAAAATTATTTTATATTTTATGTGTTTATCCTTAGAGCTACCTTATAAGGCTCCTTTATTTTTATTTGGCAATTTAAGGTTAAATTATAAATTTATTTTTAGCCTTTTGTATGCTGGATCAAGTAATAGTAACTATAGTCATATAAGGTTTTCTTTGAAATACTGTTTTATAGAAACTTAACAGTTTGGGGAGCAATAAGTTAACTCAGTCTAATTTTATGATCTTGACTTTTACCACCTCTAGTGTCAAGAAAACAGTCAATAAATTCATCTTTGGGGAAAAACGTAGAATTGGCAAACTCAGTCTTTGGTGTTTATAGTCAATAGGTTCTTAATTTCACTGGATATAGAAGACCTGGTGTTCTGCTTTAGGTAGTATCTTTTAGCTGGTGGAAACAGCCAAATTAAAGACACTAAGAGGAAAGTGACCTTATATAAAGCTTTTAAGTTTCTTTCTTTCTTCCTTCTTCTTTTTTTTTTTTTTTTTTTTTTTTTGCGGCACTGGGGGTTGAACCCAGGGCCCTGTGCTTACAAGGCAAGCACTCTACCAACTGAGCTGTATCTCCAGCAATATATAAAGCTTTTAGAGAGCCTTTCTCCCTTCCTTTTCAAATTATACTTTCACTACTTCCCTTTTCCATATTACATTTATTTAGAAGGTGAAAAATAGCAGAAAGTTCTGTCAGAGGCTTAGCTCCTAGGGAAATTTAGTTTTAAAAATGATCTGCAATTGAATAATTATAATAAAAATAAGGAAAAAGCAATCTGTAAGTTTTACTGCATGATAGTTTGTTTTTGGATTAGTGGCAGGGCTGAAACTGTAAGGCACCTGAAAGTGTTAGAACATTAGTATTAAGGATGTATTGGTGTTAGGTGAGGTGACATAGTATTGTTATTATGGACTCAGATTTTGGAATCAGTCTACTTAGAATTTTGGCATTTCCACTTACTAGCTTTGGAATTGTGGGGAAGTTTACTTATCTTTCTGAGCCCAATTTATTTATCTGTAAAAGGAACAATGGTAGTAACTATCTTATATAGTTTTGGGGAAGTTAAAATTAGAAACAGTGCAGTATCTAGAATATATGAATCAATGGATGAGGATGTCAACTACTTATTCCCTGATTGTCTTGGGAAGGTTATATCAAGAGTCTTGGTAATGTTTGAAACACCATATTTTCAATAATTCATTAATCTTTGGAGTAAATTAAGTGGAAAAGTCAACGATTTTCAAAGCTCATACAATGTATATTTTAGTAGTGGGAATTCTGTGCAACTTTAGAGTTTACATGGCACATTTATATGTCAGTTTATTTTCCTGGTGACCATATAAGGAAAACAGAGTAGCTGTTTTCTTAATTTTATAGTTCAGGACACTAAGAGTGTATAATTTCCATATCATGACATGAGAACCCAGGTTTCTGATTCTAGTCCTGGGTTAGTTACTCTACATTCTTTAGAAGGCTGTATTTCTTACAGTGTAGTTAGTAGAAATTCTTGCTTGTAGACTCTTCCATTGTGATTTTGCTCTTCCCATTGATTTTTTCACCCTCTGTAGCTTTTGGTTTTCTGTTAAAATATTTGAATCGGAAGGATTTTTAAATGTGGCATTAATCAACTTCCTTTTTTAACAGATCAAGAAGCAAAGGTCCAAAGAAGTTACTGACTTGCTCTTGATTTTAGAACCGTTTAGGAGTACTCGCAGACTAAGATCTAGGTCTTCTAATTGTTTGTTTATTGTTATATCTATATTAGCTTGTCTTCTAAGAGAAATGGGGAACATAGCCTAGATTCATTTGACTGTGTTCTGTTTATAATAATATAACTTAGAGTTATGATGGAAACATAATTTTTGACTTACTATAGGAAACAGATTTGATAGGTAATTAAGTGCTGCACACCAGTGAATATAATTATTTGATATATCTTCATCTCAGCCTAGAGATGAGGATCAGGCCTTATGCATATTTTTATATCCTAATGTGTTTAGCAAGTTTTCATATTAATGATAAATATTTATTAAGTATTTATTGATTGAATTTGAGAAAGGTGCTGCAAGTTGGTATTTTTGTTTGCTTTGTAGATAATAAATTTGGTGTTTTATTAAAAATGCTTCATTGGTGCCATTCTAATTGTAAGATTAATAGGACTGTTGAAATTGAATACACATCAACTAAAGGTGATGATATTATATAGATATTTCTAAAATTGTGGATTTAACTCATAATCAAATTAGCTGAAGGTGTTTATTTCTATTAGATTGTCTTTGTAAGTGACAATACAGAGGAGTAAAATCAGTCTTACTTTAGCTCAGATGGTTTTTCTCTGAGATTTATTAGTATCTTGGTGATTTTTCATGGTATTTTCACTGTGCCCATCAACATGTTATTGGTTTCACAGATGACTCTGTGGAGTAAATTGATAATATAGCTGGGATAATAATAGGTATAAATTACTATGGGTTTCTTTTACTTCTTACTGTATAGATTGCATTTTTAGTATAAGTTCCTTGGGTGGTTGCCCCATTAATTTTGAATTTATTAACTATATACATAAGAAAAAAGAGCAAGAGTAAAATAAACTTTTGAATGAAAAGAGAAATCAGTGACTTAACTAGCATTCTGGGTTTTAGAGTACAAAGTATTTTAGACCTTTAAAGAAAGATTGCCCGGCATGATGGTGTACACCTGTAATCCCAGTGACTTGGGAGGCTGAAGCTGGAGGATTGCAAGTTCAGAGCCAGCCTCAGCCCTAGGTAACTTAGTGAGATCCTATCTCAAAATAAAAAGGGCTGGGGATGTGAGTCAGTAGTTAAGTGCCCCTGGGTTTAATCCCCAGTACCATAGAAAGGACCACATTATTTTCTTAGAAGAGATTGCTTAATAAAAATAAACTTTTGAGATTCAAATGATAGAAATAATTTAAATAGATTTATTTAGAGGATTGAAACTCGGTTTTTTTTTTTTCCTTAAAGTCTAACATACATAGGAAAGTAAGTATACAACCATAAGTGCACAGCACACTGATCCTCTTCACAAAAAAACAAAAACATCTGTGTCATCAGCACACAGTTCAAGAAACATTAATCGCATCTCTCAAAACCCATCTGTGGCCCTTCTACAAAGTCAGTACTTTGTTACTGTAAGGGTTAATAATTACTATCCTGATACTAGCACCAAAAATCAGTTACATACATTTTTGTTTCTATCTTATTTTATCCACAGTTTGAGGTTCATCCATAAGGTTATGAATATAGTTCATTCATTCTCCTTGCTGTGTATGTGTCTTAGGGATGTATCATAATCCATATGTTCCTTCTAGTGATGGTGGACATTTCCTGGGTTATTTCCACATTGGAGTTATTGCAGATTGTTTTGATGTGAACTTTCTTGTACATGTCTTACAGAGTCTGTGTGTATGCATTTAAAAAATATTTTTGTTTATAGATGGACACAATACCTTTATTTTGTTTAGTTTTTTTTTTTCAATGTGATGCTGGGGATTGAACCCAGTGCCTCACATGTGCTCTAGGCAAGCATTCTATCACTGAGCCACAACCCCACACCTTTTTTTTTTTTTTTTTTAGTGTTATTATTATAGACCTGAAATGATGTTAAAGCATTTCTACTTGGGGGCAAGGAAAATCAGGACCAGAATTTTGATTTTATAATTGATTTGAATTTCTCTTTACACAGATCACAAGTGTGATGTATATAGCAGGAAATATAAACAACTTAATGAAGTTCATTGAGGGCATTCAGACCTTTGTAGTTGGTAATCATGATGAAAGTAGGATAATTTGTTTTAATATACATTTCAGCATTTTCTTCTAAAACTTTCTTGTTTGTTCTTTTTGTGACTCTGAGGTAGCTTTTTCTCCTCTGTATGTATCTTTATTTATTATTTATTTCTAGGAAAGTCCTTTATTCTCTTATTTTTTTTTTTAACAGAAATTAAACCCATTTCTTGAATTTAGTTTGTGGAATTTTTCCTAACCTCCTAATTAGAAATAATCCTTAACTATTATCATTTTGTATAACCCTTCATATCTTTTCATAATAGTTGTCACATGTTTTTAATTATATCCTTTTTTATTCATTTTCTTAAACTGTAATTTTCCTGAGGATAGTTTTATCTTTTCCTTCTTACTGGCAAAACTCTGTAGCTTGCATATGTACATACTCAAATATATGTTGAATTGTAAATGTATTTATAATTTTTACATATTGAGGGGAAAATATTAATTTGATGCTTTATAAGAGAATTAATTTGATGATAACCTTATAAAAAGTATAATGAACATTTTCTAATTTTCTATTGGAATTTAGCTTCAGGAGTAGAGGATGGTGGATTAAGCTGGCTAAAGAAGTCTTATCAAAGAATGAAGGAACAAGCTGAGAAAGAAAATAAAAAAATTGAGGACATTGTAGCTGAAAGATATGGGGTAAGTATCTGAATTAAGGAGATGTGTACAATTTTCATAATTATATAAAAGGCGATGTGGTGTTTGTTTTATGCCATGGCACACTTTTGAATTGAATTGATATTAAATTTCTTAATGCTGCTGAAGTAACTTCTACTTTTTTCTTTTTTGTATACTTATGTAGAATATCTTTGCTGACATAATGCAAGACTTAAATCTGTGTATATTTAATGTAAAATAATATTTTATCATTGTGAGAAAATTAAGTAATGCTGAAGAGCCTACACCTCTGAAGATAATCACTTTTGAAATTTTGGTATATTCTAGACTTTTGTATTTTGTAGACTTTTGGCATTTTCCAGAGTTTTTTATTTTTATTTTTTAGAATGTGTATATACTCTAAAATGAAAAATAAAAAGGGTTGGGGATACAGCTCAGTGGTAAAAAATACCTCTGTGTTCATTTGCCAGTATTAAAAAAAAGATGGTTACCATGTAACCATGCCCATGCATCAGTATCATCAAATGATAGTTTAGAACCAACTTATTTTCTTTCCTTTGTAGGTAATGTGTTATCTACCCACTCATCTGTGTACATGCTCACACATAGGCACTTTTTCCCCTGGTATAGTCTTTGTGAAGGATGTTTTATTTTTGAGTTTGTAGATTCACAAATTAGGGATTTTGAACATACAAGTTTTTTCTCCTACCTTTCCATGCAAAGCGATTAGATGAGCCCTTCTGATCCAGAAAATCAACTGGGAAATTTTCTTATATACATTTCTTTTTTTTAATTAATGCTTCCATCATCTTTCTCCTTTCTGGAAATAACAGTGCACACACATTACATTCTCTAGAATCAATTGTCCATATTTCTTTTTTCTTATAACTTATATTTATTTCCTGTCATTTCCTAAACTATAGAGAATTCCTAAGCTAATTTGGTTTTTATCACTATCTTTTTTGTTATCTCAGGGCATTTTTTTTTTTTTGATACACAGTTTTTCACTTCTTATACTCTTTTGTGAGAGTCTATTATGTTTTAGCAGTACAGTAACCTCTTGAATTTTGACTACCAGTTTTTTGTCTTCTGTATTGTATATACCCTGTTAGTGCAGAGCATTTGGTCTAAGAATCTTCCCTTTTGAGATTTTTTTTTTGTTATTTGGTAATTTTTCATTATTTTCTCTTTCTTTTAAGTACTTATTTTAGTGTAGGATGATTATATGGGTCTACCCTTACCTTGATGGGCTTTTCTTCCACTGTGCCACTTGGCAATAGTTCATGACCAATGACGTGGGTAAAATGTTAGTGAGCATTTCGTAACTTTTCTTTTTCTTTTTTTTGGTGGTGCTGGGGATTGAACCCAGGGCCTTATGCATGCAAGGCAAGCACTTTACCAACTGAGCTGTATCCCCAGCCCCTTATAACTTTTGATATTTTTTTTTCTCTTTTGTAGTCAATGGAAATATTTCAGTCAAAATTAGAAGAAGCTGAAAAAACTGCCTCCAAAAGAGAAGATTCTAGACGAGAACGGTGGAGGAAGCCCACGTGTTCAGATAAAGCACAAAATAGTCAAGAAAGTAGAAAATTAGACTTAGCAAAATACAGTAAAAGTTCAAGGGATAGATATGGTACAACAGAGGTCACAAGAAGTAACTATAAAGATAAGTTTAGTGGTGATGAAAAAGATGAGAGATCTGGGTCTTTCGAAACATGTAGAAGAGACTACAACTCAAGGCAAAACCGAGAGATCTTGTCTGGAAATTTGAGACCTAAATTCTTAAGACCCACTGATGATGAAGAGCTGTCATTTCACAGCAAGCAACAAAATTTTGAACCATCTAGTTCGTCTTTAGCATTAGTAACTCAGGGTTCTTTGCCTTGTGATTTTCAAAAACCCACAGAGAATAGTGAAGAAAGTTTAACATCATGGAATTCATCTTATGGGAGAAAAGAAGACAAGAAACATTCGAATCAAAAGCCTTTGGAAACTAGTAGCAGCACTGACTATCAACACATTTCCGGAGACATAAAAGAAAAATTACACCCTGAGAGCTCAAGTGATGACCTTCTGAAGAGAAAACATTTGCAGGATTCAAAGACTACATTTGCTGGGTATTTTATCATTTGTTTTTTAAGGTGATATGAATATTAAGACCTTAAGGATCCAAAGAAGTAAACTATTTCTTAGTATATCATTTGTTAATTAGACATGAGTATGATGTCCTCTTTCTTAAAATTGATGGAAAAGAACATATGTAGATTTAACAATATAGTGGTTTTGTTTTATGGATTGCATTTAATTTCACAGTTTTATTTAACAGATCTAAAATAATTCAGTAGCCATAATTTGCTTAAAATTTGTTGCTCTCTTACAATTTAAAAATATGAATAAATTATTCTTTTAAGTAAATGTGCTGTAGGAAACATTTTGGTAGATTTTGTTACCAATACCATGTTACTTCCTGAGGAAATTGTCCCATTGTTCACTTAATAATCATCAGTACTTCATGAGTCAAGAAGGTCTAGGAGACTCAAGGAAAATTTCCTGCCATGGCCCAGATGAAAAATTATGAAGATATACCAACGATCCTGCAGTGAGAAATGTGAATTATAGGGTTATTTTGCAGAGAATAATTTACTTTCGGCAACTAATAGATTTCAAAGGTGATGTTAGAGTTTTAAAAGTGAAATACAAGATAGGCTGGTAGTTGTGTACATAGTGATTAAGAAAATAGCACCTACTGCTTTTATTTTTCTTGTATCTGTTGCCTTTGTGTAGGACTGTGTCAGAAGATGAAGAGGCACCTATTGAGTGGTATCAGATCTAGAAAGACTTGATCTAGACATGGAACTGACCCCACTGGAGATAATAATTAAAAAATGTATCTAAATGATAATGACAGACTTATATAATAAAATGACATATTTTATTGGTCATTAAAATACATTAAAATATTATCAGAGTGAGACACTAGGGAATAGGTTTTAGGAAATAATAGAAACCATTGGTAGTAATGGGTATAATTGTGACTTGCATTGGTGAGTCTTGCAAATTGCTTTTGTTATTAACTCCATCTGAAGTAGTGGATTGTAAGCAATTGTGTGATTTTCAGTAGGAAGGCTCTGGCAAAGTCTGGATCAAGAGATGGAACCCAGTCAAATCGGGTCTGGTTCAGATCAGGGCTTTCCTTCCTGGAAACTGAAGGAGAAATCTAGTTGTATTGACTGCATATATATGGCAGAGATTAGAGAATGTCTGTGGGTGTATTCATATACAATTGCCCAGGCTTTATTCCGGGTACCTTGTGTGGTAGACTATTTCTACTCCACAGTTGCCAGTGGGATGAGACTCTTATTTCCTGACACCATTTGAGTTGGTTTAGTATTTGGGCAATCTGTGGTTCTTGAGTTTTGTGACTGCAGCTAAGCATAGTATATAATGCAGTGTTACTATTAGTAACTCTATCCGGTTGTCTCATTGCCTCATATTTGTATGTGTTCGTTAATTTGTTAGCTTTTGATAGATATGATGTAGCAATTTTAGGGAGAGTTCTGAAAGCAGTATTCTTTGTTAGCTTTGTTAATTTTGATGTTAGAAGGATTTGAGGTGTTCTGTCAATTCCATGATTGACTGGAAAAGAAAAATTCTAGAAATTTTCCACATCTATGTGAAAGGAAATACAATTTGAGCTTATAGAATAATATTAAGAGACCAAGGTAAGACCCTGAAGAATGCCTAGATAGAGTGAAGGAGCTGGGAACAGTGGCACATGCCTGTAATCTCAGTGGCTCCAGCTCCGGAAGCTAAGGCAGAGAGAGGATCTCGAGTTCAAAGCCAGCACAGGCGTTAAGCACAGTGAGATCCTGTCTCTAAATAAAATACGAACTAGGGCTGGGGATGTGGCTCCGTGGTTGCGTGCCCCTGAGTTCAATCCCCAGTACCCCCGCACCCCCAAAAAAGAAAGATTGAGTGAAGGATCGTTAGTGGCTGTTAATTTGTATGGTATTACCTTGGAAATATGTTGAATTACTTAGAAAATGATAGAATTCTAGGGAGTTTTAGAAGCAGTGAAGTTTAGAATTAGAAAAAATTAAAGAACTGATTTTGAAACTAGAAGAAATCATAGCCTGAGCCTTGCATTTGCAGATATAGAATTTAAGGGAACTGAGATTATGACTTGCACAATATTATGTAACTGAGGTTGCCAGATTTAGTAAATAAAAAATAGTAATTCTCTTGTAGTATTTGAACTTATGAGAAAAAACTCTTTGTTGTTTAATTGAAATTCAAATCTAACTGGATGTCATTTATTTTATCTGGCAATTCTGTAAGTAACAAGCATTTCCTGGATCTGTGACCTTTCATAAGGGATTGACACCTGACTTTCTTGTGCTAGTTTCCTTTCCTTAAAGCAAACTAATATAAACAAGTTCATGGAGTTACTGCATGAGTTAGTTTACATGAAAATGTATAGTCTCTTGTACATATTTTTGTTGTTGCTATATAATATTACTATATAATTATTTGTAAAACTTAGATTTAGGGTCTTCTGATATCCATTTAGCATGATTTTCAAAAAAAAAAAAAGGATAAAAGGAGAACCCTAAACTGCTTTTGATTAAAACTCCTTTCTTTTATGCACTAATTGTGGAAAAGTTATTGATAACCGTGGTGAGAGTTATTTTGGAAGAATATGAGAAAAGTTGACCAAATAGAGGCATAAGAGAGAAGAAAAAAGATAAACTCCAGAAAGTGAAGCATTTTCACTAGGCCTAGAAAATACTTTTGAGTTTATTGTAAAAATGGACATTGGAACATAGTCTCCCAGTCTATGGAAAAGTTTAACAACTATAGTTATTTTGGTCTAACATGAATGGCAATGATTGGAGAAATGAGTTGAGTTGGTTATCATTCATACATCTTTACCTTTCTTGCTTTTTTATTTAATATTTTAAAAACATTAAGCCATTTGTGATCATGTAAATAATAAATAAATGTTTATAAAGCTTAAACAGTATAGACAGAATATTAAGCAAGAAGAGTATAAAATTTAAACTGAAGAATGTAAAATGAAAAGTCTCCTTTTTTGTCGCCTCTAACCTTAATCACATTTTCAAAATTAACATTTTTTCTAAAATATGTAGTGCATTGAATATGTATTTAGTTTAATAGACATAAAATTATATATAGATACTATACACCTGCATATATGAACTTATGATATATATTAAGTGAAATAACTTCACAATACATATACTGTTTTGAATCTTGTTCTTTTCGTTGATCTCTTAAAGATTTTTTCACAATAACCACGTGTTACTTTTTCATTTTGGAGACTTTTAGAATATTCTTTCACAAAACTTAGGTATAATCTATTATTTTTCACCATAGTTTTTTTAAAATCGCTTTTAGGCTGTTTCCAGTTTGTTGCTCTTACAAACAATTTTGCAGTGAACTTTTGTATTTGTTATCTTTGTACATTGTTTAAATACAGCTGTAAAGTAACTTCCAAGGAGTAGAATTATCAGGTCATAGAGAATATGCATTTTACTTTTTATATGGTACGTTATATTAGCCAGTTTATACTCTTAGTGTTTTGCCTCAGAATGATTTTCCCCCTACTTATGTGGCAAGAGTATCATTGAATTTTTTTTCCTTTGCCTTATATAGTTGAAACAAGAATTCTCCCTTGATTTTCATTTCTTTTAAGTAAGGCTGAAGTCAGCCATGCTTTTAACATGTTGTTTGTTTTTGCTTCTTTTTTTTTTTGTCAACTAGTCATGTTTTGCCTACTTGTTTTTTATTTGCAAGAGCTCTAGAAATTTGTTACGCAGTGTATTTTTTTCATTTTATGTAGTTTTCCTTTTTGCATCTGTTCTTTCATTCTTTTTTAATGTGGTTATTGTTGTCATTTTTTTTTCCCTGTGTTCTTTTTAGGTCCTGTGATTATTTTATTTTATTTTTTGGTACCAGAGATTGAACCCAGGGGCACTTAACCCCTGAGTCACATTCCCTCCTTTTTTATATTTTATTTTGAGAGAGGTTTTCACTGAGTTGCTCAGGGCCTTACTAAGTTGCTGAGGCTGGCTTTGAACTCAAGATCCTCCTGCCTCAGCCTCCTAAACTGCTGGGATTACAGTCATGTGCCACAATGCCTGCCCCTGTGATTAGTTTAAGTGACTGGAAAATATCCTCCAATAGTTGTCCAGGTAGTTAAGAATTTTATTATTTTTGGGATAAAATGTTTACATGTGTATTTTTCTTTTGTTGGAAAATATATTAGCTAAATACTTTTAAGGAGTTTGAAACCTAGAGTAATATATAGTAGGAAAAAAAAAAAACTAATGAGATGTCCTTAATTTAGATTTTGTAAGTTTGATCAGAAACTAACCCATTTAATTTAGTACCTTAATCTTTAGATGTCATTCTTGGCAGAGTTTACTGTTATAGCCCAGAAGGACAAGAGAAAGATTCCATGTTGTGAAGGCTTTGAGTACAGTGATAAAATCCTTAGGCAGGGGAGAAAATAAGTGCTAAGGAAAAGCAAAATGTGTGAACACTATCAGCAGGAGAAGAATCATTGCAATATAGTCAAGGTTTCGGAAATATCATCGGGCTGGAATTCTTTTAATTACTGCTTCCTGAAAAGGTTTCAGCAAGTGTTAACGTGCGTGTATGTATATTTTAAAGAGTATATTTTAATGAGGAAATAGGATTTACTTTTTGGAAACAAGTTGTAATGGGAGTGTGTGCAATAACGGTGTAATCCAGGAGAATGATAGAGCTTGGAGTTTTTAAAAAAATTTTTAGTTATAGATGGACACAATGCCTATATATATATATATATATATATATAGTGCTGAGGAGCGCACACAGTATACAGTGCCTCACACAAGCCAGGCAAGCGCTTTGCCACTGAGCCACAACCCCTGCCTGAGCTTGGACTTTTTTTTTTTTTTTTTTTGTTGTGTGATGCTGGGGATTGAACCCAGGGCCTTGTGCTTACGAGGCAAGCACTCTACCACCTGAGCTATATCCCCAGCCCTGAGCTTGGACTTTTGTGTTTAGAATAATTGCAGATATTTTGGTTATGTTTCTTTTAAAGAATCTGCTTATCACTGTAAATGCTTAGAGAACATAGGAGTTTATTCTTTATTTTCTTGAAACTTGTGGCTTTGGATGGATTTCAGTATATCTTTAGTGCTTTCCCTTGATTAAATCTTGTAAGCTTCCAACCTGAGAAGGTGGTGAGGAAAGTTTTTCAACAAAGGGAAGACTAAAGTAAAATAACAAAGACGTGCCCTTTGGATGAATAATAAGAGGTTTTTGACAACTTAATCAAGAACATTTTCATTGTGAAAGTATATAGAAGCCAGATTTCAGTAGACCAAATTATGACTACAGGTTTTAAGTTGGCACAAAAAGAAAGTATATGTGAGTGATAGAGGTTAAATTTAGTACCTCTCTCACCCCCTTTTTTCTTTCAGGTCTAGATACTTCAACATGTTTATATTTTAATGGAAAAGAATCAGCTTCACTTGTTGATAATTGAGCAAGATCCTCGAGTTTATTAGTATGGGTCCAGTTTATTCATCCAAGTAGGAGGATTAGCCAAGGGTAGAAATGTTTAAAAGAAGAGGAAAATGTGGCTGGTTAGGCAGAGAAGATTCTTTCTTGGTGACCTATGTCAGTGTTTTTCAACATGTAATCCCCAGAATGTCAGTGATTCTCTAGGTCTTTATAAGAACCACAAGGAGTTTGGAAGCATCAGGTGGGGGAGAAAAAAAAAACAGGCATTGTGACAATTTGGTTCATATATAACTCACACAATTGAAATATACTGTCATTGTTCTGACTCTGTTATTAATTTTAGCCTATTTTTACCTCCCAATTTTGATGAACTTTTGGAATACAGTGCAAAAGTTGTTGGTCCACATGCATGTCATATTTCCCTTAAGGTATCCTTGGATACTGAAAGATTGAGAACACACTGTTTCTTTCATTCATCCTGATTCGAAAAAAGTCTATCTGAATTGTGTGACAAGGAGTGTTTATTTTTGCCTTAAAAATATGCCTTGAAGTTTAAGTTGGATCACTTTCAGGCATTTATTCTGTCATTTATCTTTTATTTACTGAATACTTTTATTTCCTGGGTCTGACAGTATAAAAATAATTATGGCATTGCATCTGCCTTCAAGGAACTCACATTATAGGAGAGGTAGTCATAGATATGTAAACAAACATGGTACATGAAACAACATACTTGAAGTTACAGGTGTAAGTGTAGATACTTACAGTAATTACACATAGGGGCAGGATAATATTAGGAGCAGCAGGGTCTGGTAAAGGTGTGCAGGCAAAGTTGTAAGGTCTTTATGAAGGATGAACCTTCCTGGCAGTAAGTGGGAAAGGGCAAGAACTTGGAGGAAGAAACTGGAAATATGAGACAGCATAGTGTAGTTGAGTATTTGCAAATACTGTTTTAGAATTTGTGATGGAGTAGCTCAGAGCAGGGTATATTTCTTTCTGATCTGTATCTCTAGATCCTGGTATAGTGCTTAGCATATGGTAGCTTCCCCATAATTTGTAAAATTTGTTTGAGTGGAAGACATATGGGAGGAAGTATTGCACAAGGAGGAAGTATACAAGGAAGGTGCCTTGTAAATGGTTCCAGAATTCATGCTTACAAGTTGGACATCATTTTATAAGTGGTAAAGAAGTATCTCAAGGATTTTAAATAGATAAGACTTGGATTTTTAAAGGATTTCAGAAGCAGTGTGAACATTAGATTGAGAAAAGGAACAGATTTGAGGCAAACGCACTGGTCAGTGTAATTGTAATTGAGAGACAAGAAATTATGAATAAAAAAAGTGGATGTAGAGGAGAGGAAGAGCCTGAGTTGCCATTCATGACCCAGTGATGAAGCTTTTAATTCTGTGGTCCCTTGAAAGGATTTGATTACTTATTACCTGCGCATAGTTCTAGGCATTCTATTTTTTAATCTTTTCTTGAAGAGATTTTGCCATTGAATTTTAAGCATGGCAAATGTAGAACTGGTTGGAAGATCCTCCTGTGATTCAGTAATTTGCTGTCAGTGGCAAAGGGAACTAATGATTATTGAACACCAAGGTAGGTACTCTTTGGAATTTTGTTACATTATTGCAGTTCCTGTAATTGTATACATTTCTGCATTTTACTGTGACAATGAGAGAATAGGTATTAATAATTTTCTTGATTTTATAGTAACAGAGAGATTATGTTACTTGCTTAATCTCATAAGCTGGTAAATGGCAGAGTATGAATTTGACTCCAAAACTACTTTTGTCACAGTACAAAGTAGGATTTCCCATTCTTACAAGCAAGAAAGAAGCAACTAGCATAAAGCACTTTTTAGTGCTTCATGAAATTTTACATTAGGAAGTTAGAATTGGATGTCTTTCATTTTTACTCAAATGTATTAGTAGGAATGAATCTATTTCCTTATTGACATATCAGGTAGTAGTTTGTGATAATACTCCTAAAACTTTACTCTTCAAAAGAAGGAAATGATTTGATGGATGAATTTTGTTCTTCCTTCTGATCCTTTCAAAATTAAGCTTGCTTGCAAGACTGCTTACTTTTTGAATGACAGAGCTGAGTAGGAGATCTTGTGTAAAATTGTCCTATATCCGGATTTTAATAAGTATCTTTTGGAATAATGGGCAAGGGTTTGGAGAAGTCATGGGAAAACCACCTTGTCATCCATTTTACCTTTGCTCAGTTCATTTTCTCAACTAACTGGCGTTGAGATGAAAAATGGATGAATAGACAGCTTTGTTGGAAAGGAAAATCTGGTTAGGTACATGAGTTCTTGGAAAGTGAATAAAAGCAGAAGTAGTAGAAGGAAAATCATTCAGAAGGTTTGTCACTTAGGAAACAGGAAAGTTTGAAAGGCAGACCCTGGAGCAAGCCAACTTCATGGGGGATGTAATTGAACTAATCCTCTTTTGAAAGAATGTAAACTGTGGTTATTTGTTTCGTTCTGCATTATTCATACAAAAATATCACTAATATCTAAAATTTCCTCCTAATGGACAGGAATAGTAAATTTTCAGATAAGAGAATTTTTGAAGATTAGTTGAATAGGAAAGACTGCAATTTGAGAAAAGTTGTGTTGCTTAGGAAGTAAAAATTTACAGAAGTATGATTGGGTTGCCCAAAATTCAATAAATTATATTTATAATACAATGAAAATTATATGTACCTCAATTTAATTTGAATAAAAGTACTGAAAATATTTTCCATATAAAAGTACAACTAATTATACAAGCAATAACTCAACCCATAGAGGCATATAAAAATTTGTAATGTTCTGATTATGTGAATGCAGTGCTCCTACTGTTTGTTTTAATTGTTTTTTAAAATATAGACTGAAAGAACATGATGGGAAGGATCATATGTTACAGAAATGGTTTCTATAGCAAAGATATTATCTTTTAAAAAAACTCCAATGCTACATGTTAAAGATTTCTTTTTTATGGCAAGAAATTTGCTACTTAAAAAAATTCCACATAGATTTATTAGGTCAATTTTTGAATCAGTGTTTTAAAATATAAATTTTGCTATTCCTTGCTGAGAGGGTATGTTGAGAACATGATTGGGTTAATTCTAATGAAATAGGTTAAGAAAACTGAATTGGTAGTATCATAGGTATATCTTTTATATTTGAGATTATGTCATATGTTATGATATATTCTGCTTTTAACTATTTGAGGATTTTAAAAAGTAACTTTACTGAGATATAACTGACATTTGATAAACTGCATATATATATATATAAGTACATAATTCAATAAGTTTTGAAATGTGTGTGTTCTCATGAACCCATCACCCTTAAACACTTCCTGGTACCCTTTATAATTTTTCCCCTCCTGCGCCCTCCCCATCCCAACTTCTGCTGGGTTCCCATTCATCTGCTTTCTTTCATTATCGACACTTGCATTTTCTGAAGTGTTATGTAAGTTAGATCATATATTATGCTTTCTTTTGAGGAAGGAGGGAAGTCTCAACTTTTTCTCAGTAGCACCTTATCCATGTTAGTACATGTATTAATAGTTAATTTTTTTTAATTGATGTGTACTACATCATTGTTGTATATACCACAATTTGTTTATCCATTCTCCTGTTAATGTATATTTAGATTGTTTCTAGTTTCTGACTATTACAAACATGGCTTCTCTGAACTTTTATGTACTCTTCTCTGAACTTTTATGCTCTTCTCTTGGGTAATTACCTAGGAAAGTTACAGCTAGATCATATGTCCTTGTATGTTTGAATATTAAGAAAGTGCAAAGCTGTGTTCCAGAGTGGTTTTAACAGTTGACATTACTACCTACGTAGTATGAGGAATATGAGAGTTCTAGTTCCTCTGTATTCTTATAAGACCTTAGAATGGTCAGTCTTTTTGATTTTGACTTGTTGTGTAATGGTATTTCATTATGGTTTTAATTTGCATCCCCCTAAGGACTATTGTTGTGGAACATCTCTTCAAGTTCTTATTTACCATCTGTCTCTCTTTTTGCAAAGTGGTTAAACTGTGCAGTGATATTACCTCTCATTTTTCTATTGACATTTTGTATCTTTGTTTTCCTAATCAGTCAGAGAGGTTTATTAGTTTTATTGAATTGTCTTAAACAACTTTAAGCTTCCTTGAGAGTTTGTTTATTGTTTTTTTGTTTTCTATTTATTTCTACCCTGATTTTTATTATTTCTTATGTTTACTTTGACTTTACTTTGCTCTTCCATTTCTACTTAAGATGTAGGCTTTAAAAAAAAAGATGTAGGCTTAAATGTATTTTTTTGACAAAAGTATTTAGTGCTATAAAATTTCCCTGGATTAATGCTTTACCAGTATCCTACATATTTTGATACATTGTTTGTACTTTTGTTCAGTTCATAATACTTTATATTTCTCTTTGATTTCTTTCTTGACCATTGATTATTTGCTATTCAGTTTTCAATTGAGGATTTCCACAGATACTTATTAATGATTTGTAATTGAATTTCATTGTGATCAGAAAACATAGTTTATGTGACCTGATTCTTTTGGGTTTATTGAAACTGGTTTTATGACTTAGAATGTGGTTTATCTTGATAGATATTTTGTATATACTTGGAAAGAATGTGTATTCTGTATTTTTTAATTGATGTGACAGAATACCAGAGAATAACAACTTATAGGAGGAAAGGTTGATTTTGGCTTACAATTTCAGAGGGTTCATTCAGTCCATGGTCAGCTAGCTCCATTGCTTTGGACCCGAGGTGAGGTAGAACATCATGGGATAAGGGTGTGCTGGAGGAAAGCTGTTCACCTCACAGCATCTGGGAAACCGAGTAGCGGGAGAGTATGGAAGGGGCCAGGGACAATGCTAAAGATTAATCCCCAAGTACAAACTCCCTTCAACTAGGTCATGCCTCCTATGGTTTTTACCACCTCCTAATAATGCCATCAAATTATAAAACCACCAGTGGAGTAATTTATTGATGAGATCAGATCCCTTATGATCCAATCATTTCCCAAAAGCTCCACCTCTGAACATTGCTGCATTGGGGACCAAGCCTTCAACAAATGAGCCTTTGGGGGATATTCCAGATCTAAACAGAACATCTACTAATACTGACATTTATAAATATCCATCTGATCATTTAGTTGGTAGTGTTATTCAAGTCTTCCATGTTCTTGCTGATTTTATTTATTCTATGAAGTATTGGGAGAGATGTTGAATGCGCAACTTTAATAGTGTATTTATCTGTTTCTCTTAACAGTTCTGTTGGTTTTTGCCTCATATATTTTGAAGCGCTGTCATTAGGTACATAGACATTCAGGGATTCATATGTACTCTTCATGTGTTGACCCCTTTTTCTTATGAAGTCATACTTTTTGTCTGTGGCAATATTTTATTTTATTTTATTCTTTTGCTACATATTCTAATTTGTCTTATATTAAGATAGGCACTTCAACCTTGTGTTTTTTTTGTTTGTTTTTGGGATTAAACCCAGGTATGCTTAACCAGTGAGCCACATCTCCAGCCCTTTTAAAAAATATTTTTATTTAGAGACAGGGTCTTGCTGAGTTACTTAGGGCCTCGCTGAGTTGCTCAGGCTGGCTTTGAATTCGTGATCCTCCTGCCTCAGCCTCCTGAGCCCCTGGGATTACAGGTGTGTGTCATCACACGTGGCTCAACTTTGTTTTGCTAATATTAACATGGTATATCTTTTTCCATACTTTTAAACATTTATGATTTTATATTTACAGAACATTTTTTTAGATATTTTTTAGATGTTGATAGACCTTTATTTTATTCTTTTATTTATATGTGGTGCTGAGAATTGAACCCGTTGCCTCATGCATGCTAGGCAAGCACTTTAACCACTGAGCCACAACCCCAGCCCACAGAACATTTTTTTATAGTTGAGTTTTGCTTTTTTGTCTATCTAAAATTTCTGCCTTTTAATTTAGGTGTTTAGACCATTGATGTATAGTGTTATTATTGATGTATGAGTTGAGTATCCCTTATCTGAAGTGCTTGGGACCAGGAATGTTTTTGATTTTGAATTTTTTCTTTATTGTGGAGTACTTACATATATGTAGTAAAATAACTTGGAGATGGGACCCAAATTTAAATACAACATTCATTTATGTGTTATATATATAATATCCTGATGGTAATTTTCTATAATATTTTTACTATGCCTACATTTTGAATGCTGCCTTGTCATAAGAGGTTAGGCGTGAAATTTTCCACTTGTGGTATCATGGTGCTCAGGAAGTTTTATTTTTGGAACATTTGGGATTTCAGATTTTCTGATTAGGGATTTGCAACCTGTAATTAGGTTCAAACCTGTAATTTTACTATTTATCCATCTGGATTTTTTTCTTCCTCTTAATTTTTTTGGATTGAGTATTTTTAATTCCATTTCATTTCTTTTGTTGAGGTATATATATGTAATATATATGTAAATATATATATTTTATAAATAAAATATATCTGCTTCTGTATGGTATATGAACTTTACTATAGTTTATGTAGATTTCTCTCCTGTCTTTTCTGCTAGTGTTACCATACATTTTATTTGAACTTGCAATGCCCAAATAAATTATTTTTGTTTAAATAGCTTTCTTATAAAGAGATTTAGATATATATTTATTCTGTAGTCATTTCTGGTGTTCTTTCTTGCTTTGGGTCGATCCATATTTCAGTCTTCTATTTTTTCTTCTTCCTGATGGTTTTTCCTTTAACATCGTTTCAGCTTTTTATGTCCAAAAAGTCTTTGTTTCTTTTTGTTCTATACATAGTATATTTTTTCTGGGTGTAGAATTCTAGGTTGACAGTTTTAAATTACTTTAAAGATGTTGATTCTTTCCTTGATTGCATTGTTTTTAAAGAGAAAGCTGTCATAGCAATCTTGTTTCTATGGGGACAAATGATATCTTTTTCTATAGTGCTGTGAAATGTTCTTTTTATCACTACGTTTGAGCAGTTTGATTATGATGTGCCTTGGTGTCATTTTCTTTTTTCATGTGGTTTTCTTAAAAATTCCTTGGGTTTTTTAGTTTTCAACAAATTTGGAAAATTTGGACCTTTGTTTCTTATATCTTCATTCTTTCTTTTAGGGACTCCAATTTCATGTACGATAGATTCTTTTCATTTTTTTAATTCTTTTTTCCTTGTATGTTTCATTTTGTATTGTTTTCACATTACATTCCTAATCTTTTGCAATCTAATCTTCATTAATCTTACCCAGTCTATCTTTACCTCAGACATATAGATTTTATCTGTAGAAGTTCAGTTTGTATATTTCTAATATCAGTGTTATCTCTAACTTTTTAAACATAATTGTAAATATTCTTGTCTGCTGTTTCTTACATTTGTGTCAGTTCTGCATTGCTTTTTTTTTTTTTTTTTTTGGTACTGGGGATTGAACCCAGGGGCACTCCACCACTGAGCCACATCCCCAGCCCTATTTTGTATTTTATTTAGAGACAGGGTCTCACTGAGTTGCTTAGGGCCTTGCTAAGTTGCTGAGGCTGACTTTGAACTTGCAATCCTCCTGCCTCAGACTCCCAAGTGCTGGGATTACAGATGTGTGCCACCACGCCCGGCTCAGATTATAGTATCTTAAAGTTTAATAACTTAAATTGAATAAAAGGAGTTTGCCAAGGTGTGTATAATTGTGATTCTAGGTGTGATTCTAGTATTTGTTTGTTTACTTGTTATTTCTCTTTTTAGAATGAGTATGGAAATATTAAATAATGAAAAATGGTTGATTTTTATATTATTTGCCTCGTTGTTACTGGAACTTTTTGTCTGTCATTATAACTGCCATAAGGCCATCAAGTTTTGTGACAGAGAACCTTTAAATATTGATTTATGGTAGCAAATTGAGTCTAATTTTTAAATGTTGGAATCATGATCTCCTATAGGTCCTGAATGCTTTATTGAGGTCAGTTAAAATAATATTGGAGTTGCACCTATATTTTATTTGTTCTTAATCTGTTCTATTCAAACAGCAGTCCAAAGGATGAGTCCATCCACATCCTGAGTATCGATGAGAAGAACAAGTTGAGCGCCAAAATTATCAAGGCAGAGATGATGGGGAACATGGTGAGACTCTTACATATATATATATATATTTATATATGTGGATGTGGCACACTTTGAAAATAATTGCTGCTTGATTCCTTAAAGAAATTCTTAAGCCTTTCTAGAAATAGTACTATCTATCTTCTAAATAAATTATCTTCTTTATCAAATTTCTGAGATTTTTATTTTTCTACTTATGTTATTCTTGTAATTATGGAATGTATTTGTTGAAGTTAGAGGTCTGACTATTTTATTTCCCATTTTTAGTTATTATTAAAAATTCTTATAACATAAAACTATTTTACTTAAGAACATAAAAATGAATTTTTAAATAGGTGATTCATTTTTTTCAAAGTTTAAGGCAATGTGTTTATTTGATACTGTATTAGATGCTTTGAATAGATTACTATTTAATTTCTGTAATAATATTTAAGATTGATTTACCTCAAATTTAATAGAAATAGTGATAATTTGGTAAAAACTGCTTGCATTCATTCATTCATTGTTTATGACTGTTGTCCTGGTGTACTAATTTGTGTTATTGCACATGGCAGAATAGCAGAGCTTTTCCACTCTGACACAGCAGATTCACTTTTGGTCATTTGTGTGCACTCATGTCAAACTCAAATACTTTAGTGATCTTTAATTGATCTTATGTGTCATTTTACTAACAATACAGTATTCTTTAGTAGAACCAAAGGTAGAAAACAAGATGCTTCCATTTTCATTAGTTTGTATGTCTAGTAAAGGGCATATCTCACTTGTGCTGTTTTCTCTCTTTGAGTTTCGTCCTTGGTAACACTGAACTTCAGCTCAGCCTAGAAATTGATAAGAGAGAGATAACAACAACAGCAGTAACAATACAAAGACAAAGTGTCAGTTTTGAAAGCACAGACGAATTAATTAAAATAGTGAAAGGTTACCTAGTAGGAGATTAACTTATGCTAAAAAAAAGGTTCCTTTGGTTATGGAACCCTTGCAGCAAACCATGTTATTCTGTGTCACATAAATCTGTTATTTAATTTGCTGCTTGGTTTATTGTTTCCTCTAAGGTGTTTTATATGAATTTCTATAGATTTTCTAGAGTAAAAATAAAATGTATTCAGAATTTTTCTGAATTATTATTCAGAATATTATTTGTAACAATGTAGAAAATAGTACTTAAAATCTTGTGATGATTTCCTTGTAGCAAATAACTGAAGTTTTAAGTATTGAAAGCTTTAATATCTAAGGAATTATAAAAATATCATTCTCAAGGTTACATATTCCTTCCATTATCCTGTCTCTCTTAAAATATATGTCTTTGAAATGATTTACCTTCAAGTTATAAACTGATGACACAGGTACTTGAGAAGTTTGTAATCAACTAGGTTCATTAAAATGTTATGTACTGGGCTGTGAATTGGTAATTGAAATTAGCTGATGGTTATATGGGTTTTTATTATGCTATTTTCTGTTACATGAAATTGAAATATTCTGCAATGAAGAATTAAATGACATATTACACCTATTTTGCTTATTTTTCTGTTTGAAGGAATTAGCTGAACAACTTAAAGCCCAGCTTGAAAAGGCAAATAAATTCAAAGAAACTGAAACGCAGACATCATCAAAAAAATCTGGGGTGGAGGTAAGTAATAAAATTTGTTTGTCAGCATATAATTACCTTATGTAATATTCTTACTTTACATTGGCCATATTATAATTTGAGAAATGTTAACATCTGTGCCTGTGTACTTATGTTTATACTTGTTCACTTGTTTTTATTTTCATACTCATTTTCTTCCATTTCACCAATGTTTCCCTGTTAGAATAAAGCCTAGGTCTGGGACCAAGGAGGGTGCTTTTATTCTAGACTCTGTTGATTGACTTTGTGCAAGTCAAACTGATCCATACATTCTTTCCTACAGAGTGAGAAATTTCAGAGAAGGCACATTATTTTGTTCTCATTCTTCATCTACAGTATGAATGGATAAAAACAATCTGCATGGAGTTTTCATTTGGGTAGGGATGGAGAAACAATAAAATGATAAAATAATAGCTAAATAAATGATACAACACATTAGAAAATTACACATTCTGTTGCATGTAGTGGAGATTTTGAGCAGGTTGGGGTACATGAGTCAATTCTAATCTTGAATAAGTAACATTGATGGAAAGACTTAAAATAGTGAAGGAGTATGTCTGTGTATCTGAGTGAAGAGTACTCTAGGCATAGGTAATAGAGAATTTGAAGGTCCTAAGATATAATTTGTCAGATATATAGGAAGAAGCACAAGGAGGTCTTTGAAAAATATAGTAAGATGGAGGTTTTATACTGATTGAAATGAGAAGCTTTTAAGGGGTTTTGAGCAGAAAATATTTTTTGGTAGTACCATCCTGCTTCTGTGTTAATAGATCAAATGAGAATAAGGCAGAAGGTGGAGTTCAGGTAGGTTCTTGCAATAACATAGATAAGAAATAATAGTAACTCTGACCAAGATAATAGCTAAAGAGATGGTTAGAAGTGATTATCCTTTGGTATATATATATAAATATTTTCCCGTGTTTTGAAAGGAGAGCTAAAAAGGTTTTTATGATGGTTTAGATTGGGAGGTGGTAGTTGGGTAAAGAAAAACAGAGTGGAGGCCAAGAGGACTTCAAGGTCTTTAGCTTTAGCAGCTGAAAGAATAGGGTAACTATTATTTGAGTTGTAGAAGAAAGGAACAGTAGGTTTTGGGGTGAAGATAGAGGTCTGTTTCAGATATCTATTGAGTTTGGATATCTTTTAGATGAGGAAAAAGAAGAGATATTAAGTAGGCAGTTGGATATAGCTGGGAGAAGCCTAAACTGCAGGTAGAAAATGGGAGTTGTTAGCATAATAAATGATATTTAAATTTACAATGCTATATGAAATAATCATGTGTATAGAATTTGAAGGGCTGAGATTGAGGCAATATAGTGTTGAGAGATTAGATGAATTAACTCACTTAGTTCTCATAATATTCCTTCAGGTACTTCATGTTATCAACACAGCTTTGTAAATTGAAAGACTGAGGCAGACACACTTGCTCAGATATAAACCCAGTAAATGGAGAAAATATTTAAATCAATAAAAGTGTTAATATGTCAATGATGCTTCTTTGAGGCTGAAAGATAAAGTCCATAGCTGGAGAGTCAGTTTTAAGACAGAGCGAGGTTTACAGTGAATTTAAAGAACTCTTCTCAAAGATTAACTTATATAATTTACTATCATATGAGAGGAGATTAGAATGTTGAGTTCCGTAGGGTTTTTTTCAGGCTGATTATTAATGACTTAGATAATAGTACAAAGTATGTTTATGAAATTTGCTATTTTCACTAGGTTGTAATAGTTAATATTTTTTGAAATAAATAAAAATTGTACAGATATAGAAATTGAGGATGAGAAATTACAGTAGGATTAAAAATAGGGAATAATGGAGGATAGCTAAAATTGGATATATTGGTCAGTCCTATACACTTTTACTCAGTTAATATTTTCAACAATCCTGTGGTCATAATAGTTTTGTATTATGAAGCTTTCATTGATTTCTTAGAGCCAAGCAAATTAAGTACTATGTCTTCTACAATATAGCTTCAATTTCTAGCCATAACTTGGAGGCTGCTTGCACACAACTGACATGTCTTTTGGCCATTTAGATAAGTGGTATATTATTTGTCTCAGATATCATCCTCTTGAAGCTTATTGACTTCTCAGTGTTTGTCTTTACCTTTTGCATGATGCCTTTTTTCTAATCCTCAAGAATTGCAGCTTTTTCCTCTTTTGAAACCTTGAAGACAAAATAAGTTAATTTTTTTAAAGTACAGTTTTAGGTTCACAGCAAAGTAGAGCTGAAGGGTTAGAAATTTCTCATATCCTCCAACCCCTATGTATGCATAATGTGCCCCGTTATCAACATCCCTTACCATACTGGTACATTTGTTAAAACTGATGAACGTACATTGATACATCATGGTCATCCAAAGTCTTTAGTTTACATTAGGGTCCTCTCTTGTTATTGTGTATTCTACAGAACTGGACAAATGTATAATGACATGTATTCATCCTTATAATATTATGCAGATTATTTTTTTTTCTCTTCTCTTTTTTTTTCTTTACAAATTATTTTTACTTCCTTAAAATCTTTTGTGCTCTATCTCTTCCTATCCCAAAACTCGTGGCAACCAGTGATCATTTTATTATATCTATAGTTTTACCATTTCCAAAATGTCATATGCTTGAAACCATGCAGTATGTATCCTTTTCAGACTGGCTTCTTTCACTTAATAATAATGCATGTAAGGTTCCTCCATGTCTTTTCATGGTTTTATAGCTCACTTCTTTTTAGTGGTGAATAATATTTTATGGTTGGTAGGTACCACTTTTCTTTTTATCCATTTGCCTTCTGTAGGGTATCTTGGTTGAGTCCAAGGTTTTACAATTATGAATGAAGCTGCTAGGAATATCTCTGCAAATTTTTGCTTGGATGTAAGTTTTCTGTTTCTTTGGGTAAATACCACGAAGTACAGTTGCTGGATCATATGATAAGAGTATGTTTAGTTTTGTAAGAAAACTCAAAAGTTTTTGAAGCATTTACTATGACATTTATTCTTTTAAGTTTACATTTAAATACTTGTTACCACTTTCTAGTCTATACCTATTTCTTTCCAGGCTCTTGTCACTTCTTATTAAAGGATTTTAAAACCATGGCTGGACTTCAGTGGATTTCCAAATCAGGCATATATTTCCCATTTTGATTTGATAGTTGGAGCAATTGTCATTGTAATGATATTACAATGTAATGATATTACTTGATAGATATCAAGTACTAATTATTCCAAACAGTGGTAGGGACATGGCTGTTTCACAGTAGGTAGTACAGGCTTTTGTCCATTCATCTGTTGAAAGGCACCGAGGTTGGTTCCATAGCTTGGCTATTGTGAACTGAGCTGCTGTAAATATTGATGTGGCAGCATCACTGTATATGCTGATTTTAAGTCCTTTGAGCATACACCGAGTCGTGGGATAAGTGGGTCAAATGGTGGTTCAATTTCAAGTTTTCTAAGGAATCTTCATACTGCTTTCCAGAGTGGTTGCAACAATTTACAGTTCCACTAATAATATATGAGTGTACCCTTTTCCCTACATCCTTGCCAACATCTGTTGTTGCTTATGTTCTTGATAATTGCCATTCTGACTGGAGTGAGATGGAATCTCAGGGTAGTTTTAATTTGCAAGGTAGTGCAGACTTCAAAGGAGCAGTACTGTGGCCTCCAGAGTGACTTCCAGTTGGTGGGGCTAACAAAATGTTGTCTCCTTTTGTACACTCCATCTCTGCCTTTGCCTCTTTTTGAATGTTAAGTATATTGAAGAAAAGAAAGCATGATGATTAATAATTATTCTTTCATTTTACTTTACTCATATGCAAAAGAATCAAATTTTTTTGAGAATAGGATTTTTTTTTTATGTCTGAAGGGGCATTGAATGTGTGTATATAGTAAGGAATACTTATTTGTATTTTAATACATATATTAATTTCATTAGTTACAGAGCCTATTTTTCCTTAACCATTAAATATTATTGATGAAGTTAATAAAATCACTCAACTAACTTAAGAAATATGACAGATTAAATTTTTTCAATACCAATTCCATGGTTAACTAATTAAATTCTCTTATTTTTTTAACCATTGTTACTTTTTTTTTTTTTTTTTTGATAACCAGGGATTGAACCCGGGGATCCCTGGGTCTTTTTATTTTTTATTTTGAGACAGGGTCTCACTGAATTGCTGAGGTTCTAAGTTTCTAGGGCTGGCCTTGAACTCATGATCCTCCTGTCAGCCTTTCAAATCGCTGGATTACAGGTGTGCACCACTATTGCTTTTATATATCTTATTCACTTAAAGATTTCAAACACCTTCTGATGATAATAAAACATAAACAAATTCTAAAAAAAGTTTTCAGAGCTATGATGGTACTTTTACCTAAACTCAATACAAAAGGGTAAGTTTGATTTATTTCTCAATCTCAGGTTTGCAAAATTATGTAACCAAACTGAGGGGAGTTCACTGTTTTAGGTGCCTAAGATCCTTCCATAGAAGATTTTAGAACTTGATGCACTTAATGAGTTTATAATAATTGACGAGAGATTTAAGATTCCTATGTGGGACCCTAGACAGTAAGATTGAACTTGAGCTTGAAATTTTTGTTATGTGACATTTCTTGTAGTCAACCTCTGCTGTCTTGTCAAATGAACTGACCTTTTCTCATCTTTTAGCTGAAATCTGCCCTATTCCATAAGATTTCCCTTCTTATATCTGAAGTGAAAAAAAATTTTTTTTCCATAATCCTTTGTAGTTGCTTAATGTGAAATCAGATTTTGAAGTATCTTAGACAAGCGAAAGGAGACGAAGAGAAATATGAATCTATGTAGTCTGGAAATGGTTGAGCTGTTTTGTGGCTTGGAACACAAGGGAAAGAATTGAAGCATATATTCTGTCAAATGACGTATCTGGTAACTCAGTGGAGTAGTGTTCAAAATAGTATATCAAGTAGAATTTCTCTTTGTCAATTGTTTTGGAAACCGTGTAGGCCTTTGAAGCTTCAAATAAAAAGATTTTTATTCCAAGGATACTTTTACCAGAAAAAAATTTTGAGTATGAGACATTCAAAATTCTTTCTTCTAGCTTTTTGAGATAGATAGTATATAATTGTTATTTATAGTCACCCTAGTGTGTAATAGCTCACCTTTCTAGCACCTGGCCAGAACTTCTTACTTCATTCTATTTTCAACCTCTATGCAACTGACTTTTTATATTGCTGCACATATGCATGAGGTCATGAGGTGCTTGTCTTTCTGTGCCTGTCTTATTTCACTTTACATAATAACCTCCATTTCCATGATATTATTTCAAATGACAGGGTTGCATTCTTTTTATAGTTGAATATTATTCCATTGTGTATATGTGCCACACTTCCTTCATCCATCAATCAGTTGATGGACACTTAGATTGTGTCCCTTTCTAGGCTGTTATGAATAATGATGCAGTAAACATGGAATGCAGATATTGCCTTGAAAACATTTCCTCTGGATATATACCCAGCATTGAAACTGGTGGGTCATATAGGTCATATATTAGTTCTCCTTTTAATTTTTTGAGGAATCTCTGAACTGTTTTCCATAATGGATGTCCTAATTTATATGCCCATTAACAGTGTGTAAAAGGATTCCATTTTTTTTCCCCACATCCTTACCTGCTCTTGTTATTTTTAGTCTTTTTGTTAATAACCATTCTTACTGAGGTTAGGTAACACTGTAGGTTTTGATTTTCATTTTCCTGATGTTTAGTAATATTGAGCATTTTTTTCATACACCCTGTTGGTAATTTGTATTTCTTCTTTTGAGAAATGCATATTTAGATTTCTTGCCTGTGTTTTAATTGTTTTTTTTTTCACTATTGAGGTTTGGAGTTCCTTTTATGGTCTGTATATTAATCTTTTGTCAGATGTGTAGTTTGCCGGAATTTTCTATTCCATAGGTTGTCTTTTTAATTTGATGACTGTTTCCTTTGTTGTCCAAACAATCCATTCTTGGGTTCCCATGCCCTGAAGCATTTCTCCATTTTTCTCTGTTGTGTGGTGAACAACTTGTTCTCTTGTACTGACTCTGGTTATAATTAGAGATATAGTAGAGATTGTTCAAAAGTCATGAAAAAGTTAAAATAATAGCAACTGCCTATTTATTGAAATTCTAAAAGATTAAAGTTGAAACAGATGCCATGGCCTTTAGTGGTGGCAGACTTTGGGGATATCATCTTCAACCTATGGAAGATCAGGGACCTCTGGTGGGAAAAATCTCATCTAATGGAAGAGTATGGTTTTATTTCCAAAATGGAGGAAAAGGCTTAAACGTTTAGAATTTTTGATACCAGTTTTGACTCAAAGCCTTGTACACTTTACTTTTTAATCAGTGTTACATACAAGTGGTGCTAAAAGGCCTGTATTAAGTGAATAAGTCACAACTACTCAACTGCTTTTGTAGAATAAATGCAGCCTATGTAATAAGTAAGTGAATGGACAGTGGCTGTACTTTAATAAAACTTTATGGACTCTAATATTAGAATTGCATATAATTTTATTTGTCACAAAATACTACTCTTTCAGTATTGCCCTAATCATATAAAAAGTGTGAAAACCATTCCACGCTTACAGGTTGAATGAAAATAGGTAGCAGGCCGCATTTGGCTGCGGGCCATAATTTCCTTTCTGATAGAGATTCTTAAATCTCATTTTCCATATTAATGTGGTAGCACATTGGAAATTTACTCAGTATTTCTGGTCTCAATATTTCTGTTTTGGGTAGCAAATTGGGACAATATGGTGTAATTTGTGTTGACTGGCTTGAGGAAGAGAAGGTAGGAAAGTGGGTAGAAGAGGAAAGTTATCGGGGAAAGTGGAATAACCTTGGGAGTATCATTAATCTGTAAGAGGTACTGGTTTGTTAATTTCATTTATCAAAGATTTATTGAGCTCCCACTGTTTGACCCTGTTCCAGGTCCTTAGATTCAAAGTAGTATGTAGCTTGACTTTTGTCCTAGAGATGGGGAAAGACAGTTGAGTTTTAAATATCTGTTGAGTTACTATAAAATCAATAGTGTACTTTGTAGGAGATTATTATTTACTTTTCCCTAATTATTGTAAATACCAATAAAAAGTTCATTGTTGGTCATGTTAGTAAATTGATTTTTTTTTTTTTTTTGGAGGTACTCGGGATTGAACCCAGGGACACTTCACCACTGAGCCACATCCCCAGCCCTATTTTTTGTATTTTATTTAGAGACTGTCTCACTGAGTTGCTTAGGGCCTCGCTAAGTTGCTGAGGCTGGCTTTGAACTTGCAATCTTCCTGCCTCAGCCTCCCAAGTGCTGCGATTACAGGCGTGTGCCATTGCGCCTGGCAGTAAATTGATTTTATAACTTCATAAAAAGTGTTTTGTTTTCTCCTTTCTTCCTTGAAATAAGAATTCATGATTTCCATCAGCCAATGGGATAGATAATGATCTGTGGATAATGAATGAATGGTCCCTGAACATTTTGAGATTTTGTAATAAAAGTGTCCATATAAATAAACTGTGGTATATATACACAATGGAATATTACTCAACCATAAAGAAGAGTAAAATTATGGCATTTGCAGGTAAATGGATGATGTTGGAGACTGTCATGGTAAGTGAGATTTAGCCAATCCCCAAAATCCAAAGGCTGAATGATCTCTCTGATAAGTGAATGATGATGCATAATGTGGGGTGGAAGGGAGGCAAGAATAGAGGAAGGATAGATAGCATAGAGAGAAGGGAGGGGTGGGGGGGTAAGAATAATAACAGAATGAGACAGACATCATTGCCCTGTGTACATGTATGAATGCACAGATGGTGTGACTCTACTTTGTGTACAACCAGAGAAACAATAGCTGTACTCCATTTGTGTTCAATGGATCAAAATTAAGTGAATAAAAAAAAGAATGATAGTAGAGTGAAACAGACATCACCTCATGTACATGTTTGTGACTGCATGACTGATGTGATCCATCAATATGTACAATCAGAAAAATGAGTAATTATACTCCATTTATGTATGATCTATCATAATGTATGAATGCATTCCACTGTCATGTACAACTAATTAGAACAAAAAAAAGAATAATTAAAAATACAAAACAAAGTGTTCATATAAGATATTTACAATAAAGCAATCATTTTTTATGTTTTCAAAGTAAAAGTTGTGTAGAGCAAACTGCAGTTGTTGGGTATAATTTGAAAATTGGGAGCATTAGGCATTCTTATGAAAATGAGAAGATTTTATAAATGCTTTCCTCTTGTTTCAAAAAGTGTTTCTGTTTTCTTTGGAGAGAAATTAGCAAATCACACAGGTGATGAAAATGTGCCTACTTTTTGTGTAGAAGGAACTTATAATTTTTTTATTTAGAAATTTATTTGTTTTAATTAGTTATACATGACAGTAGAATGCACTTGGATATATCATACATAATGGAGTATAATTTCTCATTCTTATGATTTTACATGATGTACAACCCCACCAGTCTTCTGGTTATACATGATGTAGAATCCCACCAGTTGTAGAATGAATGTCTGATTCATTCTACTATCCTTCCTATTGGAACTTACTATTTCTGTCTTTCGTTTTAAACCAAGTAGATGGTTAGAATGCACTCTGTTAAGAGTACCTAGAGTGGGACAACTTCATGTCTTTTGTGTTGGCAGACTCCAGAAAGGAACGTAGACAAAGAGGGGCAGACAGTGGGAGAGATAGCTAAGGGGAAAAGTGAGTAAGCTTTGGGAGTGTATTAATCTGTTTGAGGCACCAGTTTGTTAAATTTTATTATTATTATTATTTTTTGTGGTGCTGGGGATTGAACCCAGGGCCTTGTGCTTACGAGGCAAGCACTCTACCAACTGAGCTGTATCCCCAGCCCTGTTAATTATATTTGTCAACCATTCTTGAGTATCCCCAACAGTTCACATTGTGCCAGGTCCTATAGTTATCAAAATAGTATAGTTTGGCCTTTGGCTTAGAAAAGTTGGCAAAGACAGAAAATTAGAAGTAGAGAGACAGTAACTATAAAGATTATGTTCTGGCAGTATAAATGTTCCTGAAATTATTGGTAACAGAGCATTGACTGTGATTATATCCTTGGTTTCCTAGTTGAGCAAGAAGGGATATGTTTCTATGCAGAGGAAGTAAAATGTATAGTACATTTACAAAAATTATGAGGAGTTAGAAAAGCATGTGTGGGCCAGAAATTAAGGGTTTTGTATACCATGTTAGTGCTTGGGTTTAATTCCATTATTTAGTACAGTGCTTCCTAGACCATGATTTAGAATTAGGGTTATTATTTTATATATGTAATATATTGTATATATAAATATGTAATATATAAAACATGAATATGATATATACATATGTAACACATATGTTTAGAGTGTTTCAGTTCATCATGGACTAATAACTTTAGAAAATTCATTAAAAATGTTTTGTAGAAAAATAAAGATATATGAAATCTCCCTGCACATCCTGTGTGGGCGAGGGAAAGGGTTCCTGTAGGAAGAATGGGCTGGCTGCGGAAAAAAAAAAGCTATGAAATTCATCAGCATGAAAAAAAGCTTTGAAATAATGACAGAAGGTAGAATTATCTTTAAAGCAGGGGCATGACCGATTGAACCATCCATAAGGGTCTGGCTCTTAACAAAGGAAGGATTCTGTGCTTGCTTTATTTATAGCAGTATAGATCAAAAGGGGACCTGTGGGAGCTTCTTTGAGAAAAACAGAATACGGGGTGGAGGTAAGCAAGCTATTTGGCTCTAGCGGGTCACTCCCATATCTAGGGCTTGTATTTGAACTTCTGCAGTGAACCAATGCAGGATAACCACATGATCAGGCAGTTCCTGAGACCAGATCCTCCTGTCTGATAACTCTATCAAGCTTTCTTCTCGTATAAGCCATGGGTGACTCCCTGCAATGAAATATGTGTCAAGTTTTTATTTAGATTGACTCAATATGAAATTGTTCTATATAATTGATATGAAAGTTTATAAATATTCATCTTCTATACTTATCTCATCATGGATTATTAACAAATATTTCATGGCTGGTAATCTCAGGCTTGCACTGGTGTGTGGGCCATATTTGGTATGGTATTAATCTAGGTGATAAGTGGTCCCTGAAGATATTAAACAAAGAATAGCAGATTATAGTTGTATTTAGCACAGTGAAGTTTTTGGCAAATATGAATGATAATTAGATGTCAGTGTGGAAGATTGAAAACTAAGGAATCTTGGAATTATCTCTCAGCATTTGAGGGATAGCCATAAACAAAGGAGAAAGTAAAGGTCATTTTTTTTTTTTTTAATTGATAGTTCACATAGGGAGCAGTCCTACTGGGCTATAAACTTCTTAAGTCAGGGCTGTATTTCTTTTGACTGCTATAGCATAAGATAGGTGCTTTAAAAAATTATTGAATGAATGAATAAATGACTGAATGAGCCCCGGCGGGGCAAATGCAGAGAAAGTATTTGAGGCAGGAGGACCTAATAATGAGAATTAAATTGAGAATGAAATGTTTTCACATTGAGAAAGATGATAATTTAATAATTATTTACTGGATTTAATAATTTTAAAGTCCTTAGGTGATCGTCTTTAGCAGAGTGATGAAGTTAAAAGCCAGATTATAATGTCTTCCCCATCTCTATTATCTGCTAAGGAAAAGAATAGAGAGATTCTTTAAAATACAACATTTCTCTAATTTTTAATTTACTGAGAATGAAAGTAGTGATAATCTTCATTGCCCATTTCGTATTGTGAAGAAAAATACATTCCTATAAGGTTAATAATAGAAATGTATTTCTTTCTTCCATTTCTTCAGGACAACTAAATCTCTATTAAATGGAATTGAAATTGATATTTTATATTTGATTCTGATTTGAGAAGAAAATTGAAATGTGAATAATTTGCTTGGTCTTATTTTCAGTTGACTTTTAATGAATTTATTCCCTAATATTCCTGATTCTTTATTAGAAACTTTACCAATAGCATTCCATTTTCATCATAAAATAAAGTTTATTCTATACTGTGCCAGGCATGTATTTAGCTAAAATTTTTTAGAAGAATTCTGGGTTAGCCACATGTGGGATATAACTTCTAAAGAACCAGAAGTGGAAAGCAGCAAGACTGTGATCCTAATTAGAATAAGAGTTACTCCATGTTTGTGTAAATATGTTAAAATAGACTTTACTGTCATGTATAACTAAAAAGAGCAACAAAAACAATACAATACCCAGACTGAACTAGGCAACCTCATCAACACACACTATGCATACTGCAGTTGTTTGTTTATTCTTCATCTCCCTGTCTACAAGCTACTGGACATCAAGGCCATTGATTGCCAGTGGTGCCTAGAATAAACAGTACTTGTTAAAATGTGTGCATTTTATTTTTGAAGAACTTAAACCTGAACAATGTGATATCATCATACTGTCTTAGTTGAAGCTCCAATTTCAGGGGCAATTGTTTGCCCTCATCAAAAATTCCCTGTTCAGCTAGTCATCTGGCTTTATATCAGAAAAGCCACATCTAAATATAAGATCATAAGGGCTTCATAAAACACTAATTAGCAAAGTGAAAGTCAGAAATGGATTTTAATTGATAAAATTGGTGGCTTGTTAATTAGCATGACAAATGTTAGAAATTTGTTTTTGTTGAAAATAAAGGTATTCAGAACTATTAGGACTTTATCATCTTTTCTTTTCTTTTTTTTTTATTTGGTACCAGGGATTGAACCCAGTGCAACATCCCCAGCCCTTTTTTATATTTGATTTTGAGACAGGGTCTTGCTAGGTTGCTCAGGACCTCACTAAAGTTGCTGAGGCTAGCATTGAACTCACAAGTCTCCTGCCTCTGCCTCCTGAGCCATTGGGATTATAGGCATGTGCCATCACACCCAGCATCTTTGTCATCTTTATTAGTGTCTGGATAGAAATTGTTTTATAGTTTGTTCTGTGATTCTTTTTTTTCCATAAAAAAAAAAATCTCTGGCATTTTTCTTGAAAAAATTATGGTCATTTTATAATATAGTTGTAATGAAAATCCAGAAGAATTAAGGTAATATATAATATTATTTGAAAACTAGAATCTTTTCTGTTTTGTTGTTGTTGTTGTTGTTGTTGTTGAAGTTGTTACTAAATGTAAGCATTCAACATTCTTTACAGTTATTTCAAAAGCTATCCCTGAATCTTTCCATAGAATGAAGAGCGGCAAGAAGTGATCCTTGTTAGAACAGATGATTCTGGAAGAGTGTGGCCTGTGAACATGCCAGGAGATCCTCTTGAATCAAAAGCAGGAAGAAGGAAGAGACAAAAGGTATTCTTAACATATCCTTGTTCATTTATTCAGAGTTCCTTCCTTCTTTCCCTCTGAGACTTTCTGTGTATTAGACTACAAAATATCTTCTGAAATGTAGCTTTCTAATTAAAACATTTGAAGATAGTAAATTATGTTATTTTATTCTTAGGTGTATTCCTTTGCCTTTTACAAAATGGAATCCAATTCAACTGTGTTTTTTCAAATGCTTATGAACATCGAGTGTTTAAGGCAATTTTAATTTTAGTCTACATTTCTTTGATCTTGTACTTAGTTTCTTTCTGCATACTTACCATATCTCTTAGGGAAAAGCTTGATCTCCCAGACCTGTTACTTGCCTAGATGACTACTTGAAACCTGCTAAGGGGGTATCCACACACAATAATGTCTTAATTATGTAGATGCTATGAACCTATATACACCTAATTTTCTATTCCATCTTTCAGCTTGAGCAATTAGTGTTTAGCACCAACTTGAGGCTATTAAGATGGCAAAAAGAGCATATTTAGTTTTCCAAAGTAAGGTTTTTTTGGTTTAAAGATAATGTCATTCTTCTATCCCTGGGGAAGAGGACAAATAAAGAGAAGTAAAGGGTCAGAAGTAGGTCTTGTAATTCTAGGGGACGTTCTTTCACATGGAAGCAAGATAGTACAAATGATAATTGAGAACACAAAAGGCTTGTTCATTGGGCATTTTTCCATTCAGTGTTTGTTATTTGCCCACTGCTTCCCTGTTGCTACCAGGAATACTAATTATTTTTTTCCACAAACAGAAGTGGAGATCTCTTCTAAAGTAATGAGAGGAATTAGGGGATTGCAAAGGAGATGTGCTAGACAATAGTAAAGGTTTGAATATATGAAATGACAGAAGTGAGTAGGGATTCATAAACACATTGCAAGAGGGCACTACGGACCTTTTTTGTTTTGAGAGGCCTAATACCAAGCAAAAGGAAGGCAGACATATTCATTCAGGACTGGGATTTGCTCTTTGAGTATAATGAAAGAGCAAGGGGGCCAGATATTAAGGATCTGGAGCCAGGGAGTGATTGAAGTCATAGCATATGAGTTTAAGCTAGTGAAGAAAAGAATAGCAATATTGGAAAAAAACAGTGGGACCCTGGTTGCGAAGATCTCAAAAAAGTTGAAGGCTAGCTTTTATTTGGATAAGGAAATGCAAGAGCAGCATTCAGCAGATTTGTTTTTGGAGGAAACAAATAGCACTTAACTATTCCTTACCTGGAAATGAAACCAACTGAGAGGAAAACCCAAGATTGAATTAAATGGAATCAGACTATTGGCATTATTTCTAATAAAGCTGTTTATAGATCAAGGTTTTAAGAGAAGTGGATGTCTTATCAATTCTGTTTGCTATAACAGAATACCATAAACTGGTGGGTTACACAATGGAAATTTATTTCTTACAGTTCTAGAGATTGGGACGTCCAAATCAGAGCTCTGGCTCTGGTTGAGGGCATAGTTCCTGGTTTGTAGCTTGTGATTTTCTCATTTTATCCTCATTTTATCCTGAAGGGGGCTGGCAGACAGAGAAAGTTCTAATGTCTATTTATAGGGGTATTAATCCCATTCATGACCTAATTACCTCCTCAAAGACTCCATCTCCTAATAGCATCACATTGAGATTTGTACGTGTGAATTTGGGAAGAATACAAAATTAAATCCACAGTCATGTGCTTTCTAATAATTTCCCCTTATTGTTTTGATATTTGATCTCTGGATAACTGTAGTCTTCCTTCCACATTGCTAAGAGATTTTAACTACAAGGAGAAGAGCAGAGAAGAGAGAAGGAGGGTAGGTCAAGTTTACTTTTTCACTCAAACTCAGAAATCACATAATGTCGTTCTTCTATCCCTGGGGAAGAGGACAAGTAAAGAGCAGAAGTAGGGATTGTAATTCTAGTGGAAGTTCTTTCACATGGAAGCAAGTAGTGTAGGGAAAAACTGGAAGGAATGGTTGTGATACAAGTTGGGATTTTTACATATATTATCAGATTTATTGATAATCTATTAAAAAATTCTTCAGAGACTTACATTTTTACCAAATTAATGATGTTCTTCTTGTCATAGGTTTCAACCCATGAACAAAAAGAAAGGGTTCGATACTTTTCTGATGATGATCATCTCAGTCTAAATGATTTAGTCAAAAATGAAAAGATGGGAACAATGGAAAATCAAAACAAACTTTTCATGAAAATGGCATCTAAGGTAAGAATTATGGTTTGGATCTTTAGTGTCCTTTAAAAAACTCATTGGTTAGACAATGCATGAATGTTCAGAGATGAAATGGTTAGATTATGAGAGGTGTAACCTCATCAGTGTATCAATCTATCCATGAGTTGTGTAGCTTTCCCCTTTCACAGCCTTCTACCATAAATGTGTGGTGGTGTTGTATTAACATTTTGACAGAGGTATTATTTTTAGCCAAGAAAATTCTCTTCTTTGTATTGTTTAATGGAAATGTTAATTTGATTGTGGCAACTAAAGAAATGAAGACAATGCCAACCCTTTTCTTCTCCTATAATTAATTGTATTAAGTTTTTCATTTGTGTTTTTGGCGAGTGAAGATTGATTTGTATATGATAGCAAAAGGAAGAAGATAGGCTTGAATTACATTAGGCAATTTCTTATTAGAAAAAAAGGACACTTCAATGCCAGTTGTTACCTATTTGTGGTAGAACTAACATTCTAGGTACAGGTTGCTGTGAAAATGTTGATTTGGTATTGTGATTTTTAGTTCTGCCTGATTAATTAACCACAGCATAGTAGCAATGTGCTTTTGTGCTATTAATAACTGAAATTAGCTGTGGCAATAATATGAAGTAATGCTAAAAACTTATGAAGTATTTTGAATATTAACCATGTCTATAAATACTATACTCAGTTATTTTACTTTTAAGATTATGAATGAATTAGCTAAGTTATTACATTTTTAGAACAAGTAATATCATTGGTAGTTAATTTAGAGATGTTAAAATATTTTTAAGAAGAGACAGTGAAAGCTCCTTACTTTATTCTTCTACTTATTAACTTGAAAGGCATTAGTCAAGTACGGGGGTCAGAAAACTTTTTCTATAATAGGTGAGATGGTAAATAGGGTTGGCTTTCTGTTTCAGCTTTTTGCTCTGCTATTGTGGCACAAAAGCAGCCATATAAAACATGTAAATGCCCTGTGGTCCATAGCTTATTAATCCCTGGATTAATATCTAAATGATACATATTTTAATGGCAGATACCTGAATTTTATTCTTCCTTTACTTAGTAGTTTCCCTGAAAATGTCTCCTAGGTCTGAAGAGCCAGTCAAGATAGTTGGAATAGAGCAAATATTAATTTTTCTTTTTTTATTTTTAAAAAATTTTTTATTTGTTCTTTTTAGTTACACATCCCAGTAGAATGTATTTTGATGTATCATACATACATGGAGTATAACTTCTAATTTTTGTGGTTGTACATGATGTGGACTTACACTGATTATGTATTCATGTGAACATAGGAAAGTTATGTCTGATTCATTCTACTGTCTTTCCTATTCCCATTCCCCTTGCTTTTCCCCCATTTCTCCCTGTCCAATCCAGTGAACTTATACTCCCCCACTTAATGTGAGTCATCATCTGTATATCAAAGAGAACATTTGGACTTTGGTTTTTTTGGGATTGACTTATTTCACTTAGCATGATATTCTCCAGTTCCATCCATTTATTGGCAAATGCCGTAATTTCATTCTTCTTTATGGCTGAGCAATATTCTATTGTGTATATGTACCACATTTTCTTTATTTTTTCATCTGTTGTAGGGTACCTATGTTGGTTCCATAGCTTGGCTATTGTGAATTGAACTTCTGTAAACACTGATGTGGCTGTATCAGAGTTTGATATGTTGTATTGCTATTCTCATTTCCTCTGTTTTTTTTATTTCATTCCCGATTTCTTCTGCTGTCCATTTATCATTCAGTAGCATATTATTTAGTCCCCATTAACTTCTATTTTAATTTTATCATTCATTTCTTTTCATTCCATTATGATCTGATAGAACTCAAGGTATTATCTCAATTTTTTTCTTTTTTATATTTACTAAGAATTGCTTTGTGGCCTAAGGTATGGCCTAGTTTAGAGAGGGATCTGTGTGCTGTGGAGAAGAAAGTGTATTTAATCATTGATGGATGAAATATTGCACATATATATATATCTGTTAAATTTTTAATTGTATTTTTTACTTCTATAGCTTCTTTTTTTAGTTTTTGTCTGGAGGATCTATCTAGTGGTGAGAGATGTATATTAAAGTCACCCAGTATTATTGTGTTGTGGTGTGTTTCATTCTTGAAGTTGAGAAAGGTTTGTTTGACATATGTAGATGTTCCATTGTTGGTGGTATAAATATTTACAATTGTTATGTCTTATTGATATATAATTCCCTTAAGCAGTATGAATTGTCCTTCCTTATCACTTCTGATTAACTTTGGCTTGAAGTCCACTTTAACAGATGTGATAGAAACCCCTGTTGGTTTACGAGATCTATGTGAATGATATATCCCATCCTTTTATCTTCAGTCTGTGGATATCTTTGCCTATGAGGTGAGACAGCATATTGTTGGGTCTTGTTTTTTAATCCAGTCTGCCAGATTGTGTCTTTTGATTGATGAGTTTAGGCCATTTATGTTCAAGGTTATTATTGAGATGTGATTTTTTTTCTCTTGTCATTTTATTTCTGGTTTTTAATTTGAATTAGTTTTTCCTTTGATTGACTATTCTTCTCATATAGTTCTTCCCTTTGCTGCTTTTCAGTTTTGTTCTTCCCTTCTTCATGAAATATTTTATTGAGTATGTTTTATAGAGTAGGCTTTCTAATTGTGAATTCTTTTAACTTTTTATCATGGAAGGTTTTTGTTTCATCATCAATTCGGAAGCTAAATTTTTCTGGGCATAGTATTCTTGGCTGACATCTATTTTCTTTCAGAGCCTGATATATATTATTCAGAAACCTAGCACTGAGGGTCTGGGTTGTGAAATCAGCTGATATCCAGATTAGCTTCCCTCTAAATGTGACCTGTCATTTTTCTCTGGCAGCCTTTAAAATTTATCCTTCTTTTCTGTGTTAGGCATTTTCATAATAATGTGCCTTGGTGTGGGTCTGTTGTAATTTCATATATTTGGGGTCCTATAAGCCTCCTATGTCTGATTTTCCATTTCATTCTTTTGGTTTTAGAAATTTTATGATATTATTTCATTGAAAATATTATGCATTCCTTTGGTTTATATCTCTGAGCCTTTGTCTATCCCAATAAATCTTAAATTTGGTCCTTTCACGTTATCCCATATTTCTTGGAAGTTCTCTTCATGATCTCTTAACATCTTTTCTTCATTGTCAACTTTATTTTCAAAATTATATATTTTGTTTTCATTGCCTGAAACTCAGTCTTCCATGTGGTCTAGTCTGTTTATGATGTTTTTCATTGAATTTTTAATTTGCTTTATTGATTTCTTCATTTTGAGGATTTCTGCTTGATTTTTTTTTCAGAATCTGTATTTCTTTATTGAAGTGATCTTTCACTTTTGTGTTTTCTCTGATATCATTCCTTACATTGTCTGTTACCTCACAGATTTGTTTAACTGTGTCTGTTTTAAATTCCTTCTCTGACATTTCTTCCACTGTGGTGGTAATGGATACTGTTATTGAAGTACCATGGTTTGTTGGGGCAGTTTGTTCCCTTGCTTTTTCATGTTGTTTGTGTCTACCTATCAAACAGTATGGATGTGAAGCAGTAGAGTTTCTACCCTGTAGACTTATAGTGTTGAAGGTTTCCAGTACCTCACCATTTAAGGGGAGATAAATAATAACTATAACCAATGCAAACAATATATAGCTTTAAACCAAATAGTTCCTGCTATGATATCTACAGTATTTCACAATAAACAGAAATGATATGATCAGTTATTTCCCATAATAAAAACAGTAAGTTTGCAAAGCAGTTGACATTTTTTAAGTTGGGCAAGGAGACAACAGAAGTGGTGTAGGATGGTGATGATTATGATAGAAGAGGAGAGAGGATAGAAGTAAAAATTTAGAGGAAGAGTGAAAGAGAGAACAATAGTGATGTGGCTGTTAGAAGAAAATAGAGATTCAAGTGAAAGAAAAACATAAAGTCAAAATTAAAAAAAAAATTAAAAATAATACAAAAGTAAAATAGACTAATCAAACTTCTTAGTCCTCAAAAAACTGATCCATGAAAATTAACTAGTTTCAAAAATGCTGGAAATGAGAAAAGGAAAAAAAATGAATATGTATATATGTCCATGAGCAATTAATGTCACAATTAAGCAGAGAAAAGAAAAAAGGAAAGAAAAAAAGATCCTGATGAAAAGTTAAAGAATTGTTTCTGTTGGAGTTCAGAAGTTTCTCAGCTTTCCTTCTCAGTGGTTAGATAGACTTGTCTGGAGTATGATGCTTCTTCCACCCTGAGGGTGAGTTTGCCCTAGTGAAAGAGGTAATGCCCTAGGTGGAACTCCTGGAGGTGGGGTTTTGGCTTAGGTAGGTTCTGGACTCTTCACGGGATGCTGATTAATCTAGAAAATTTAAATCAGTACAGCTCCAGGGCCCCGCAATTGCTGGTCCACACTGCAAGATTGCTCCCCAGGGATCTCCCCTGGGTTCCACTCATGTGGTAGAGGAGTCAATTCTTAGTCCGCTATCTCACCTGGGGAACCCAAGTTTCCTGGTCTTGGGTTCAGTCTCCAAACAATCTCTCTTGTTTCTACCCTTTCAAATTCCTAGCCAGGAGCATCTCTCCCCCCAGTCCTGCAAGCAGCCAAATAGGAGGCGGAGGGGGAGAGCTACTTGGGTTTCCATGACCAGGTGTCCTCTGTGTAAACCTCTCTCCACATTTGATTTTCCCCTGGTCATTTAGGCACATTGTTTGTCTTGCAGTGTGGGTTTGCGAGGCCTGTATTTTGGGCCAGACTCCATCCAGTATGCCAGGAATCAGCTCCCTCACCTGCTGGTCCCTGCACCGTAGCTGCAAAATGGTTCCTTCCTCTGACCTCCTGACGCCGCTGGGAGAGATGTGGTTTCTTTCCTGTACAAATCTGTCATGCAGCGTGCCTTTCAGTTTAGTTGGGCTGTGTCTTTGATCTCTAAGCTCTCTGTACCCAAATATGCTTCAGTCCTCCTAAAAATGTGAGTTCTTTTAATTCCCTATCCCTCTACTGTGGTTGTGGAGGGACTGCTCTGGCTGATGCCTCCCATTGTCGTAGTGGCTGGTGCTGGATATTTCTTCCTTATTTTATTATAACTGACCTCCTGAGTCTCTGATCTGCTTTGAGTGTCCAGTATTTAAAGTCCAGTGAAGTCACCCCCATTCAGTTTTTTCATTCACTTGCCTTGTTGAGAAGCTGCCTGTCTGCTTTCTTGGTTTCATGCCACAGAGCAGCCAGAAAAGCGACCTGCTCTATTCCGCCATCTTCAACAAATACTAATTGATCTCATTCAATGTGTGTTATGTTCTATTGCCGATGTCACTGGCACGTGAGGAAACATTCTCCTTGCTTATGGAGCTTATAGGCTTGTGAGGGAAAAGAAAAATCCAATAGATAATTACGAAAAATTAATTCTGTAATTATGAATGTTAAATTGCTATGAAAGGTAAGGTCAAAGTCTTTTGAAAGCCACCCAGAGATCTAATACTAGAGAGATAGGAAAGGGTTCATGTTAGACAACAAGTTTCATATTCCCTCTGGTACATACTCAGACATACCCAGTTGTCTTTTGCTGTTGGTATATATTTTACCTTTTATTAATATCTTATTGTATTGATTCATTTCATTTTTACTAACCATCTTTTCCTTGCAACAGTAAAATTCAGGTTATATTCACTGTCTTTCCAGTTGTATTTTTACAACTTTAATAATGTCTCTTACTTATAACCAGGTCAAGGAAGGCTCCTCTAATGCCAAATATGAACTTGATTTTACTTGTTTGAATAGGGAATTATCTTTTTTAATACTTTTTGTATTTCTTGGTTTTTAAAAATAACAATCAATGGAAAAAGGGAACAAAAAAGAAATAGCCAGAAAAAGAAGGGAATATTCATTTATTTTCTTACCGTACATATATGCCAATATATTTATTAAGATTTTCTATATATATTAATACATATTATCTTCCTTTGAAATCAGAACCAAGAATTTAATATTTTGGTAAGCAACCTTATTAATATCGCTTAACCTTCCACATTTTACAAATGAGGAATCTGAGACTTCAAGAGAACCAAAGAACTTATGCAATACCAAGTGACTTTCCTAGTTCCCAGAGCTAATGAGTTGCAAAAGACTGCACAAGAAGCTTCCATTTTTAACTCCCAGACCAGCTTTTTTCATTAAATAGTACTGTCTTTCAAATGACTCATGTTAATGGATAGTTGTTGATTACTGCCTAGATTTAATTGTCTTTGTCTAATTTGCATGTGTCATTTATTGGTATTGGGAATAATAAGTTGTGTATGCTTTGTTCTTTCTTAAAATACAGTGTATTGCCTTCAACATTGTTTAAATATAAACTTTTCCATTTAAAATTTAAGACGTCAGTGTTTCCTTGGCAACATAAACTCTGCCACATCTTCATGAGATCTATATACATCCTTTCTCATTAATTTTGTTTGCACTGTGGGCAGTAATTTTATCCTTTTTGTATGACAAAGACTTAAAAATGGGCTGGAGGAGAGCAAAAATGGAAGGTTTTTGAAAAGACTAGTTAAGGGAGAGAAAAGAAACCTCACAGGTAGTTAGAAAAGAATTAGAAAAGAAGTTTGTATTTCTATTGATAGTGGTATTATTCCTGCGTTACACTTCTTTTTAGGTTTAATGCGTTACACTTTATAGGTTTATTTTCTGATGGAAGTAATCTTTAAAATACAAATGGCATGTTTCCATAATAACACACAGAATCTTTTACTGTTTTATCTTTTAATCTTTTACTGTTTTATTTTCAGCAAACAGTAGCATTAATAAAAACTTGAGAGATTAAGTGATATACCTTTATTAAAAATTTGATTAGAATAAGATAAGGGATATTGAAATTGCTAACTTCTAACATCCTTTGGTCATTTTAGTTTTCATGGTAGATATTTCCATTCCCAAAGTTTTCATCGATACGGGGTAAAATTAGATTTGGAAGAGGCTAATTCAAGCATGTGAAATCACGTCCATTTTCCTGTGACGTTCCCTAAAGGAAATTTGAAATTTGTGTGTCAGAAAATGGGAGAGGTGATATTTTGCTTTTTTATGGGGCTGAAAAAGATGTTGGCATGAATCCATTCCAAGCTGCTTAACACAATAGTTCATTTTTCTGAAACTCATTTATGGGTGCAGCAAGTGGGAGTGAGGTGGGAATGCCAGACAATTAATTTACTTAACATTCTTTAGTTCAGGGTCAGTTTTAATTTTTAATCATAACAGATATACTTTAAGATTTTAACCATTTAAAGTATACAATTCAGTGGTATAAATACATTCACAATGTTGTACAAACATCTGTATTGTCCATTTCCAGAACTTTTTTCATTATCTTAAACAGATGTTCTGTACCCATTAACAGTAACTCCCCTCTCACAGACTTTCTCTTCTATCCTTCCCTGTCAATCTTTTTCTATGAATTTGTGTCTTCTGGGTAATTTATATAAATACAATCATATACAATATTTGCCGTTTTATATCTGACTGTTGTCTCGTAGCATGTCTTCAAGTTCAGTCATGTTGTAGCATTTATCAATTTCGTTCCTTTTTAAGAATGAGTAGTATTTTATTTTTTTCACTCATTTGTTAATTGATATACATTTGGGTTGTTTTCACCTTTTAGCTATTGTGAATAATGCTGTGAACATTGTTATACAGGTATCTGAATCTCTGCCTTCAGTGTTGAGGGGTATTATATCTAGACATGGAATTCCAAATCAAATAGTAGTTCTGTTTAACTTTGAGAAACCACCACAATTTTCCATAGTGGCTGTAGAACTTTACATTTTCAGCAGCAGTGTGCAAGGGTTCCAGTTTCTCTACATTCTTCTCAGTATTTCTTTTCTTCTCCTTCTCCTTCGTCTTCATTAAAAGAAAAAATGGCTGTACTAATGGGTGTGAATTATCAATGTGGTGAGGTCCCAGTTCTTGATCATGGTGTTTTGTAAGGATCATTGGACATTTCTCTCAGATTTTGATCCAAATTTGTAATTGAGAATATTGATTTAATAGTTTATCCATTTTTCTCTTTAAGGAAAAAATTGGTCAAAAATTGTATGAAATTTATATTTCATTAGCAAATTCATCTTTTTTTTTTTCCTCAGTGAATTTAAGGATTTGGACTTTGAAGAATAATTTCAGAGTTTTGATTAAAAACCTGATGTAAAAGCAGTGTCATAAGCTTGAAATGCTTTTGTAAGAATTAGGCTATAGTTAGTAATTCCTGTGTTACTGCAATATTAATTACATAAGTTTGTTTCAAACCACTGTTTCTACATAATGATGCTAAAACAATCTTCATTTAAGGATCTTACTAGTATTTGATTTTTTTCTAAGATGCAAGTCAATTTGTTTTATTTTTGGTTTTTATTCAGACATCAAAATGGGAAAACAAATTACTTTTCAAGGTTAGAAAGCATTTAATACTTTTGTATACTTAATATTTATCTTATTTCACCTACTTCTTCCATCTCTAGGCCTGAATTCAGAAACTGATTAAATAGAATATCAGTACTATTTCATTTTAAGTCTCCAGTTCATGTGGATGGTTATCAGTAATAAATACAGAATACTTGCTACAATAATGTCATCTGAATCCCTCTTGGGACTTTGAACATTTTGGGCTGGCTGAGTGTTATTGAACAACTATCTGTGTAGACTGTTTAGCAACATCTGACTGGTCAATACCAGTAGCAACCTCTCCAGCCCCAAACTTGTGACAACTGATAACGTCTCCAAACATTGCCAGATATCCTCAGGTTGGGGAGGGGATTGGTCACAAAATTGTCCTCATTTGAGAATACTCTCCTGGGAGTATCTGGAAAAACAATAGCAACTACCAGTTTTTGAGGACTTGCTCTATGCCAGGCTCTTTGCATACATAATTGCTCATAAATATCTGACAGTATTGGTATTAATCCCATTTAATAAATAAGAACTGAGGCTGAGAGATATTCATTAGCTTGTCCATGATTATATATCCCTTTTTTGTGTCTGGTTCCTGTGTCAGTGCACAGTAAAACTAGCTCAGAAAGCAAAGAGTCATCCTAGAGGATATTACCATACTCTTACATGTTGTTGCCACCTAGCTGGCATTTGTAAGTAAGTCTTCAAAAAGTCATTTCATTGTTCTGTATTGCCAGCTGCTTCAGATGGGGAACCTGGTAAGACACAAGAATTCAATGAATGCAGAGCCATTTCCATACTTAATTGTGAAATTAATCCCTGGATCAGAAGTAGTGATGTGTGGAATCCATGATGGTGTAAGTCCCGTCACAGTTTTGGCAGCAGCACTGTATGCAAGGAAGGCAAATCCATATCCAAAAAAGACATCTGTTCCAGTAAGAACAAAGCACCGTCCTTTGCATGATGGAAGCACTCATGTATTCACCTTGCCACCAGGTAGCTGTGTGATCACTCTAGGGAGTGCCATATCAGATTCTCAGTATTGGTTTCTTTGGTTGGCACATTAGGCATTCAGCAGTGGATATAGCCAGATTTGCTTTGGTGAGTGGAAGTTCATGTTGCTGAGTTCACACATTTCCTATCTCTGCGTGGCCACTTTGTTTATAAACTTGTTAGGGCAATGGAGGGAGTGGCCAGTGACTTAAGTATTCTCATATAGAACACAAATGCCTTCCTACTCTGTATCCATTTGGAGAGATCTGTTCACATACCTCTTTCCCAGACTTTCTCATCAGATTCTTTAGTTGTGTTTTGAGTTCCTAACCATCTAGCTAAACATGTTAGAATGTCCCAAAGCCCATCCTCACTTGCTGACACTTCACAGCATTCATTTAAACCTGTTGTTCTCAATGTTATGGTTGTTTAAATAGGAAGAATTTAGATTACAATCAGCCTAAGGAAAAACACACATAGAACAGAGTCTCAGAGGACTCTGAGTATAAAATTTCCTGTTGTCCTTTCCCTGTTGGAGTTGTATGCAGTACTTCTTCCAGGAATGATTTGTGATGATGCACACAAAATATTGCCAACCAGGGGAGCTCAACTTAAGCCTTGGTTTGCAGAATTTTAGACTTTTGTCACATAGACATGAATAATTGACCATGTTGGTGACCTTAGTTTCTGCTCTGGAGGTGGAGCTGATATTTGGCCCAAAGCCACATAATAAAGTCACTTAATAAAGTACATTGTTAGCATTTACTGTCTAGTGTGGCCCAAGGTGTCCAGGTAAACATAGATACTGTTACCAGGCAGGACATTCTGAAGGCTTAGAGATTTTTTTCTGAACAGCAGAGGGCAGAGGCCATATTTCTCCCTTTCGATAAAGTGAATTCTTTTTTATTTATTTATTAATATTTGGTCCTGGGTATTGAACCCAGATGTACTTAATCACTGAACCACATCCCCAGTGCTCTTTATGTTTTATTTAGAGACAGGGTATTTCAAAGTTGCTTAGAACTCACTAAGTTGCTGAGGCTGGCTTTGAACTTGTGATCTTCCTGCTGCAGTCTCCCCAAATGCTGGGATTACAGGTGTGTGCCACTGTGCCTGGCTCTTTTTAAACTGCTGTGTTAAGATAGAATTTATGTCATACAATTCACCCATTTATAAATGTACAATTCAGTGGTTTAGTGTATTCATAGTGTATAGTGCTCAAGTATCACCACAGTCAATTTTGGAACATCTTTATTACCTCAAAAAGAAATCCTATACCTTTTAGTTATCACTTCCTAATCTTCTCAACCTTTCCATCTTTGGCCTTAAACATCCAGTAATTTATTTTCTATCTCTGTAGATTTCCTGTTATGGACATTCTCTCTGAATGGAATTATGTAATTTTTTTGTGTATGTTTGACTGGCTTTCTTTCACTTAGCATAATGTTTTTACAGGTCATCCATGTTGTAGCAGGCATCAGTACTTCAGTCCTTTTTAAGGCTGCATAACATGCCTTTGTGTGGCTATACCAGTTTGTTTTTCCATTAATCAATTGGTGAACATTTGGGTTGTTTCACTTTATGACTATATGAAGAACCCTCTATAGAGATTAATGTATGAGTTTTTACATGAACATATGTTTTCATCTCTCTTGGCCAGAAGGGAAAATTCTGGGTATTATGGTGATTCAAATCTTTGTTTATTAGTTAATTATGTTTGTTTGAGGAACTACCAGTGTATTTTGCAAAACAGCTGCACCATTTTTCATTACCACCAGTAGTGTCTGAGGGTTCTGGTTTCACCACATCCTTGACAACAGTTATCTGTTTGATTCTAGTCATCCTACTGAATGTTAAGAGGTTAACTCATTATGATTTTGATTTGCGTTTTCCTAATAATTATGATTTTGAGTATCTTTTCACTTGCTTATTGGCCATTTGTAAAGCTTCTTTGGAGATGTACAGATACAGGTATAGTTAGATCCTTTGTCCATTTTTTAGTCTGTTTTTTTTTTTTGGTGGGGGCTGTTGTTGAGTTGTCGGAGTTTTTATGTGTTCAGAATATAGGTCCCTTATCAGATATATGATTTATATATATTTTCTCTCATTCTGTGGTTGCTTTCTCACTGTTAACATCTTTGCATAGTTGTTTTGAAGTTTCATGAAGCATGACTTATCTAATTTTTTCTTTTTTGCCTGTGCTTTAGATGTTGTAATGAAGAAATCATTGCCAAATCCAAAGTTATAAAGCTTTACCCTATGATTTCTTCTAAGAATTTTGAAGTTTTAGCTGTTAAGTTTAGGTTTTGATCTATTTCCTTTCATTTTTAATTTTTCCATATTTTTATTGGTGTTTATAATTATACATAATATTGAGATTTGTTGTTACATATTCATACACGTACACAATATGACAATATAGTTTAGTCAAGATCATTCCCGAATATCTTCCTTTTTTTCTTCCTTTCCTCCCTACCCTGGCCCCTTTCCTCTGTTCTTCATGTTACCCTTCTTCTACGTCCCCTTCCACTCCTCCTTTTTTAAAATTCATTTTGAGTTAATTTTTATGTATGGAATAGGTGAACATCCAACTTCATTTTATGTACGGAGTAAGGTGAATATCCACTTCATGTGGATACCATAATTTTTTAAAGTGTCAAATCTCCATTATGAATGATACCAGCACTGTTGTCCAAAATCACTTAACCATATATATGCATGGGGTTATTTCTGAGCTCTATATTCTCTTCCATTGATTTGTATGTCTGTTTTGTACCATTACTGTACTGTTTTGATTATTATAGTTTCACAGAAAGTTTTTTAAGGATGCTTTACCACTTAACTAAATCTCAGACCTTTTAAAAATATTTTTCTTTTTGAGACAGGGTATCACTAGGTTGCTTAGGGCTTCAGTAAATTGATGAGGCTTCTTGAACTGGAGATCCTCATCCCTTTGCTGAGTTGCTAGATTACAGGTGTGTGCCACTACACTCTATAAGTTTTAGGATCAAGAAGCTTGGAACTTTCATCTTTGTTCGTTTCCTCCCTCCCTCCCTCCCTCCCTCCCTCCCTCCCTCCCTCCTTTCCTCCC